>NQII01001144.1:936129-1051050 GCA_002778355.1 Clitarchus hookeri | reverse complement strand
GGGGGGGGGGGAGGCGGATGAATAGACAGAGCCAAATATTTAGAAATAGGGGAAGATTGAAGAAAACAAGAGGGGCAAATATTTTGAGGCACACAAACCCAGAAAAATTTTGAGAAAAGGGAACAGAAAAAGAGGGTTAAAGTTAAGTACATAGAGGAAAGAAACTTGTTGGTGTACTGTAAGGGAAAGTTAAAGAGGAAAAATAAAATGTAAAAGACCGTTAAAGGTGGGTCAGGAATGAAAAGAGGAAAATTGAATTGCTGTATGAGAAAAGTAATAATGAAAAAGGAAAGGAAAAGGGGTCAAAAAATGAGAAAGGTAGGAGTAGAAAGAAAAGAAAGAAAAATAATAAATAAAAATAGACCATATACAAAATATGATAGTAAGATAATTGTACATATTTTTTTATGCAAGTTATATAAAAAATTTAATTCAGAAAAAAATTGTAAAAAAAGAATATATTGAAAGTAAGTGTTATATTTAAAGAAAAAATTTATAAACTCATAATATAAGAGACGTAAATGTTATTTAAAAAAATTTATCTTATAACTAAAATTAATATCTTAGTAAACAAACGCCTGGAAGAAATATGCAGAACAAATTAAAAAGCAAAGAGTACAGGTTACTAAAGAGAGTACAGAAATTAAAGTTAAATAACCATAGAGAAATTGTTAATGGAAAAGTCATAGTAAAACAGGAAACAAAATGCAAATAAAAATGTATCAGTATTAGATTAGTTGTTCTATGGTATTATGATAGTGTGCACCAACAAAATTGTCAAAGTTACATATGAGTCACATAATCTCTAAATGTGTTATAAATTATAAATGAAAATATCTGTGACACGCCATAGAAATAATCATAATAATAATCATACATGTAAATTATGATTCAAAGATAATGTGTTAAACAATGTGGGTACAGTGATATGTATAGCTGCTATTATGGTTGTAAATATTTTTTTTTATATAACAAAAGACACATAATCGAGTGGTGAGAAAAACAGTTGTATTATAATTATATGAATATAAACGGAATTGTTTATAAAAATAAGGATAAAATGAAGCAGACCAGAAAATATAACAAAGTAATTTAAAATGAACTTAACAAAAACATATAATTTTTCTTTGTAGAAAACCAAAGATATAAAGGTTTTGGCAATAGAAAGAGTCATATAGAAAATATTGTAACTTAATGTTTTATTTTTAATTAATGAGTGTATCATGCTGGGCTACCTCCACACAAATGTTATCATTTGCAGCATAGGAAATAACCACAAGCCTGCCACAAATGGAAAGCTCCGAGGTTCTACCTGAGTAGGTGTGACCCCATGTAAAAGTAGAAGTGAAAGAGGCAGAGCCAAAATTCCCACTCCAGCGACCTTACGCATACATAATAATAATAATTATTAGTAGTAGTAGTACATACAGCAATAAATAATGGGATTTAAAAAAATGAGCTAGGTGATTGATAATAAAAAAACCTAAAATTTTTGTGACAAAATTATTATTTTCCCAATTTAACAATAGTAATAAACAAATAATAAACTTTTCGTAAGTATAACAATAAATATTATCTTTGGTTTTGAGTGAGTTCTTTTTTATAATATATAATTAGATATAATACAAAGAAATTAACGTTATCTGTTTGGATCCCACAAAAAAATATTTAAAGCAAATAGAAAATTACGATCATGTTTTAAGTCATACAACAACAATTCGGATATTTTTCATAATTGAAAGAGTTCAGAAAGGCGCCAGTTAGTGTTACGTCCTCTTAAAAAACGGCATCAGGCATGAAGGAGACGCAAGGCGACCGCAAAGAAAAACTGCCACGCCTCGGCAGCAAGGTGGAGAAAAGGCCTCACTACAGCATTTTTCCGATATAAACGGTCGACCGCTGTAAAACACAAAATTTACGCACAAAATAAAGAGGCAAGGTCATAATTATGCATTATTGAAGGGACAAATAACAAACATAAAAAGCAACACTTACCAAAAGCGGCAAAACTCAAATGATTAGAACATTAGTAGAAAAATAGTCGGAGCTAATTAAAAATTCAGGCACGCTATGACGAGTTGAAAGCAAGAAGAAGGAAGTAGGGCTCGTTCCGAAAATACCAGTCACTAACACAGGTTTCAAGTCGTTTCACAAAACCAGTGATATTATCCTGTTCCGTTATGCGGTATTTTACATTAATGTCATAAATACTTTATAAAATTATATTGAGAGAAAAGAATTTAAATATAAATTTCACAAAACAAATACAGGTTACTTCGTTACGAAATTCGCAACTCGTTTTTTAATAAAGTTTTTTAATCGGTTGACACAATAGCTTAACCAGATCAGAGTAATTGGTAACTTATAAATTTAAAAACTCTTAAAGTAACGAAATCTTGTAATATTGTTAGGTAAATACACAAACAGTGGCAAAAACATTACATTACCTTGCTTTAACATAAAAATGAAAAATAAAGCTAGGTGCTGGAAAAGAACACAAAGGACTCTATGCCATGACAACAAAAAAAAATGCTCAGAAAGGGAATACAACATTAAAATAGCATAGTTAAAAGTAGTCGAGTGCCTAAAAACGGCACATGAGCTATTGTAAAAAATGTGACGTGGATATGTAATGATTTTGAAATTTGAATTATATTTTTTAAAAAAAGTAGCAATTGTAGTAAATTAACACTTAGATTGATTTCGGTTTGTAACAAATTTATAAAATTTGTTACAAACCTAGGAGGGTAATGAAACATTGCAATTTTTAGGGGTTATGTTTAACATAAGTCATAGATATTTTAATTATAAATGATTATAGAGTACTTTCTTATGTTGTCATTTTCTTTAATATCATTTCCAAATTACGTTTTATTATATGAGTTGAAATTATAATTTTTGGTTATTTTAATATTTTATTGACATAGAGGACATATGTAAGTATTTTTCATTTGTTTCTATACAGTATTCAGTACTAATATTTTGTTTGTTATTTTTCTTTTCGTTCCTAGAGAATGGTCATTTATTATACAAAATTACTAAATAAAGTTACCCTGGTTGTCTCTCGTTTCACCATTGCTGATTGACGGAGAGATGTGTTATGGTCATACGACAGCCAATAGGAGTAGAGGCGACAACATAAGAAAGGCAGAAGTAAAATAGAACTAATTTTTTTGACAATAATTCTCACCACCTCCAAAGATGAACGTGTGTACGTAAAAATAAATATATTATTGATAAATATGTGCTGCAAGATGTTTGGAAAGTTTATTAATTGATTATTTAAAACGAGTAATAATTATTGAATTTGATTTAGAGAAGATAAAAATAATTGTTGAATTTATTTGAGAAGATGAAATAAGAATTTGTGTAATGTGTTGGAGAAGATGAAAGAAAATAAATAAAATGCTGAAAAAGTCGGGAAAAAGTTTGCCGCCAGCGCGCTCTCTTGCAATGCACTGTCTAAACCGTTAAAGATGGAACAATATCATGTAGCAAAATAACGGTGTATAGTAAAAAGACCTAAAAAAAACTCCACGGTAGCATATATCTACCTATATTAGAAAAATACTAATAAGTGTTTTTACCAGAGATAAAACTTTTACCTCCTTCATTACCAAATTTACTGGGCGCATGTATCTATTCACCTGGAACGATTTCGGGAAACCATGGAAAGCCAAAATGAGAATGGCCGAACTGGGATTCGAATCCCGGTCCTCTCGAACGCGAATGCATTCGCTTGCCCCTGCGCTACTTCGCTCAGGTCGTACCATGAAAGATCGGCGGCTGCTCTTCTGTACTGCAGTAAAAGTTGTCATAGGCCACTTTTTATCCCGAAAAAAAAATGTCATTCCCTCAAAAAAAATTTGGTAAAATTGTCGCTCAGGGTACAATGCTGCGTCAATGCTCGATATATCGCTACTTATATATATTATATATATATATATATATATATAAGTATAGATACTTATCGATATGTCGATATTTATCAATATGTCGATATTTATCGATATATCGATAAGTATTGATATGGAAAATAACTTATCGATTGATATGTAACTGAAAAATATATCGGTACTTGAACTATTATATAAATGCGAAAGTGTGTTTGTTTGTTTTTCCTTCCACGTCGCAACGGAGCAACGGATCGACGTCAATTTTTGCACAGAGATAGTTGGAGGGCCGGGAAGTGATATATGCTACTTTTTACCCCGAGAAAAGTTCTCATTCCCTTGGGGAAATTCTTATTGGAAAATGAAAAAGTACACAAACGCAATAACAATTCAACGTCACAACCTAGCAACAGATCGACGTAATTTCTTGCACAGAAATAGTTGGACGGCTGAAAGTTGATATTGGCTACTATTTATCGCGAGAAAATATCACGAAAAATTAACTTTTGCGAGTCGGTTTACCGTACGCGGACGTGGTGAGCAATGATGGCGGCGGGTGGAAGCGTCGTGGGAGGGAGGGGAGGGGACCTTATTAAAGAAAAACCTAAACAATAATTCCGTAGTTCATGCTACCGGAGCCGCAGGCACAGCTAGATCTAAGTAAGTTATTCATATCTGATTCTATTGAAATGTTACAAACGACGCCCAACGTGATAATTGTACATTTGTGATTTATCTGAAATGTAACAAACCCACAACTAAGATTCAGAACAAAAATGTTCAACAACTCGTAAAATGTAAATTTTCTATATTCGCACATTGTCAGTAATTACTATGAGTCCGAAATTATGACGCGAACACGAAGAATTTCTGTAACATGGGTGAAGCCGAGCCATAATAATGAGCAAATACATATTACAGTGACACATTTGTGAGACGAGAACCAAATCGTTTTGTTGTTTTTATTAATCTGCTATTTCAGATGCCTGCGTATAATTATTGGTAAACCTGTTTTTTTTTCTGTTTAATGCTGTGTTCAACGATTTTCCATGCACAATATTTCAAATTGTAATACGATATGTTAGTTCTTTACTAATTTATTATTAACTGTAAATTAGTTGTTATATTATTACTCTCTTATTTTAGTACGCGAATGGAAGAAGTGCTGAGATGGCCTATGTTAGGTTGGCAGTTTACACCTAGTAGTCTATGTTAAAGTTTGAGCACATTNACGCGAATGGAAGAAGTGCTGAGATGGCCTATGTTAGGTTGGCAGTTTACACCTAGTAGTCTATGTTAAAGTTTGAGTACCACAGTCGTATATGTTTGGGACATCTCTTCTGTGATTGAAGATTTTGCAACAAAGTTTCATTGTCAGGTCCAGTTAAATTCACTAATTATCAGTATAAATTACTGTTACATCAGTGAATACTCGCTGCTTAAGTAATCAGTAGAAGTTCACTGATTTCAGTAAATAAGTTTCAAACAGCGGTGCACTCAAATTCACCATATTTGGGGTAGTAATATATATTCTGATTTTAAAATGTGATAACCGATGAACAACTCAATTTTGTGTTGCAATTATACATGGGCAGCGGCTATGTTTTATACTCCTCGTCATTACCAATCTCGACAACAATTATTGGCTACTTACGCGTGTAAGGAGATTTTTTCATTTGACAGGTATTTTTTATTGAACGCAAATCGTACAAGAAACATGCTACCTGCATACATCCTCTATGTTGTCCACTTTTTACTGAGAAGTTTAAAGCAAATGCAAGGAGTGAATATGAGAGATTTAGTCGGCCCTTAACATCGGGGTCCTGAGAGCCGATCATTGTGAAGCGAGATGGAAATAGAGCAGCGCCAGAGTACAAGGGTGAGGTAGGCGGGATATCCCCGAGAAAACCCAGTGACCAGCGGCATCATCCGGCACGTTTCCCACGCGCGAAAACCCGAGAGTGACCCCGCCGTGAATCGAACCCAGTTTTCCGCGGCGAAGGGGGGAGGGGGGAGGTTCTGCCCGAGCGCTCTAGCCACTGTGTAACCGCGGCCCCAGACAGCAGTACGTGTTGATGTATGTGTGTGTGTAATTATTGTGGATGGAAGTAGTGTCGTAGCGTTATGATACGTCCAAATGCATGGCGTTTCATGACAAGAAATATATTTAAAAATGCATGAATGTATATCTGTAAGATGCAAGCCTATTATTAACTTAAGCCACTCCAACGTGTGCGACGCAGGAGGCCGACAGCGGGGTTTGTCACCTCTTTGTTCTGCGTGCCTCTCCCTACCAGAGTTGACTATATATAGACACCCAAATTTCGTGAAAACATTTACGCACATGCTAGATTTCAACAATATACGGGCGTACCAGCACTCTCTTCAGCTTATTGGCGGCGTGTATTTGTGTGAAGACATTGTCCCACTTGACTGACCAATTAGAATTAGGTAACTTAAATACCGCACGTCTGTGATTCGCGCTCAGACACCCAAGGCGCGTGAAACGGAAACCATCCAATCCCGAAAGTGGATCTGAGCTATATTGTTATGAAATACAACTAGTCGTGAAATCTTTTTGCGAAAATCGGGCGTCCCCACCAATATACTGTTTGTGGCATAATTCCAGTCATTGTAATATGTAGCATAATTAAATCTTTATTCTATGGGAAAATAGTGTAACTAAGCTTTAGGGAAGTATTCGAAATCCAGTGCATTGTTACATTAAAATTATACGAATGAATGGGAATTTTGTGATCAATCATTAGGACCAGCGACTTTTTGCGTAAACATCGGAGCATCACCCTTCCGTCTCATTAAATGTGCCGCAATAAGCTGTGTAGCAAAGGCAAAATACCTAAAGCCCTAAGAAAAAGTTATTTCATTAATCTTTACGTCGGTCATCACAAATTATATTCTTTGTCGTACTTAAGTTGCGATTTTTCAGACTTAAAATTTCTAGGCAAGTTGTATTCATATATTGATCGTATGGACAGGCTGATGTAAAAGAAATGTTTAATGTAAAATTTTTCGCTGTAGCGAAACTTTTATAAATACCTATACAAGTAGTGTACTATTGGGAGTTTATGTGGTACTGCAACTGCAAACTAGTTGGCATCACTGCTACCCCAGATGCCCGTCGGGGCCGGCATTTAGTCATGGTATCTCAAGTCAATGTTGCGGGGAGCAGGGTGGGTGACAACCTGCGGAGATCAGATGCGCCAGATGTCTGAGTACTTAGAAATATATAGGCTGTTCACGGTAAATTGAGCACCTTTGAAAGCCCCCTCGTTAAAAATAATAGTAGATAAATATAATTTAATTTTAGCCTGAGACGTTAACTTCTGAGTGCGATGGAGTATACACACTGTGTTTATTACTTACATGGCAATATTAATTTTACGAATATGGTTAAAGGATAAAAACGGCTGAAAGGGAAAAGTAGCTAAGGCCTCAAAAAGTGCTCACTTTACTGTGAACAGCCTATAACGACTAATGTATAAGGTTTCTTTGTATAGTCTATTCGTGGTTTCTTCGCGCTTTTTGAATCAAACCTTAGAAAAATCACCCCGTGTATGGCGTGTTTGGTTGTTTCCTAAGTATGTCACGTATCACAAACATTCTATATTTGTGGTGACACAAAAGTACCTTGCTTTTTTTGTTAAATTTACATTTTATCTATATTACATATATAAATTATAGTATTTTAATTATAATTAATGTGAATTAAAAAGTAGGAGTGTATGTCTGTTGGTATTGCATAGTAACAAATAGGTCTTATGCAAAATATTATTACGCTGAGTGCGCAAGAATGCGGTGCGTTGTCCGTCCGGTGTAATTTTCTAGACCATGTTAGGCTTTGTTTACACGGAGTGGAGGTTGTCCTAGAAGTTTAACTTTAGCAGGGCTTCTGGGAAGTGTGAAGTAACCGTGAGTGGGCTATATCTCAAAGCGGGTAAGGCGTACGGAGTCATATCGGTCGCTATATTTTGTCTGTAATGAGTTGTATTTAGAGACTCGAACATCTTGCGAATTCATTTGATGAAATATAGACTGCGAAACGTGCGTTATACTCTCTTTTTCAATTGGGTCGCAGTTTGTACGCCATGTCACGGACGAATTCGACCCATTAACTAACACGAAAGAAAAAGAGGACCGTGCCATGCGCTACCTGATCCGGGGAAAATTGTAAGGACAACCAGTGAACAACTGACTAAGGCTCGAATACACAAATGTTTGTGGAGTTAAGCTTGTTGTCAATTGAATCCGGGAAATTTTCGGCTATCTAGCTAGACTTTTATGGGTTTCCTGCTAACAAGTAGGGAAAAGTGTTTCCAATTGTATCGCATAAATAATCCACGCGACTCCGCGATGTTACATGTGCAAACGCATTAAAATACCACAAACAAATACAACTGTCAAAGTCACGTGATCAGCAGTAATATACATGTTTGTTAAAAATCTTATTTTTCAAAAGTCAAGATACTTTAGATAAATTAAATACCTTTTGTCACGTGTGCTGGCTACAAGGTGACATTTTTTTAGTATATTTCATTTGAAGATAGACCAACAGTCAACTAATGAAAATTACTATATTGTAAATTTCTTAAGGATAGATGGACAGATAAGCGCCGGAACTCAGTCAGTTGGAAGAGTAAGATTTTTCTAATAGTCATGTGCTATTTCATCAGCAGCATGTGGAATAAAAAACATAAAAAAATCTGTTTACAATTTTAATTTTTTAAAAGAAAGAAAAGAAAAATTAAGTCAACAGAAAATCGTAATAGGAATTGTTCGCTGATGCGTAAACACAAGCAGAACTCAAATTATTATCCATATACCTTTGTATTAGGACAGACATTAAGTTACTAACCTTCTCCTGGAAGTCGTTGAAAAATAAACTGTAGTAAGATCATCCCTGTCCTCATTAATAATACGCTTGACCCAATAGCAGCTTAAATATAATTCAAACTTTGAAACGATACTTTCTTATAAAATTCAATATTTTCTTGCGTCCTTTTTTTTTTTTTAATTTTAAATTGGCAACCTTTAAAAACACAAGTGCATATATATGTATATATATGTATATATATCCTTAACTACTGTAACCACATTTACATTTTACTAAATTTAATCTAATGTAACTGCAATACAACTTAGTTAGAGTAAGTACGCCCTATACAAACATCTCAAAGCACTTGTTTATATAAACGGTATTCTAACCACGTCGTTTATGACAGTCCCATTGGCAGAAAAACAGTGCAATGCTGGGTCACGGAGGTGACTTCTGCGCAACTCGGGCGTGCACAATTACCCAGGTTTACCTCTGCGGGTAAAACTGGCGACTTACTGATGCAGCAGCCAGTGAACAAAGAGAGAGAGAAGAGAGAGCGTATGCTCGCGAGTGTACACACACTGAGACATTTTTCACATTTGCCACATATTTGTACACACGTGTACCGAAATGATTATGAACTGTCAAGGTTTTTACCATACATCCACGGTACCTTTCCTACACTGGTTCAAGAACGAATCGTAACCGCAATGAAGTTGCCAATTTTGTACAGAATCATTTCTATATTTACAGCCTGATGTACGGTAATTTTACCATACTACGTATTGGATAAACACGTTTACTACAGGTCATGAGATTGGTATAGTCCATACTGTATAAGAAGGCCGTTTTCTGACAGGTCTGCGAAAGTAGCGCCACTGTTTACGTCTGACTACATGTGACTATGTATCCTTCCGCCATCAGCTGGTCCGTCAAGTCGGGGCTGTATTTTTTATCAAGACGCAGTCAGCTAATCCACTTGCCATTGTACTGTTATTCTAAACAAATTTTAAGATACTTTAAGACTGACATCTGTCTAAAAAAAATAAGTAGGTTATACAAGTAAAAATATAAAATGTTGCAAATAATTAAATATTTGCTAACTCTTTTTTAATTTGTCCGAGATAGTGAATTTGGGTTAACATTTGCGAGACGGTCTGTTGTATCTATTATCACACTTTGGGCGTTATAGCTAATATATTCGAGTTGGAAATATGTGACGTGGAATAACATTAGAATTGCTTAAAAACTATTCACGCGTCTCACTTTCTACAAACAAGGAGATGGGTTTCATGAGAACAATATGGCGTATAATTTACGTAGACGAACGATTACCGGCCGAATATAAATGACTTTTACTCCAAATCATTTTACATGAAATATATGTTACTTTAAAAATTATGCAGAGCTCGTGGAAAAATATAACTATTGGCATTTGTTTGTAAATTCGTTATACATCGTGCAGAAAAGAGGTTCATTTCGGGCTGGTAATACCTCGCATAATATCCGAGAAATCGCGCGCACAGCGCGTCACGGCGAAGTTTGAGCCGCTGTTTTTAGATTACAGATAGCGTATTATTTTAAGTTGATTGTTCTTAGATTACGGGCTGGAAATATATTTCAAATTCGTGTCGTTTCGTCAAATTAATAGAAAAATAATTCAACAATATTATGCAATATTTCTATATGCTTTTCGAATTAATATCAAGGACGTGTTGAAAGCGTGGTTGGAGAGGGATGATACGACGTAAAAAAACTTTCTGAAGTTAGCACAACTTCAGAAAACTTTTCCGCGTCGTATCGTTCTATTGTACATTTCATTTTGAACACCTATACATAACTACATTATCACGAAGTTTAGTTTTTAACACTAACAACCATTGTTTTGTGTCCTTGTAAAATAAAATGCATTAATAAATGTAAGAACTCTTTCTTACCCGCGTATTTTCTGCTTTTGTGATGTGCATTGGCAGTGCACTCAGAATAGCCAACGTAATTTTAACTTTTGTTCGTTCGTGCATCAGCTGATACAGGATTTTGTAAATGGCACTTTGTTTGTTTCGTAAACCTTAAGTTGCCACTCATTGACTGTCAGAAAGTGGCCTTCTTATACCGTATGGACCATATATTGCCTCCAGGTCACTTAAATCGTAAAATTTTTTATTTCTCACCACTGTTCAATTTTTATAAATGACGGAGTCTAAACAATACATATTACTCAGGATGTATCAGCGCTAATTGCTTTAATATAGAGGAATTTAGTGCTAAATTTTCTCATTCACGGAAATTCTCACAGTTCTCCTTATTGCAAAGGACTCGCGTGACTCTCAAAGATTCATATTTTAAGTTTTCAATATTTATCCATTTAGAAACTATATAACATAGGCCCCTGCAGACAAATTTAAGATTTTTCATAATATTAAGAGAGAGAAGAACATATTTAATATCAATAGCTCATTCACGGTTATTTCCTACTTTTATAAAGCCCTTCTAAAGTTCCAATTTCCTGCTATTCCTCCGCCTCATGCAAACAAAGCTTAACTACGTCTATACTATCACACCAAAGGGGCCATTCATTACATTTGTACGCATCCAATTTATTAATATTTTGCATAATAACTATTTCTTACTAGGTGATATGAAGACAAGTATTTCCTCACTGTTTCTATCCACTGTCATTATAAATGAAATGTTAAAATTGATATATTAAACATAAGCAAAAGTTCAATTAAACCAGAAATAAGTAATGTTTATGTTAGCTCAAGTATAAAACGCTTGTGATGCATAACACATTTAGGAAACAACCAAACGTTTCATATATGGGGTTAATTTTCAAAGATTTGATTAAAAAAGTATGAATATACTGCGAATAGACTATATCTTAGCATCGGCAGTTTAAATAATTGTACTGTATTAGACCATTTCTTTGTTTCTTGCCGAGACGTTTAGAGGTATCTGCAGGTAAGACAAGAATAAAATGGCGTAGGGTGCTATCTCATTTTACAAAGCCGCCCTTATTTGTCGCATTACAACTGCGGGTAATCTTCTGCCCTTTTTGTAGCCATTCGTGTTATCGTAGAGGTTTCTTGTAATTTAGTGCGGGCGGAGAACGGAAGGTAAGAGCGTTTATTTCAGGACGTTTATATCCGCCCTGTCGCTCCGTCGCAACATGAGAAGATAGCGAGAACAAAGTAGACGGCATAGGAAATGATTTAGCAGGCACTTCACGTGAAGCGAAATAAATTAACCCCTTCATGTCTACGCCCGAATCCAGCTCAGCTACAGTATGGTGAATATTCTTTAACCTTAATCCTTTCACACCCACTTCAATTTAAGGTTTCAGTTGTTGCAAACAAAAATATTTATGATGCGTGCTGTACTTAAGTCGACACGACACTTTAGTCGTAGTCGCAGCCAGTGACCAGTAGGCTATATGTTCGGCTACAGTTATATGAACTAATAAGAAGGTTTACGAATTATTTACCAACAGGTAAGATCATCGGTCACTGTGCTTCGCAGTGTCCAGCACAGACCGGAAATTACCTACGCGTGCGTAATGTACACATGTGTGTATACTAGATCTGAATGCGTTAAGGCCCCGCTTCACATATCATGCAAACAATTTTCGTTTTCGTGTTATAATTTCAGTTTCAGAGGTGTTATTGAAAATGTCTTATTATAGAAAATTTGCTATCTAATAGTTGTTTAATACTATTGTATCTAATTTTCACTGTGTGTCATTTCCTGCTAGCAAAAAAAAGGCAGTAACTTATTGATTGATAAAATATAAACATGTTGTTGACTTTCTATAACTAGCAGATAACGCTCAATTAAAATCCAACTCAAAAATATTAAATAACTCGTACGATGTAAACATTTTCTATATTCGTACATTATTAGTAATTACTATGAATCCGAAATTATGACGTGAAAATGAACAATTTCTGCAAAAGAGGTGAAACCTAGTCTTAACAGGACTATGTACATTTATTAACTGAGGTATGCATGTACGTATCTCAGTTAATATATGTTCTGGGAATAAAAACTTTTGCCTCAAAAGGTAAAAAGTAACAATCTATGCAACATGTCCACGATCGTGGATATGACAAAGTGGTCGCCTCGAGTACGCTGTCCTCGTCCACTTCACTCACTCAACACAGCGCGCCACACAACGACAGCCTTGGAGGTAACACAACCTCCCTCTAGACGACGGGGGCCACGGTTGGCGTAGCGTCTAGAGCATTTACCCCCTCCCCCACCAAGGCGAACCTGTTTCAATTCCTGGCTGAGTCACTCAAGAGCCAAACGAAAAATCGTTAAAAGTGTAAAAATAATTCTCATTTTCAGCCCTTGTCTGGTCCGTTTACTTCTGAATTAGGAGAAAACTACAAATATACGCCTATAATCAAATCTGTAGAAATTCATCACTTTTAATAAGGTCCAACTGTTACTTATCTAATTTGTATAGGGAAGTGTGATGACGGAAGCACTGCACGCCGGTTCAGCGCCTTGCGCGTAGAGGTGATGGGTCGCCGGGCACGCCCGTTAG
This sequence comes from Clitarchus hookeri, assembly GCA_002778355.1. NCBI lineage: Eukaryota > Metazoa > Arthropoda > Insecta > Phasmatodea > Phasmatidae > Clitarchus > Clitarchus hookeri. The sequence goes on along the minus strand of NQII01001144.1, from coordinate 1,037,774 downwards.
TGTCGCCCGTATAGCTTCCTCGCTTCTGGACCTTGAACGCGCAAAACAGTTCGAGATGCAGTATGAACCTTGAACGCTAAAAACACTCTAATGTATTTTCGAGGATTCGCTAGTGTTGGCAATAAAATTACGTCAACAACAAAACCATTCACAAACTAGAAAAAGAAATTTAGTGGATTGGTAAAATGGATACATCAGGCTGTAAATATTACTAAACAAGTAATGGCACTTCATTAGGGAACATATGACACTCCACTAGTAAGGGCGAGCCAGTAAGAAACAGCGTGTACAGAAGAAAGTGTGTCCTGTGTGGCGTGGACAAACAGGACGGTGGTGACTGGAAATAATGTAATGGCTTTATCATTTCTATAACAAGGCAGATGACATACAGGTATACAGTTATAAAATGCCAGAGGGGTATATCCGAGGTCGTGAATGATGGAGGTCTTAATAAAATAAAATAATTAAATTTGATTTTCAATTTATTCGCACAGCTATTATTTACAACATTAAAATATCTGTCTCCACTATTACTCGTGATAATCTCGGAGAGCGCAATATTTAATGTCTATCTCCGTTCTAATTAAATTCCTTATTAATGTCTACATTATTTACAGTCACTTAATTCGCGCTCATCATTTACATATTTTCAGTCTGTCTATTGCCATCATTACAAATGTCTTACACTCACGCGTTCTGTTCAATAGTCCCGTTCGTCAGTATCACTCTCCACTGTACCGATGCTCGTAGTCTCTAGACTTCACTCTCGCTACCACTCGACGCGCTGCTGGCTCGTCGCTTCGCTGTTATTCGCACACCTGGCGCTTACTTTCGCACAAAACTGCAAACTCTAGGCTCTAGACCCGGTGGCCCGATCTGGACGGTTACCCGCACCCCGAGTCCCGCTGAGAGAGGCCAGGGTAATGAACCACAACACAATTTCAGATAACTGCAGAAAGTCAATCCGCTGGAGGTCAGGGGCGCACTGGTTGCGATGGGCTTATCGCGATTGGCACGCAACGATACGCGAGGTGGAGGGCCATTGAAGATCACCGCGCACTTTCAGGTTACTTGCGTGACCTTCGCACGCTCCTTCGCTCTCGCGAGCAGGACGGGGTAAGGGAAGCAATGAGGAGCAGCGACACATAACAACATGTTAGTCGCTGGACCTCCACTCATCCGACACGTCCTGAAGCGCTCACAGCCAATATAGTAGATTAGCGGCTTCTTCACACTATTTGAATAAAACCTTTGGAAATTCACCATATATATGGCGTGTTTGGTTGTTTCCTGAATACATCATATATCACAAGCGTTTTATAATTGTGCCGATATAAATGTACGTTATTTTTTTAGTTAAATTGAAATTTTACTTATATTCTTTCTATGAAATAATATTTTATTAATAAATAATATTAATACATTCGGGGAGAAATGATGTTGGTAATTCATAGTAAGAAGTAGTTCTTATAGACAATAACATTTTACTGAGTGCGCACGAATTCGGTGTGATGTCCCTTTGATGTAATTTTTTATACTTGGTTAAACTTTGTTTGCACGAGGCGGAGCAATAGCCGGGAAGTAGAACTTCTGCAGGGCTTCAGAAAAGTCTGAAGTAACCGTAAACAGCCTATAATAAACTTTTATCACTCTGGTCGCTTCATTCCGTGTGGCCGGGTGTAACAGGAGAATGAGTTCTGCCTGTGGAAGGCAGCCAATGAACAAGTGACTTCAGCTCGAGTATGTAGAGGACTGTAAAGTTTAGCTAGATTCCGTTTTATAAAAAGAAAAGTAGGGCCTATAAAATACAGCGACCAGCATAACTGCAGTTCTTGCGGTAGTAGATATAGGCAACTCACCTTAAGATTGTGTTCTACACCAGTACGTGCGTGTGGTTTCATGTTCACATTGCACGAGGGCCACTTGCCTCGACCTCCTTCCCTATAAAAGTGGTAATCTCTTCCTGAATGGATAGTGACACCGGATAGAGGCGAAGAAGGCTGGGGTGCTTGCTCAATTCCGCCCACTTGCTGGCATAGCAATGACGTCTTGCGCTGGGCTCTACTAGAATGCCAGGGAAACACAATCCATTACGAGAATCATCCGAAATCAGCCTATCATCGGAGTAACTGGAAGAGGTGAAGAGTCATATAGAGGAAGTGAAGTGGAGAGGTTTGGGCGAGTTTAGAAATATGGGGTCCTGAGAGCTTATAAGGGTGAAACGAGGTATGGGGTGATTTTCCAAAGTTTCGATTCAAAAAGAGTGAAGAAACCGCAAATAGACCATATACGAGGTCTATCATGCTCAGTAACGAATTTAATAGTTTAAAAATTTGTTCAAACGATATATTTTAAAGAAAAAATTTTTCCTTACTTTTTTACTTTTTGCTTATTAAAATTAAAATTAAATTGAGTACTGTGACATTTTAAAACTGAAGTTATATTTTAAATCGGCGTCTGTATGTAATACGGACACTGTGTTGAAAGTGTATATAGTATATATAAACCAATAGGTAAATGCATTAATTTATATTGTGATAAAACTGTTACTAATATTAATACTCTGGTTGTTTCATAACGGGATTATTATTCCTGAGTAAAAATTTTTATTCTACTAAAACTTTCATGACTGGGTGTTAAGTGGCCTTAATCTCAGAGTAAACTGTGTAGTAAACGCATGTTACTCCTGTTTGCAATTGGATGTGAGAGATTCTCTGCGTCTTTCCTTATACGTCATCACATAATATCTACTTTCATATCAACAGTACAAAATTAAAGGAACGGTGCCAAAATATAAGTTCCTTAACTTTACCTAATATCACAGGCAATAAACTGGTGCCTAAATATTCATATTTGGAATTTATGCAGCGTGCTTACACAAAAAATAAGGCCATATCACAAAACTAATACAGAAAATTGAATGAGAATAGTTTCTTGTTGACGGTTTAATACCGGAGTATAGGCGTACAGCGTGAGAAATACAAGTAATGCATACAATTTTCATTTTTTTTACGAAGTGTGTATTTCCGTTGCTTGCAAAGCAGACTTTATTTTCTACTGATAAATGTTCGTTCCGGATTCACGAATGACTCAGTTTGTTCGACCAGATATTTCCACTTTTGAAATCCCTGGTTTTATTCCAGTTCGATTCCAGGAAATGTCGGACGGTGGTTTTCATTTTAGAAGCATGGCGAACGGTACTACGGTGTTCAACAGCTCATCAGCTGTCTTTGGCGATGTTCTTTATCTTTAAACTCAATGCGCCCGTCTAATTGAAGATGTTTAAGACGTTCACGATCTAGAGGCGAGGTATCGTTAAGGGCGACAATGGCACACGCTTGATGTACTCCATTGCTTGCCTCTACGTGCAAGCCACTGGACCGTTGCGCAGTCTTTCCGTAGTGCCATTTGCAACCAGAGAACCTAATGCGGCGAACATTTACTCTTACTTGGGGAGAGTTTACAACAAATTTAAATGCAGTCTTCCATAAAAGTTCCGTAGGCATTGGCGTAGAATATTTCAGTCCATACACTGTAAAAACGCTGTCTTTGCTGCAACACATTATTTGTTGAGGCCAAGAAAAATTGGTTTAAATATGAACCAGCGCAAAGTAGGCTTGCCACAAACATAATTTTTTTTATCTATACAGTAATTACTACGATCACCTTCCATTGTCGTTACAGTAGTTCAGCAAATGTTTTTGCGGTAATGTCAGTTGCTCTGTAAAAAAAAGATCTGTGCTCTGTAAAACAGCAGTAATTTGCAAATAAGAGAAGTAACAAATATTTCAAAATTATATTTATTAAAAAAAAAACACTGGGGTGGCGCCTGTACCCAAACCCGCATGCCTTGTGTTGTTAGCCTAGCGCCCTGGACCACATGACCACTTCGTTTTACCGCACTTAGTTTACTTTTGACATGAACGCTATGTAGCAATAAGGGACAGAATGCAATGCCACCTCTTGGGAATAATTGAGGTTAGTGACTTGGAGAATCACTGTACTGCATTTCAGAATGACAGTAAACGTCTGCAGGAGGACGGCAGAGAATCTTTAACCCCTTATCTTCGGTACGAAGTAATATTGCTTTACTGTGAACAAAAATAGTTCACAAGAATCTTTATTTCTTTGCTCTAATGGAAGCTAATGTTACCACAAAACAAAATTGTATAACGAAAACATTTATTAACAGCAAACCTATGTTTCTGTGACTTTGTCTTCGAACTAAAGCTACATATATTTGCTCTAAACCAATCAGCCCCAAATAAATTGTTTTATTTGCCGTACAGAAAACCATCTATGTATATTTTTTAGAGTGTAGTGACGTCAAAATGACGTTTTATTCAACTGTTATGAATTAGCTTTTAAGCTGATTCATACCTGAAAGAGGTTGTGGGCGTAGCTAAATAATGAGTCACGATTAGGTAGAGCACAGCAGTATGAGATGGAATTTATTGAACATTAGGATTATACAATAACTATTTACGTGACTATTGATCGGGGGAGCTTAAATGGATCACCAAGATGCTAATTAATTGTGTTAAGTATTATTACCTCACGCCATCACTATTACAATCTAATTGGAAAGTCCCCACCTTGTTCATGTTGCCGGAGGCTGATACTAGGAGGCGGTTAACGACGGTCGGACACACCCATCTTCAGGGGTTTTCTCGTTCCAATGGCCCGACGACAAAATACCTCTCTCCGAGTGTTACGCTGGCCTATATCGGGTGCGTTGTTTAATATTTTTGGCCACGTTTACTGGCCGGTGGAGGGGGTTTCTGCAACTGTCTTTCGCAAGGTGTTATTGCAATCACGCTCGTACCCCGGTTCAATGTTTGAAGGTGGGATCAGGCAGGCCGNATCAGGCAGGCCATCCAGCTAAGGCCTGATCACTTCATAACACAACGCTGTGAGGTCCTCAAAATAATAGTTGCGTTACGCGGTATGTTGTGGTGGTTTTATACCGGACTGGCCCGTGGCGTTATCGTGTAAAACAAGCTGCGAACAAATAGAAACGCCCGTTTGAGACACACAGATCGCCAGACACATAGGCGCACAGCTTGAACATGTCCCTTCATATGCGCGGCAGACTGCAGTATAAATACAATTATTTGTTAGTGCTGTACACCGGAGGACAAAAGTGAAAACACAATCATTTAGACAGTATGCTCTTTCTGGCTCTCCAAAACTTTATAATTTGCTGCTGCTCGCGCTGTGATCCAGTATAAATGCTCCTCATGGAGTCCACTGTGTAAATTACTATTGTTATTATAAGTAAGCCTCTGAGATCAGGGGGCCCGTGGTGGCTAAGTGGTTAGACCGCTTGCCTCCCACCTAGGCGAACCGGGTTCAATCCCCGGCCGGGCCACTCCCGGATTTCCGCAAGTGGGAATCATGCCGGACCATGCCGCTGTTTGACGGGTTTTCTCGGGATATTCCGTTTCCCCCGCTTTTGCAATACGGCGCTATTCCATTCTCTCGCAACTTTGTTAGAGGAAGTATAAAAACATCACAGGACTCGTTTTCTAAACTGTGTTCTAATCTCAAATACAACTAATGCCGGTTTTGCTTGACGCGTTGGCAGACAAGCAGTTCAATGTTGGGACTGATATACTGGTTATGCGCAGTCAGCGATATCGGTCTACCTCATCTTTGGTCTATGTTTGTACTGATCTACTCTGTGATTATACACACTGCAAGGGCCAGAGAAATACTGATAAAGGCAGTTTTATTAAAAACACTTCCCAAAGAATTATGTCGCGAACATCAATTTGATTTCATGTGTGCAACAGTGTATTTATCTTATAGTTTGAAGAGTATGACAACTAACCCTGATAGTAAACGTTTCGAAAAAAAAAATCTCATAATTATGATGTTCACGAATGTGCGCAAAGTTTGATAATATTTTTCATGAGAACTATTTCTTACTAGGAATTACCAACACACATTTTTTCTCTCCGTTTTATTCATATTAATTGTAAATTAAATATTATAATTTATAAATAAAATATTATTAGAATTTGAATTTAACTTAAACAAGATACTTTTATGCCAACAGAAAGAAACAACTAAATACGTGATGTAATCTTTCAAATGTTAAATTCTGAACGTGTGACGTCACTAAGAATGGACTACACCACATAATACTTTCATAAAAACGGAAAATAAAATCAAACACTGAAACCATAAGTATGCGCGATGTGGAAGGTCTCGTTTCTTTCAAATGCTTAGAGCACAGCTCGAGATGCACTCGAGCCCAGACCTCGGCGTGTTCGGCGGTCGAGTGATGGGTGAGCGCGGAAACACCCAATCACAGGCAAGGTCTGCTGATGGTCAATCTGCTTCGTGAATACGGGGTTGCGGGGCTGATGATGATATATTGCGGTTATCTCATTAACGGGGAAGTATACTTCATCATGCACGTAGGCTTATTACNACGGGGCTGATGATGATATATTGCGGTTATCTCATTAACGGGGAAGTATACTTCATCATGCACGTAGGCTTATTACAGAGGTTTATGACAGGCGGTGATGCACTCGTGTAATCCCTTTAATATTAGCGGGGTGTTGCAGTCACGCAAACACTGGCCCTGCGTCGGACAAGTTAATACTTTATTAAAAATTGTAATAATTAACTTTCTATTATCGTAAAAGCTTATCGAAGGGAAGGTTTGTTTGCCATAATTTTAAAATGCGAAATATATCTGTTGCTATTTTGTTATTACNAAAAGCTTATCGAAGGGAAGGTTTGTTTGCCATAATTTTAAAATGCGAAATATATCTGTTGCTATTTTGTTATTACGCAACCCGTTTTGTGGGAAAATGTCATAGAAGTTCGATATTTTCGTTCTTGGTAGTACTGCAGATTATCAATGTGTTTGGCACGCCGTTGCTGTTTCTCACAGAGAGACCGCAGTTTTTNGTTGCTGTTTCTCACAGAGAGACCGCAGTTTTTATAGTTTCCAACTTCACATTCGGTTACAAACGTATTAAATAAGAGTTAACGTACCATTTTCTTTTTTTAACGCATTTAAGTACAAGTCAAACTGTATTAACTAAAAATTTTACCTCTTTTTGTTATGGAAAAACAAGCATTAACATACGTCAGTAGTTTCTTTTACGTCAGTAAATATCAATCTAAATTGCAGTTTTAGAATTTTTGCTAATCGATGTTATCTTGTAGTTTATTTTTATATACAGTACAATTATATCTATGTGAATATATGTTATATATGTGTGTGGTTTTTTTTATTCGTTTAAGTGTATGCGTTTATGTGTATGCATATCCATATACGTATACACATCAAAACATAAATCAAAAGAAAAATCGTGTAAGTTCACTATTCAGCTTATTTTTTATTTCATGTATTTTGCTTTCATATGTTTCATATAATCTACTTTATAATTTTATAGTAAGCGTTAAGTTTTGTTTCATTTTTTTAAATTTCTTTTTCTTTTCAAAAAATAAGTGTTATGTTTTATTATGTAAAGTGATTAAATGTAAGAGAAGGTGATAATACCTTAACTCCACCACAAAAAAAATTTAAATGTTTTATTGTTAGCTATTATTATGCACAAGTAAGATATAAGTCTCTGTAACATGGCTTAGCGGCTACAATATCTCGGGAGTGCTTTTACAGTTGCAAAAGTGATCGTATTTTGAAACGTTCGCGTACACACTGCATTTTTTCGAAAGAGATTCTCGCCATTAGTCTACTGCAAATATCTCCATGGTTATCTTCCAAATAAAATGTCCCTTTTCTCTTCTAACATTTGCAATACAGCTAGCAGGCAAGTTGCTAAGTCTGTTAGTGGAATAGGCCCCACGTACGGCGGTTTTCCAGACTTTTATTGTCGGGATAGCTTCATTCTACGTAGCTCAGTCAGATAAGAAATAGTCTCTCGCAAATACACGTGGCCGACGACTAAAAGAAATTTGCAGCGTTGCACGTACGACAAGTCAACTTTCGGTCTCAAAAAAGTATATATATATATATATATATATATGTGTGTGTGTGTGTGTGCTGGTAGGCTATAGTGATCTTAATAGTTGACTGTTATATAATATTGAACCAGCTATTCAAAAGAATAATATATTGGTGGTTCGTCTCTCAGTTAGGTGGTTTTCACGAGTGTTACACAAAAAGTTGCGGTATTACACTGAATGCAAGGCGTGGGCTACAAGCACTTATCCACTATTTCATTCAGTGTCTTATTTCTCCAAACACAAACTTCTCTAATACACTGAACTTCCACAAACTCTGCGAAATTTCAGTGACTTCTGATATTACTTCCGGTTTTGGTTTTTTCTGCTCGCCGAATGCAGTAATTCGAGGAACTCGGGGTAAAGCCGTGCACTTTAATAGTTATAATAATTAATTCTTTCATCAAGCTACCTTATTATTTGGGTAGAATTATTTTCACTGACACTTTCAACTATTAGCATTATTTCCTAGCGTAAATCTACCCGTATCATTTACGGGGTCTTAATGAGGAATGAAACGTATTGTGCCGTTACAGACGTATGTTATGGAAGAAAGTAATCTGGTATCAACTTGGTTCATTTAGTCATAATAAATTTCATTGCATTCTGTCTTAAGAAAAGCTTCTTAAACTATAAATATGCAATTAATTTTATCTTGAGTCGTTCAGGATTGAAGAAATTAGAAGTTCTTGGAGAATATTCAGCCATGTACAAATGCATATTATTCACACATATCATTGCTATATGCCAAGTATTTATGAAGTTTAATGACTAGATACTCTTCGCATTAAGGGCTAAAAATAATTCTTGTTTCTGATATTTGTTTTCTGGATTATCAGGTGGTGTAAACCATTTTTGTTAGCATGCATTACAAATAATGCCAGGCTACATAATAATTTTATAGCTACATTTGTTAAGATAACTAAAATTTAGTTTTATGTAATCCTGTACATATTAACGTGTGCCAAATTGTCAACAGTAGCCTCTTCCGTTTCAATAGCCTCTTCAGTTTACATAAGAAAAAAATTGATTCTAGAATCGGCCTGCGCAGTTGTAATAGAAAAGTACAACTGTAGAGTTGAGAGATTTGGGTGGCTCGTAAAGAGGTTTTGAGAGCCGATGAAGGTAAAATGAGGTGAGAAAGGGCGGAAGAAACGGGACATCCCCGAGAAAACCCGCTGATCAGCGGCATCGTTGGGCACGATCCCCCTTTGCGAAAATCCGGGAGTGACCCGGCCGGGCATTGAACCCGCTTCGCTTTGGTGGGAGACGAGAAGTCTAACCGCTCAGCCACCGTGGCTCCAGTACAGCTATAGATTTTTAGATAAATACGTGGGCTTTCATCGCGTGTAACGAAGTCCCACTGCTACAGATTTAATTTGCACAGGATAGCGCAACGAGACGGAAATGCTGCTAGACAGTTCAGCGTCTTTCGTGTAAGGGCGATGAGGTGCTGGGCGCGCGCGTTAGTGTCACCCGTATCGCTCCCTCACTTCTGCAGCCACAAGATGTCCAGGTCATCATCGCAGGCTTGCAAATCAGACAGACATGTCCGTCCCAGCCTCCTGCGTTTCTGTCCCATCCGGGAGGAGATAAGTACAGGGCCTGGGAAAGAAAAAGGGTGGGGAGAAGTGGCTCATGTCACACGGTTGACTTATATCAAGATGTTGAGTGGTTGGAGCTTTACACACTCTGCAGTTGACGGACACTCAAGACAAACTTGAAGTGAGTCGCCTACTTCCTCCACTACAGAAACGCAAGTTCCGTTAGTCTTAGAATTATTTCCCCTTAACATCGTATTGGTCCACGCCACGTCCTACGTCTTTATTGTAATATTACAAGTTTCCAGGGCCGTATCCAAGTTCGTGAGGGATGGAGGTCTTAATTAAAATAAAAGGACATTTTAATTTCTTAATTTATTTGCACTGACATAAAAATACCCACTGCTATAATTCACATCAGAATTGCCTCTTATCTACTAATAACACTTATTACAATCAGTGAACGCAATATGGAATGACAATGCAAATTATAATCAAAGTCCTTATCGCTCTCTTTATGTACTTGCAACAGTCACGTAGTCAAACTTAAAATTAGAGACCCGGAAATTTCGTGGATTCATCCGAGGACAAGTTAAACTGCATTCACGTGTGTATACGTGTTTGTGCTTCCATTGGACCATAGTTCTTTAGGCACGCCCCAAACAACTTTCAATCAATAACGTACCTGCAAGGAGAATAAAAATCGAATCCCATGAGCCCAAGACCGTAGAAGGTTCCAGTCTCTAGACTGGGAGGCACGCTGCGGCTTATATATCAGCAGGCCCGATCCAAAAGGTACCTCGCACCCGAAGTAGAGATGAGGAAGGCTAGGGCGATGATCAGAACATTCTTGCAACGATAACTCAGTACTTTCAATGCTTCAAGAACGTAAGTGGCACGAGTCCCGATAAGCTTATCGCGCTACGTGTTCGAGGGGCGTGACAGGCCCTTTTGTAATTCTCCGCGTGCTTCTGCGGTTACTTGTGATATCACCACACGCCCTTGAAACACAGAACTTAGCAAGCTCAGGGGATGGGAATGAACGCAGGGAAGCTGCATTAAACACTACTATACATATGTAGGGACCAGCAGATTTCAATAATTCATTTGAGAATGAGTTAGACTTCGACAACACGTACATTTGCATTTGTGTCCCTATCGGTACAGATCCGGAAATTTCGTGTATTCATTTGGTGGCAAGCTAGATTCCGCAAACAAGTGTGTTCTCGAGCCTCAGTTAGTTGTTTATTGGCCGATGCTCCAGTTACTCCAGGCGAGGTATCACGGGATTCGGTCCTCTTTGTCTTGCGTGTTAGTTACTGGCTCAAATTCGTCCAGAGCGTGGCTTAAAAACTGCGATACAATTGAAAAAAAGTATGTTGCACATCTGTTTGAAGTCTTGCATGTCCTCAAATTAATTGGCGAAATTTTCGGGTCTCTACCTATTGGGCTACAGTTTGTTAGACATTCCCCGAACACCTTCCAACCAATAACAAGTTTGNGATTGTTAGACATTCCCCGAACACCTTCCAACCAATAACAAGTTTGCACAGAAAACAAGAACCGAATTCCGTTATATCTGGTCTGGGGTTGAACTGGAGCAACTATCAATGAAAAACAAAGCGAATCTCGAGTGTACAATTCGTTTCCCCCACCCTTTCATACCGACGCTGCTCCATACTCACCTCAATCGTCCTCATAGACTGTCAAGATCTAGATGTTAAGAGCCGCCCAAATCTCTTCACTCACTCACCCACTCATTCACTCACTCACTCGAGTGCACAAAGCATTGTGGAGTCTGGCTTATTTCCGAATGAATCCGCTAATATTTCCAGCTCTCTTTCTTATAGGGTCTCCTGTTTTTCGCGAAAATTTACACGAGCAAAATAAACTTCAAAAGCCTACATGCACACTTGCTAATTTTCCTTGTTTACTGTCAGTGTGTTTTTAGTGAGAAGATATTTTCTACCTGACTGGACCAATCAGAATTAAGTTACTCTCACACTTAACGTCAATAATTCGCGGACAGACACTTGAGAAACGTGACAGTTAAAAACACCCAATTACGAGAGTGGGTNTTCTTAATTTATTTGCACTGACATAAAAATACCCACTGCTATAATTCACATCAGAATTGCCTCTTATCTACTAATATCACTTATTACTATCAGTGAGCGCAATATCGAATGCCAATGTCTATGATAATCAAATTCGTTATCGCTCTCTTTATGTACTTGCACCAGTCACGTAGTCAAACTTATAATTAGAGACCCGGAAATTTCGCGGATTCATCCGAGGACAAGTTAAACTGCATTCACGTGTGTATACGTGTTTGTGCTTCCATTGGATCATAGTTCTTTAGGCACGCCCCAAACAACTTTCAATCAATAACGTACCTGCAAGGAGAATAAAAATCGAATCCCATGAGCCGAAGACCGTAGAAGGTTCCAGTCTCTAGACTGGGAGGCACGCTGCGGCTTATATATCAGCAGGCCCGATCCAAAAGGTACCTCGCACCCGAAGTAGAGATGAGGAAGGCTAGGGCGATGATCAGAACATTCTTGCAACGATAACTCAGTACTTTCAATGCTTCAAGAACGTAAGTGGCACGAGTCCCGATAAGCTTATCGCGCTACGTGTTCGAGGGGCGCGACAGGCCCTTTTGTAATTCTCCGCGTGCTTCTGCGGTTACTTGTGATATCACCACACGCCCTTAAAACACTGAGCTTAGAAAGCTCAGGAGGGGGGATGGGAATGAACGCAGGGCAGCTGCATGTAACACTACTATACATATGTAAGGACCCGCAGATTTCAATAATTCATTTGAGAATGAGTTAGACTTCGACCACACGTACATTTGCATTTGTGTCCCTATCGGTACAGATCCGGAAATTTCGTGGATTCATTTGGTGGCAAGCTAGATTCCGCAAACAAGTGTGTTCTCGAGCCTCAGTTAGTTGTTTATTGGCCGATGCTCCAGTTACTCCAGGCGAGGTATCACGGGATTCGGTCCTCTTTGTCTTGCATGTTAGTTACTGGCTCAAATTCGTCCAGAGCGTGGCTTAAAAACTGCGATACAATTGAAAAAAAGTATGTTGCACATCTGTTTGAAGTCTTGCATGTCCTCAAATTAATTGGCGAAATTTTCGGGTCTCTACCTATTGGGCTACAGATTGTTAGACATTCCCCGAACACCTTCCAACCANGTTTGTTAGACATTCCCCGAACACCTTCCAACCAATAACAAGTTTGCACAGAAAACAAGAACCGAATCCCGTGATATCTGGTCTGGGGTTGAACTGGAGCAACTATCAGTGAAAAACAAAGCGAATCTCGAGTGTACAATTAGTTTCCCCCGCCCTTTCATACCGGCGCTGCTCCATACTTACATCAATTGCCATCATCGGCTGTCAAGACCTAGATGTTAAGAGCTGCCCAAATCTCTTCACTCACTCACTCACTCACTCACTCACTCACTCACTCTCTCACTCACTCACTCGAGTGCACAAATCATTGTGGAGTCTGGCTTCTTTCCGAATGAATCCGCTAATATTTACGGCTCTATTTCTAATAGGGTCTCCTGTTTTTCGAAAACATTTACACGAGCAAAATAAACTTCAATAGCCTACATGCACACTTGCTATTTTTCCTTGTTTACTGTCCGTGTGTTTTAGTGAGAAGACATTTTCTACCTGACTGGACCAATCAGAATTAAGTTACTCTCGCACTTAACGTCAATAATTCGCGGACAGACACTTGAGAAACGTGACAGTTAAAAACACCCAATTACGAGAGTGGGTNACACTTAACGTCAATAATTCGCGGACAGACACTTGAGAAACGTGACAGTTAAAAACACCCAATTACGAGAGTGGGTCTGTACTGTAGTGTTTGGTTGTAAAACTATTCGTGGAATATTTAACTGTAAACTATTCCACGTCCTTTATTTTCTGTCAACCAAGGAGAGCGATTTCACTGAGTCCCATAATAAAACTTTATTTCTTATGTGACGGGATACATTTGGATGTAAAAGTAATTCTTTCTCATTGCATCAATTTTAAAAATAATTGTTTCAAACAAAAACATATTCAACGCGACATTCTCAGAGAATACTGCTTCGTTAAGACACAATTTTTTTTTAATGTATCTGTTATTTTTTTTGTAAATTGTAAACGTTAATGTTAAATTTTAGAAAAATGTACTAAGCATAAACATTTCTTTGCAACTTTTCTTAATGTGAAAGTATTCCTTAATAAATGTCACGTAGGATACTCGCTGTTCTTCAAAATTGATTTACCGAGGAGGTATTAATTTAAAAAATGTTTACCCATTTAAACTCCGTAGCTGAAGGCTTTTTAGACAGAGTCATTAAAGAATAGTTTTTTTCATTCACGAATTTGCTATTTACTTGCTGTAACGTTCTCGTAGGATCTAAATAAACACTAGAGTGGCAATGAAAGTGTTCATACGAGTTTTGCCTACAAGGGTAAATATATTTTTAATAACTATATAAACACCAGATTTTTGCGAAAACTTTTTTTTTTCTGGTTGTGTATCGAGCTATTTTGTTTTCTCTCATCGGATCGGACCTTTTCCAAACAACCACTTCCTCTTTTCGCTTACGTTTTTTCATGCATTTTATACTTATAGCTCAATGGGATTGTTTTTCCATTAGATATTAATTTTTGATGTTGCATGTTTTAAATACGCGGTTCAAAATATCGTGATTACATAGAAAAATTATAGTCATCAGTAGCTGAGTTTGCGTTCTGATAGAGCGAGGTGAACATTTATTTGGAAGAGCGCTCTCGTCATAAGGCAAAGACGAATTGCGAATGCGAAAGTCTGCCTTTGACTTCAACGAACATGGAGTCGCGATCTGCATCATCGCTGCCTGATTATCGTCAGTGCCGATTCTGTGATGGAGTTTAAACCTTCAGTCAAAATGCTCGGCGACATGAGAGAACCACCTGTAAGAAGAGTCCTTTCCGCACGAGGTTACATTACGACAATGACCACATACAGTTTATGCGAGGCGATGCATTGAAGAATCACAACGAGATCCGCACGGGTTCGTCTTTTGAGAGTCTGCAAGTGTTGCCGCCAACACCTCTTGCTGCATCGATCACTATCGATTCTACACGTGATTATGATGAGGCAGTTAATGCTACAGACGGAAAGAATGGCCTGCGTCGTGCAGTAGTCAGTTCGCGCGAAATATACACTTGCAAGACTTTCGCGTGAAATCGATGAACTTTGAAAATAAACGGCCATAACCTCTAAATGCTGACGATGACCACGCGACTCCTGCTACGAAGAAATTAAACTTAATATAGAATACAAAACAGGCTGTTAAAATAATTATGAAGACAGAATTTATGAAAATAAACACGAAGGCAGTGTTAATGCTGAAGACGATGGTGATTTTCTCGATGCTGTGACACACTTCTTCAACAGGTTTGCTGCGACGAGTGGCATAAAGAAGAAAGAAGACGCTGAGAACACTGGCTACATATTTCCCGAAGACCCGAATGAACTTGTTGATATACACAGATATTTGATCGCTTTGCAACAAGATAGAGATTTCTTGCACATTAACGAATTATCTTCAGTCATTAGTCAACTGAAGGTCAGGGATTATATCGCATTATGTGATGAACTGATTTCTTCTGAAATTGTAATAAGCAAAATAAGGATAAATATTTTTTATTTAATTGTATTCTTTTTTTCGTGGGTCGTCTACTTTTTCCACCTCACAACTTTAAATTGGCTCTATGAGTACTCGAATAGGAAAGCAAAGATCTACATAAAGAATATTAATGAAGACTTAAAGTATAAAAAATAGATTGCGAGATTGACCGAAATATTGCGAGATTGGCCGAAATATTGCGAGATTGACAGAAAGGTTATGATAGAAAGATCAGAAGATTGGTGGAAATATTGCGAGGTTGACCGAAAGATTTATGGAAAGATTGCGAGAATGATCGATAGATTGGGCGAAAGATTGAAATATTGATGGGAAAATTGCGACATTTATAAAAATACTAATGAAAAGATTGCTAGAACGGTTAAAACATTGAACGAAAGATTGAAAAATTGATGGAAAGATTGGAAGATTGACGGAAACATTGAAAGACTGGTCGAAATATTGAGAGATTGGTCGAAATATCCGAAGAAATACTGATGGAGAGATTGCGAGGTTGGCCGAAATATTGAACGATTTATGGGAAAATTGGTAGAAATATCGATGGAAAGATTGGAATATTGATGGAAAGATTGCGAAAGTGATCGAAAGATTGATGGAAAAATGCAAGATTGCGAGATTAATATTTAATAAGAGCGTGGAAGATAAGACTGGTTATCACTCGAGCTTGGTATTTAAATTATAACCAACTATGGCTAAAAAAAAGCACTACTAGATGCTGATCCACAGAATGATTATAATGTACTTGTCTAGGTGGTCGCTACTCATACTATGGGCTTGGTTTGGTCACATATACGTACATACCATAATTTAAAAAAAATCCTAGTAGCATACATATGCCTAGAAAACAGTCAAGGCAATGAATAACTGACAGATTCTGACATCATGCAAGAATCGGATTTGAAGAGAGGAGACCGGATATGTAATAACGAATGAGTAGAGACCTGCAAAATTTGCTTAATTTTTTGGAAGCAGACTAAAATTCACCATCCTACACATATTCGAGTCGATTCCATTAGTTCATTGGCTTCTACAGCAGCGAGGACACACTTGGCTGGACGTGATAAGGACGTACTTTCGTTAGTTGCTTGCTTTGGTCCAAAGGCGCCCAAGGCGTGTCCGAATAAAAAAAGTAGTCCAATGACAAACGCGTGTTTGAAGTCTAGTCTGTATCGAAATAATAACGTGAATTTTACAGGTCTCTACAAATGAGATACTTCTACAGGGTTCCACAATACTTTATGTGCGATTTTGGTACGAATTAAAAAAACTTAATAATTTTTATAATTAAAACTTTTTAAATAAAAAAAATAGAAAAATAAAACAGATAATAAATGCAGATGTTAGATTTGACATACCCTATGTTTATAAAACCAATATGTCTACCAATTCCTAGAATAAGACATATATGCTTAAAGAGTTAGTGGCCGTGATGGTTGAGCACTTTTGGGGACGTTCGACAATCCCGAATCGAAGGCTTCCGAAACCATCTGAGTCGAGCCGAAGACTGCTGAGCACCCTCTCGTGTCGAACCGAAGACCACCGAGCAGTTCCGAGTCAAGCCGAAGACTCACCAGCCACACACCCCACAGTTAAAATGCATTGCCCCGAAGGAATGTAATCATACTACTATCGTCTCTTCGTGGTGATTTCCAAGTTTTCTAAAACCCTGCTCCTCCGCATCATGCAAAAACAGCTTAGCTAAGTCTGGAAAATTACACCAAAGGGACAACGCACTACTCTCGCGACCACACACGTCAATAATATTTTACATACGAACTATTTCTTGCTAGGCATTACCAACACACCTATTTGCTCTCTGTTTCATTCATATTAATTGTAAATAACTTAATATAATTTACAGATAAAATTAAGCGAAAGTTCGATTTCACCAAAAATAAGACACTTTATATTAACATTGTTTTAAAACGCCTGTGGTACATGCCATACGTAGGAAATAACCTAATACGCCATACACGGGGATGATTTTTCGGAGGTTTGAAACAAAAAGTGTGAAGAAGCCGCGAATAGACTATGGCCCTCGAAGTGTAAATCGTGACGGGAAAGTACTAACGATGAAAGCGCACGTCTGCACAGAGGCGTACAGCAGGGATAATTGCACGCGAGGAGTCCAGATAGCGCTCGTCAGACACCTATTCCGCCGACCAATTACGGCGTAAGAGGCGCGGGCTAGTGTGTGTGTGTGTGCGTAGCAGCTCGGCAGCCGACTGCGTAGTGACCCTGGCGACCTGGCTAACGACCTTCATTATCCCGTCCGTCCTGCGGGTCCTCGTCAATCAGCCTGCGAGGAGGGCGGATAACGACGGCGACTGCGTTCTCACCACTAAGCTTCATCGCTGGGGCAAGAATACGTTCGCAGCTGAGCCCCATGCCGGGTACGACGACCGGCCGCGAGGTGATTATAGGTAGTGTTGCGAGATAAGCTGGTGCTTGCTCACTGCTGTACATTCTCGGTGCACGCAGAAGGAGCCAGTAACCACAGCGCAGCTTAGGGAAGCTGAATGCGTTCCGACCACTCACAAGCGAACGTCATGTGACGTCAGCTGCCGAGGTAAATGTTAGTGGTGAAAGTGTAAACTAGCAAACAACAGCGCACAGCACAGAGCTAACACCAGCTTACCTTGCAACAGTTCACCTCGCGCCACTGAGGCAGAGATCCTACCGCTTCGCGTTATAAAAGCCGTGCTATAATCACAGTAATAAGTATCCGTAGGAAATAGAACACACACTTCATTATACGGGACGTGCTGCAACGCAACGTACGACGTGGAATGGCTACCCGTTCGCCTTGGCCCGGTGCGTTCTGTGCCGGCCAATCACAATTCAGCATTTACAACTACGCAAGTAAGTGTAAAATCGACATTCGTGACAAGAAAATGGCTGCTAATGGACTGCAAATTACATTTCCTGTTTCCGTTCCTCCCTAACAAACACTTTTGTGCACGTGCCTTGTATGTTTCTGAAAACAAGTATTAAGGCGATGAACTTGAATTCACGTTAAGTTCGTGTTTCGAGCTCTTCCTCGTTTTGTACAAATGTAATGCTAATTATAAATATGACCTAATTAAAGATAACACGTGGCAATCTTCACCACACATTTTAAAAGAAAAAATTGTAAATATAAATAAGTAGATCAAAATAAGTTTATTATTTTTTCTTTTAAGTAATAACGTATTTACTATATAAGAGCACCAATTCGTAAATATCTGTGAGCATGCAAGGCCTGTTAGTTTCTGATTGGTCGCGTAACAGTTTTCTTACTGCGGTTGTAAACAACCTTTTTCTTAGGCTTGCACTGTTACGCTACTGTTATTTTTTTGACTGGAACGCTACGGTAATTGTAGCACAGCCTTAAGACGGCTTGACACTGTAACAAAATTTGTAATATTTACTGAGAAACTGTTTGCAATATTACAAATGTTTGTAACAGGACAAAAGTTTCTCTTGTACAACTACTCATTTGTAAATATAAGAAAGCCGTGTTTGTAATAGACCTCAAGAAATGTTTGTACTATACTGACCGGTATCCACGAGCTCAAGCAAAATGACGGTCACTCAACAACCGTATATAGCTGTTTGTGCAAAAACTAGGGGTAATGCAAAGTGCAGGGGCGTGCAAAAATAAATGTTTTGTGAGTTTGAATAACGTAAAATGCTTTAAAACAACTCAAATAATCATAATCAAACGACAACAATTTTATAAACACGTGGCGCTAATACTCATTAACTAGTTTGTGACGGAGTGTTGTTGTCACATTTATTGTTTTTTTTTCTGTCTCCAATACTTGAGATTATCCTGTTCTTACGCATAATAACACCTTGATCTGCCATACTTGTATATGTGTTTTTTTCGTTTAGAGCCTGTGAACTGAGCTACGAGGAGTTGAATTAACGCCTCGACTCCAGTGTAGAGAACGATTGAAAACGCTTGAGAAGGTGCCTCGCCTGAATGTTGCGCTACTTGCCAAACGGAGCCGCTGTGCGGGCTTACGCGTGAACAAGTCGAGGCGTTTCGTTTCGCTGACAATGTCCTTGTTCATTTTAATGTCATTGGCTGTTTCTTACGTCATTCCTGTAATATATTGTGATTTGCTATCGATTATGGAATGTGATGTGATGTATGGTAGAGTGTTCTCGGGGCTTCCTGACCAGACGGCGCTTCTAATGACCCGGGGGTCGCGGGAACGGAGTGCCGAGGAGTATAAAGGCTGGTCCGTGAGTGCCTCGAAGAGGGGGGGNGGGGGGGGGGGCTGCACCTCTTCCTACCCCGTTTGGTGTTTTTCAGCACCACTCTGATTACGCCAGCGCCAACCGTCACTAAGGAAATAAGGTCCCACTCTCTCTCTCTCTCTATATACTAGTATTTCTGTACCCACTAATAAATTGCATGGCTCCTACCCAACTCTCTCCTGTAGCATTTTCTATTAATGCATGCAATAGTTTTGAACTCTTTTCTGCCGTAAGGGCTTTTATGCGGTGACTTTGCTGGTTTTCGCCATGCTCTTCTTAGTGATAGGTTAACTATAGGTACGCCTAGGGAGGTAATCATGGCCCTCAAACGCGGCCGTGGCTACCCAATCCCTCTCTACCGCGATGCATGCTCCCTTGCGTGGATCACTTCCCCTGCACGCATATGGGGCTCAGCACCGAGACGCACTAAGCTTCCGTCGCAACCTTGGACGTACATCTAACACTTCCAATTAGGGTAGGTTAGGATAAAAACGCTTTGGAGGGCAGACGTCGCCGGTCCAGTGCCGGTGCAACGTGGTCGGGAGCCCGTGCCGAGATATCGCCTTGAGGGGAGGTGGCTTGAGGACCAGAGGAGGAAACTATGCTTCGCCGAGTATTGGTGATGCCATGCGTGAAACTACAGAAGTTGATATATGCGCTGGGACACTTTATCTTTCTTAAGGGAAATTGGGTTTCGAGAATTTGGGGGAAATTTTAACTTTTTCACGGACATAGATTTAGTAGTGCTTGTGGGGAAGTTGCCTTCAGTAAATATATGGTTAACGAGATATTTTGACGATATAATATTATGCTTGTGTAAAAGGAAAAATGAAAAAATTAACAATGTAAACTAATGTCGTAGGCTGCTAAGTGACACACGTGTAATCACCAAATAACTAGCCATACATATAAAGAAAAAAAAATATACGTAAAGAAAATTGTGCATATTATAGATTTTTTTAAATGTATGAACCGTTGTTTGGTGATTACATATATGTCAAGAGGTAGTTCACAGCATTAGTTTGCATTGTAAATTCTTTCCAATTGCACAACTCAAAATTTGTTGTTACGGCTCCATCAAAAAAGAAAAGTTTTGAATTTCACACCAAATTTATTTAAAAAGTATAATGTGTACATTTTTTTATTCTATAAAAATGGCATCACATGCAATGCGTAAAGGTTGAAAAATGTATGGCATAATTATAAAATAATTAATTTTCTGGTATCCACCAATCTTGCTATTTTCCCGGAAAACAGGTGTCCCTGCGTATATTTGTTGTGTACAACAAACCATCCACTCAGTGGAGGAGGCGAGACACGATGGTACAGATTGAATCTCTGTTTCTCACCCTCTCGCCGTCTCCACAACATGCTGAGAGCATCCCTGCCGGAGGTTTCCACCCCCTCGTAATCCGCTAATCACATTAGCACCCGCTGCGAGTGACAGCCAGCTGTGAGAGCTGAGCCCCTATACCCTGCGGACCGGCCCAGGCCTTTCACAGTCGTATAACAGACCGCGCGTGCGAGCATTTACCAGCAGGGCTTGCGGACACGTCAACGCCGTGGTGAAGTTCGTTTCCATTAGCAGACGTAGTTTATTTGACTGTACCCTCCGAGTATAGTCTACTCGAAATTTGTTCACACTTTTTAAATTAAACCTTCGTAAAATCACTCCATGCATATCGTGCATGTTTGTTTTCTAAACATGCCATTAATAACAAGCCTTTCATGAGCGTGTTAACGTAAAAAATATCTTACTTTTTATTAAATCGAACTTTTACGTATAAATAAGATATCATTTTTAATATATAACATTTATAATTAATATAACTAAAATCAGGGAGAAATTAGGTGTGTTGGTATTGCCTAGTAAGAAATACTTCAAATGCAAAATAGTATTACACCTGAGTGCGCACGAACGCGGTGCCTTGATTCTTTGGTGTAATTTTATAGACTGGGTTAAGCTTTATTTGCATGAGGCGGAGGAATATTGTGGAAGTAAAACTTTTGCAGGGGTGCAGAATAAATTGAAGTTACCACGAATGGCTTATAACTTGCGATTGCCGTGTTACAACGAGCACACATTTAGAGACACATTAAATAATTTTCAAATAAAACATATTCCTATAAATATTATGTTTAGCGCTCTATATTATGTTGAACACTATGGAGCCTAGCCTACAGGTCGTTGAAACAGCGGAATTCTTTCTTGCCTAGTGATGGGTTCGTCTCCACGCACCGGTCGATTAAAGACTGCCAGCAGTGTTGCCGGCAAGCAAGTCCAGTTTACTGCCGCTCGTGAATGTAGTTGAATAGTTTAATTCCGTCTTGTTGGATATTCCGGTCTTGCATGATGCAGGTCGATCGTGACGAAGGAAATATTGCAGGCTCTTGCTGACGGACGAAGCCCGCTGCGAGACAACGCCGTCACCAGAAATAACTTTCTTTTGGGAACAGAGACCTAGTTATCAGCGACAGAAGCCAGCTCACGGGGATAGGCAAATTCGTGACGCACGAAAATAATCACATGGGAACGATAACAAATAATTACGCGGGGCATGGTCAGCATAATTCTCTGGGTTCTTAATATGCGGTCACATCTCCCTACGAGATAAGCCAGAGTGGCGGTTCTCAACGTGTCATACGGGGTGCAACGCAAGATATCAATTTCTTAAATGTCTTGTAACAAAGGTGCTTATGCAATACTAATAAGTAAAACATTTTTTTTTTCCTTTTTTGTGTTTACTTATATGCAAAATTTCAGAATATTAATATTTTGATTTTCACATATCTTATTTTATTCCACTGTAATAAATATAGTTTTGTCTGTTATCGCAAGTAGCTCACCAGTTATATATACATTTAGGCCGGCAGGGGGATACATGAAGTATATAATGTTTGGAAACGCTAATATAGAGCGCGTTCACAACTGCCGGATCTGAAACATGATCTCTGTGTGCGTAGCAGACAACAGCCACTGCATCTGTGCTTTAAACTATAGGTATTACGTCAATACCTCATTAGTAGTTTTTATTACTTCCGTAATTTTTTTGCAGTCACATATAGCCTATGTTGCACCTAAATAACACTTTGAAATATTAATGTATAAATTATAAAATTCACACAAGTAGTTTTATGTGTGAAAAATGTAATACTATTTATTATGCTCGCTTGCATCTCGGAACTAATTAAAAATATATATTATTTTAATAATATTTTTAATAATTTATTTACAAATGTAGGAAACGATTTCAACAACAAGAAGTAACTCTCACGTGCGAAGGAACTTTCTTCTTTTTTTTTGTTCGCCTATTGAGACATTTACATCTGCAACCTGTTTTCTATGCTGGAGACGCACTGGTGAAAAAAATGGTTAATTTCTTGCTGTAATGATTAGAGACCCAGAAATTTCGTGGATTCATATGAGGACACTTGTATATATGTATTTCTGCTTCAATAGTATNCTTGCTGTAATGATTAGAGACCCAGAAATTTCGTGGATTCATATGAGGACACTTGTATATATGTATTTCTGCTTCAACAGGATCATAGTTTGTTTAACACGCCCCGAACGACTTTCAACCAATAACGAACCTGCAAGGAAAATAAGAACCGAATCCCGTCATATCTGGTCTTTGGTAACAGCCAATGAACTTCAAACTGATGCACGGATACACAAAGAATTGTGGAGTGTAGCAAAATTTCCGGGTTTCTAGTAATGATCTGTTACGCTGACCCTGAATATTGGTTACTGAAACTCGGGTTACCGAGCGTAAATACGATGTCGAGTTGCCGAACACTTCTGTGCTCTACAGCGTTGAGCATACCACAAAAATATAGGCCGTTGACGGTAAAGTGAGCACTTTTGTAAGCCCTCTCATTTGGAATAATAGTCAATAAATATGGCCACCTGTTTTTTCGCAAAATAAATTTCACGACCAGTTGTATTCAAAAACACGTTAGTTCAAAACCAATATCGTGGTTGGATGATTTTAACTCGCACGCGTCTTAAGTGTCGGCCAGCCAATCATGGACGTTCAGTGTCAGGATAGCTTTATTCTGATTAGCCCAGTCGAGAATAAAATGTATTTTCGCAGACATGCGACCAATAGCCGAAGGAAATTTGTAAACTTGCAAGTAAGACGTTGAAGTCTAGACTGAGCGTAAATCTTATCGCGAAAAATAAGTGGCCCTATCAATAAATGTATTATTTTAAACTTTGGACAACTTCCGAGTGCGGTGGAATATACACACTGGGTTTATTACTTACGTAGATATATTATAAAGGTAGTTAAAGAATAGAAATGGCTGAAAGAAAAAGTAACTAGGGCCACAAAAGTGCTCACTTTACCGTGAACAGCCTAAAGTAAACATCCAAGACCGAGTTTTCTTCACAACATCTGCTCCAAATGTAATCATCTAAAGAATACATTTAAATCTTGCGGGGAAACTATCAAGTACTTCGCAATCATAACGCCATTCTTATAAAACAGAATCCTGGAG
Source organism: Clitarchus hookeri (assembly GCA_002778355.1). Taxonomy (NCBI): domain Eukaryota; kingdom Metazoa; phylum Arthropoda; class Insecta; order Phasmatodea; family Phasmatidae; genus Clitarchus; species Clitarchus hookeri. The sequence continues at coordinate 1,013,786 of NQII01001144.1, read as the reverse complement.
AATTCAACTTGTATACTTCCACATTAATTAATGTTTTTATTACTCCCTAATTCCATATTTCGTTCCTGACTTGATTAACTTTTACATTCAGCATTACAAAAAAAATTACGGAGTTCAATTATAATGTACTTCCGCATAATTACACACTTTCTCGTTGATTCACACGTCCAGCCTGAACAAATCTATTATTACTAACGGGGAATGCTACACAGATAAGTTTTTTTTTTACGTAAACTAGCATAAGAAGAGCAAGAGCGTTTAGGATAGTAAAATTTTGCTGTTTGAACGACCTAGAAATTAGATATCTCACATCTCTATGAATACTCAAGCCAACATTGTACCGATTAGATGTTGCTTAGTCGAAAGGCAAGTTTTACCCTGAGCAGGTAGCAGAAGATTCTGTCAGTATTGAATAAAGCGTTTGTATAATAAACAACAATACGTTTGCAGCAGTTTGTAATTTCTTGCCGTGAGTAATAGAGACAAACATTAAACGCTGCTGTCTAATAATACGCTATAAAACCTGTTAATATTTTACCATGCCGGCTACTATGAAGTATTAATGTTCTTGCAGTGAGCTGATATTTTATTGTATATTTCCAGAGCGCACTTCGCGATCATTGGCATTTGTAAGTTTTCAAAGGATAAAGTTAAAAATCTCATAACAATGACTTCCCGTGCAAAACAGGTGCTTCTACACATTCAACCTGTTGTGCCTGAAAGCCTAATGAACAAAAATATAAAAAGGGGAAAGCAAATAAAGTTTAACTATTAAATATCACATAATATCATGCCGTAAACAAGTGAAAAAATTGCGCGACCTCGTTAAGTTCACCGGCCATAATCGCATTTAGAACTACAAGAATTTGTGACTTACTGACCCGTTCCTATAGGGAGAAATGATACTTAAGAATGAGTCCTACATTCCAGTGACGTTGGCGCTACGTTGTCACGAAAATTTCTCTGCCTTAAAAATTTGTAATGTACGAATATAGTTCTATCGTATAGGTAATATAGTAGGGCTCTAACAACACTGCAGTCGAACAAGAATCAGTTGCCTAACATACGAGTTGGTTTTTGCAGTACATTTAAACGAATAAGATAGCTTGTAAACCCATTTACATAATCAATGGCATGTTTATTGACAAACAGATAACTTGGCACTATATTCGTGAGGGGAAACCAATAAGNCCATTTACATAATCAATGGCATGTTTATTGACAAACAGATAACTTGGCACTATATTCGTGAGGGGAAACCAATAAGGAAAAGGAAGTAGAGTATAGGATACACAGGAAAGTAGTGGACAGAAAAAAAAGCAACACGCATAACTACTGTTCCTGTAGGTGTGTGCATGTATATGTGTATGTATATATATTTGTATATATATGTAAATGTATGTATATATGTGTATATATATGTACATGTGTGTACATATGAATATATATGTTTATATATGTGTTTATATATGTATATATATATATGTGTTTATATATGTATATATATGTGTGTTTATATATGTATATATATGTGTATTTATATATGCGTGTATATATGTGTATAGTATATATATGTGTGTATATGTATGTGTATATGTATGTATATATGTATATATATGTATATATGCGTGTGTGTATATATGTGTATATGTATATATATATGTGTATATATGCGTGTGTGTATATATATGCGTGTGTGTATATATATGTGTATATGTATATATGTATATATATGTGTTTACATATGTATATATATTTATATATGCGTGTATATATGTGTATATATATGCGTGTATATATGCGTGTATAAATGTGTATATATGTNCCATTTACATAATCAATGGCATGTTTATTGACAAACAGATAACTTGGCACTATATTCGTGAGGGGAAACCAATAAGTAAAAGGAAGTAGAGTATAGGATACACAGGAAAGTAGTGGACAGAAAAAAAAGCAACACGCATAACTACTGTTCCTGTAGGTGTGTGCATGTATATGTGTATATATATGCGTGTGTATATATATTTGTATATATATGTAAATGTATGTATATATGTGTATATATATGTACATGTGTGTACATATGAATATATATGTTTATATATGTGTTTATATATGTATATATATATGTGTGTTTATATATGCGTGTATATATGTGTATTTATATATGCGTGTATATATGTGTATAGTATATATATGTGTGTATATGTATGTGTATATGTATGTATATATGTATATATATGTATATATGCGTGTGTGTATATATGTGTATATGTATATATATGTGTATATATGCGTGTGTGTATATATATGCGTGTGTGTATATATATGTGTATATGTATATATGTATATATATGTGTTTACATATGTATATATTTATATATGCGTGTATATATGTGTATATATATGCGTGTATATATGCGTGTATAAATGTGTATATATGTATATGTGTGTATATGTATATATGTGTATACATTCATATATATAACTTACTTCTAATTTTTTATAACGCCAGTGCAAAAGCGTACCGTCCTCAGAATGCTAAATTTTATCCGTAAAATCATTCAGCACTCACACTGCGTGCTGGGAAGTCGAGAATCAATCTCGCGAGAGAGAAAATGGTAGCTAGAGGAAGAGGCTGAACATGTGTCTGTATATGGAAAGGAAAAAGAGAGAGAAGGAAATGACGAATTATGGAGACGAGACAGACAAAAAATTTCTAGGTACGCTGATTTTTGCTCCTCCCTCCTCCCCACTCACACACATTCACACGCACACGCAGGAGTGAGAGAGCCGTTGTTATAATTTTCTACCCGCCATTTCCTTGAGTGCTGGTTCCACGGGCGAAATATCACAATGGCGCTGTTCATTTATGAACGGGCAGAACTTTAGAACATCCATTACGCCATATTTCCAACCTTTTTTTTATGCGGATATTCTGATCTATAAATCCTTTCATACTTCTAATAGCCGTATTCATACTGTGATTTCTGAAGCCTGCTCCAGGCCGTGCGTGGACTGCATAACGCACTCGAGCACAGAATTTTCGGCCATGCCGCCTCGTGATTATATTATGGAATACGTATTCCTGTGACCGAATCTGCGAATAAATCTGACTGAGTTTTTGACACGAGTAATACAATTTTAAAACGGCGAAAGAAACGTTTTAATTATGAAGTGATTGATGGCAAACTTTGTTCAGAATTGTTGCCTTTATGCGTGGTTAAATATCAGATATTTTTCGAGCGACGAGTCAGTTACTTCCACGTCTGTTACGTTGACGCACGACTGCAAGTCGTAACTAATATTGTACTTTTCAGTTAGAATTACAGGCGTCTGTAGATTCACACAATCTACTTTTTAGCCTACTCTCCGAAGGAAAATTAGGCTTTTGCAATCACCTGAATGCCTGTCTGGACTCTATGTCCCCCCCCCCTCCTGTTAACATTTAAACCCGTGCACCGAGTTTCACCTAACCTGGTCCACATAGTATTTAGTAAGTACATCCTGCTTTTGTAGTTGCCGATTACTCCGGGTACTTATTTTCATAATGGCTGCAATTTAAAATATCAAGGGCACTATACTATATCTCGGGAACCATATATCTTTTCTAAACCGAATTTAGTATGTTGAGAGTGAATGATGTAAGCATTGCATTTAGAAAACGGCAATGTTATTGGTCGGGCCTTTTGGAAGATTGTGGAACATGAAGAAATAAACCTTTTACATTATATCTTGCTAACTACTCAATCGATTCCTGTCATATTTAATTAATAATATTTTAGGCAATGTTAATATTTTATAACCAAGCAAATAAAATACTTATTTTCAAAATGGCGACCATATAACAATTTTAGGGTTTTTTGCTCTATAGATTACACAATTTGACCAATTTCGAACAAACTTGGTATGCTGAAAGTATATATTACGAGTATCAAATGTGTCAATACACAATCTCTTTTTTCCGTCTTTTTGTAAAATGGCCCCAAATTAAATATTAGTATATATGTCATTTCTCGGGAAAAAATTAACCGTTAGTTACAAAATTTGGCATTTAAGTAATAGTACAGTAAGCCATGGAAACTAAAATTTTTTAGTTAGTTAGACACCTATTTCCAAATTGCGGCATTAATAATATTTTAGTTTACTGTGCTATACCTACGAAACCATGTAACAAATTTCAACTTAACTTTGTATGCTAGCAGCATTTATTACAATTATCAAATACATCTACCCAGAGCCCCTTTTATACGCCATTTTGAAAGTTAATGGCACACTAATAAATCAAATGTTGTCATATCTCGGAAAATAATCAACCGATTGCCATAAAATTTGGTAGACGTGTAGTAGTACAAAATATTACATAAAATTATATTTTTTTAAGTGGACTAGACATTTATTTTCAAAATTTCAACCTAACTTTGTATGCTTGCATTATCTTTTACAACAATCAAATGTGTCTACACAGTCCCTCTATGTCCATCTTTTGTAAGATAATGCTACATGAGTAAATAAAGTTTTGTCATATCTCGGGAATCAATCAATTGATTCCTACCTAATTTGACAAACCAGTAGTACTTTGGTAGGCCGTGTAAACGGACATGTTTTATGTTGGTCTAGCCATTTATTTTCAAAATTGCCACCATATAAATATTTAAATTTAGTACATAGAATGATGCGCTAATACGTAAGCTTCTTGTTCTCTATAAATGAAGATAGCGCCACATGAGAAAATTGAGCTTTTATGCGATAGCTCAGGGACAAATCTACCGATTCCGCCGTATTTCACACACAAGCATTGCTACTGTAGGACACATAAACTTACACGTTCTAAGTGCGTGTGCCTGGCAGTTTATAATATGACTACCGTACAAATAACTGAGATAAGTTAGTTATACCTTTAAAATATTTTAAAAAATTTCAATTAAACTTTGTATGCTGATAGTATTAATTAGAAGCATCAAATATTCTTATACAGGCCCTGTTTTGCCGCCTTTTTGGAAGATAGTGCCTGGCGATTAAATGTAACATTTGTGCCATATTTCGAGGACCAACCAGCTATTTCCAACCAAATTTTGCACTCCAGAAGTAATACAGTAAGCCATGTATACTTTCATGATTTAAATGGGTCAGATTTTTTTTCAAAATGGTGGTAATATAAGTTGTATAGATATATTTTCGTATTTACTAAGTAAATTGACTAAACTTCAACCAAACGTAGTATGCTGACATTATATTTTGGAACTCGTATATACAGAACCTGTTTTTAGGCCATTTTGTACAATAATTCCAAACGAAAAAACCAAAACTTTTACGTCATCTATCGGGAATCAGTCAATCTATTTACACAAAATTCCGCACACGATTAGTGCTACGGTGGGTTATGTAAACGTACATGATTTAAGTCGCTCACACGCTTGTTTTCAAAATAATTTTCCAGTGAAGATTTGAGGTTGGAAATCCCAGTCTACCAAAACATTGGACTGATTACAACTGAAGTTGATGCTCCGAACTCTACCTCCGTAATACAGTTGGCTGCACGTCATATTACGGTACAAGGCGTTCTGGGTTCGATTGCCGGGTAAGACATGCGTGTATTTGTAATTGTCCCAATACTATTGGATTTGTTTCTGGTTTAATCTTAAACCCATTCATACCCAGTGTATACAGTTGTGTGTATTACGCACGTGTAGGTAATTATTGGTCTTTACTGAGCACTGCGAACCTCAATGACCAATGATCTTACCTGTGGGTGAGTGATTCGCTAGCCGTCTTACTGCTATAGGTCATAATTTGTTAATATTATTGTAGCCGAACTTACAGCGTACAGCGCATTAGCTGTGACAACGAAACAAGTGTTCCGTCAAATAAAGTACAGCACGCATCATAAAATTGTTTGTTTGCAGCGCCAGAAACAATAAATTAAAGTGGGTCTGAAAGGGTTAAAGATATCGCTGTCAACGAGATGTCGACCTACCTATCATATGAATAACCGTTTAAGCACTTCATCAAAATTATTTGCATCCATGTAGAGGGAAGTAGGCTCATTCGTTACATCGCTAACGTGTTTGTTAATCTACTAAAATCATTCGCTAGCAGTAGTATTTGTTGTGTGGTTAATGACAGAACGTTTCTCTTGTTAAAAAAATAAAATAAAAGGGCGATGAAATATCTTTAATCATAATTTTTAGGGATTCCACAAATATCGACAGTCACGGAAGACATACTGTCAATAACTGACACGAGGTGATTTTATTACTTTTTAGTTGTAGAGTTTTCTGAGAATGTTGTCTGTTTTTAAACACAACATGAATGGTTAATATGAAATATTAATTTTTTATACATCCGTGTGAACAAATATGTGAATCTGGTGTTGAATTATTTCGGCTTTTATTTTACATGCTGTTGTATTCATCGTTCTTTTACGTTTCCTTATTTTTTTTTTTTATTAGAAAAGCAATTACTACTGTTTCTTACCGTAGTTTGTCATTTGTAGATACATTTAATGCAGTTAAAGAGTATTGCATCTATTCTCTAGCTTTATGTTGTTGATTTAAATACTCAAAATATTCTGATTAAATGTATGGCGTAATATCAGTAAACCCTGCGAGCTCAAAGGTACTCGTCGTCGAAAATCAAGACAACCATTTAGATGGTACGCACGTCTCACGTCTCGTCGACGGAGCAAGTTCCCCAGAGAAGCAGGAACGGGGATGGAGTCGGTAATGTCCTGTAGCAAGGAACAATCCCATTATTTGCCTTTAGTGATCTCGGGAAAGCCATGGAAAACCAAAACCAGGATGGCCTGACCGGGATTTCAACCCCAGTCCTCCAGAATGCGAGTTCGAAGGCGCACCACTGCGCGCAGGCCTTAGCTGGACGGCCAGCCTGATCACACCTTCAAACATTAATCCAGGACACGATCCGTGATTACCGAAATACCATGCGAGAGGAAAAGCCGAAATCCCCTCCACAGGTCAATAAACGGGGCCGCAAACTTACACAACGCGCCCGATATAGGGCAGCGTAGCCCTAAGAACGTCGACTTTTGTCATCGGGGCATCGGACCAAGAGGACGCCTGGAGATGGGTGTGTCCGGCCGTCGCTAACCGCCGCCTGAATCAGCCTACGGCAACATGGACGAGGTGCAGACTATCCGACTTGGTTATGATCAGAAAGTAGCCTGGTATTATACGTTACTATAACTAATTAGCTAACATCCTGTTATTGCTTTTAAACCTCTCCCGCCCCGTAATATTTATAATAATAATTGTTTCACGCATCTATATCACCATAAATGTATGAAAGAATAATAAATAATATCATAAAAACTGCCATAGAGTATTAAAGAATACAGAGGTGAAGTGGCGGCGTGTACTGCGAACTCAGGCCACACGCACCAGCAAAATGGCCTCGCCGTCCAGCAACACGGCGGAACGTCGTTAACCTTCTGGATACTAACTTGCCACACGGCAGCCCGACCGACAGGGAAAGTCCCATAACGCGCCGTGGCCGGTGAGACTAGAGGCCCGTTCCCTCAGCTTTGCGAAGGCCAGTGAGTGGGGCCACCGGGACTAGCTGTACTGGAAAAAGCATTAGTTCAGAAACAACTTCGTGGTTGAAGATGTCCACTATCACGCGTCCCACCTCCCTTACAGCCATTCACGGACGTTAAATGTCGGGGTAGCTTAAGTCTGATTGGCCCGGTAGAACAGAACATTTCTTCTCACACAGACACGCTGATAATAGCTAAAGGAAGTTTGAAAGTGTGCACTAACGAAGTTGAAGTATATCATGTACGTACGTCTTTTCGCGAAAAACAGGTGTCCCTACCAATGAGCGATCGAGTTCGCTTACATCAAAGTAACAGTTTTTGCTATTTCGCTTCTGTATACTTACCTATTCTCTGACAATGCCCTACCTCTCTCGGAGCAACCACAGAGTTATTGCTACAAACCTGAAAATTTCGCGTATTCATTGACGTGTAGGTTAGAATTCAAAGTTTTATGTTCTAACAATAAGACACCAACGTCTCATTTGTTGCATACTATCAGGGTGGATGGCGCAGATTGGGCACGCAATTTGTTGTAAGTTTGTTATTGCCCCAGAGATCTGAAGGAGGTGTGAAAATACGCGCGGACCAATTGCAAAAGTGACATATACGTACACTTTTTGGATTTCAAGTTTGTCCCGAAATGAATCCGCGAATTTTTCAGGTCTATTAGTTATTGCTTTCATTAGTCTCATCTGAGTGCGTAAAGAACAATTTCATTATGTTTTACCAGGGTACACAGTATTAAAGGCTGTTCACGGTAAAGTGGGCACTTTGAAATCAATATTTGAAAACTTTCACTACCTTTACCGGCATATATTTTAACGCGCACAATATCTGGCAAGTGCCCGGTAAAGTAGGCAACGACCGAGAGAAAGTAGTTACATGTCTTAACGTTGAATAAAAAGTGTCAGGTAAAAATTTGTTGATAGTAAAATAATTTAATATTCTTTCAGTTTTTTTAATGCTTTTAAGTGTAAGAATTAACAAATTTATAAAATGTTAACGTTTCTAATAACTTCACAGTTATACGTGACCGAAGCATGAATAAAGTGATCAGGGCCATGGTAATGTTAAATTTTACGTATTGTGAAGTGGTACTATGTAGCCCGAGAAGTAGATCGTAACCAGTTCTTTCAAAAGTTCTCAGTTTACTGTGAACAGCCTATACCTGCGAGTCCAGCCTATCTAGAACGCATATTTTATATTTAAAACGTAACTTTAATAAATACTTTACCCGTACTGAGCAGGTTACTTGGCAGTTTTCATTACTGTGAATCTAGCAAGCTAAAATGTAGTAGGCATTTATCATTTCTCTGTCTTAAATATGTATATTAATTTAAGGTTTTTTTTCTCACTTTATGTCATCCATTTGATTAAAATAACTTATTCTATTTATGCATTTACAATTAACCTAAGAAATTTAAATGATTTCTATTGCTAAGTTGAAGTCGTAACTTTACCATGCGTAAAATCAAATTTGAAATGAATTGATGCAACATATTTTGCTTCAGAGATCTAAATTTTAACATATCTATAGAAACCCAGAAAATGTTTTGGCCGCCAATTTGCATAATTTTGTAACATCTACTTTTTAACTTGATATCTAATTAACCCATTCGGTCCCAGATTAATAGAGACCTGAAAAATCCCCGGATTCAATTCGGGACAAGCTAGAAATCCAAAACGTGTAAGTATATGTCACTTTTGCAATTGGTCCGCGCGTTATTTCACACCTCCTTCAGATCTCTGGGGCAGTAACATGCTTACAACAAATTGCGTGCCCAATCTGCGCCATCCACCCTGACAGTATGCAACAAATGAGACGTTGGTGTCTTATTGTTAGAACATAAAACTTTGAATTCTAACGTACAAGTCAATGAATTCGCAAAATTTTCAGGTCTCTACACATTAATTTCTGAGATGGAGTGTTGCAATCAAGTAAATATTTGGGTATGCACTGTACTTGTGTTCAGCACATGTTTTGCAACCAGTGAAAGTGCTGCCGGGCTGGTCCCTGTAGCAGCTGCAGGCGGTACGTGCTGTGTTAACAGCATTCTAGCTAGACGCTGCGAAAGGTCATTGCCAGTCATTCGTTTCAGCATCTCTTTTGCTGACTGAACCATCCTCTCCGCCTGGCCATCAGATGAAGGATGGTATGGAGCTATCTTAATAAGCCTGATACCATTATTGTCTGAAGTGCTTTGGAGTACAGCTGGTCTTGAAGTATTTTCGCGAAAAACACGTTCCCCTACTTTATATATACATATATATATCCCTCTCTCCACTTTCTTTTATAATGCGCATTGTACGTGTGTGCATGCGGTTATGCAAGAATGTAACACTTATCCCGTGTGGGCCAAGGCTTTAAATATTTCAATAAAATTGTTTCTACTGAAATACTGCTGTTTGTGGCATGTAAAAAGACCTGTAAACAAAATGTATTTTAAAAACAACGACGCAGAAGTCGCCAATGGAAACACTGAAGTAGTAACCAACCGCTGTTTCTCAGCCCAGGGGAGTGTGACGCTCCTGCTGGCTAACAAGCGGAGGCGAGACTGCCCCCTTGCCATCCATTACGCGGTGCCTACGTCTGCTATCATACCTCGTTTGCTCTAAACACCAATCGCAAGCCTTACACTGATAGCAGAATACATTTTTAAGGGTCTTACGGTTTGGTTGTCTAATTGCGATGGTTAACTGATTTCTTATTATGGTCTAACTGTGTATAATTAAACCTATTGTTTTTTATTATTTAGTTTTACTGTCATCATTAATAGTGAGCAAAAATATTAGCACACAAAATTCTTCAAATTGTTTTTCGTATTGTTATGAAGTGATCAGGCCTTAGCTGGACGGCCTGCCTGATCACACCTTCAAACATTGAACCAGCGCACGAGCGTGATTGCAATAACACCTTGCGAAAGACATTTGCAAGCCCCCTCCACCGGACAGTAAAAGGGGCACAAAATATTAAACAACGCGCCCGATTTAGGCCAACGTAACACCGAGAGCAGCGTCTTTTGTCGTCGGGCCACTGGAATGAGAAGACCACTGAATATGGGTTTGTCCGGCCGTCGTTAACCGCCTCCTAGAATTAGCCTCCGGCAACATGAACAAGGTGGGGACTTTCCAATTAGATTGTAATAGTAATGGCGTGAAGTATTAATACTTAATACAATTAATTAGCATATTGGTGTTCCATTCAAGCTCCCCCGATCAATAGTCAGGTAAATAGTTATTGTATAATCCTTATGTTCAATAAACTCCATCTTATACTGGCGTGCTCTACCTAATCATGACTCATTATTTAGCTACGCCCATAATCCCTTTCAGGCATGAATTGACTTAAAAGTAAATTCATAACAGTATGTTCCATTTTAAATTCGAAATAAAGTATGGGCAACAAATTTAAATGCGAAAATTGTAACGAAGGCGTCCAAAATTATTATCCCCTCCATAAAGGCGCCGCACACAAAAAAAAAGAGATGAAATCTCTGCTCTGGTCTCGTTCAGAGGCTGATCAGGCCAAATTGCAATATAACCTGTACATATGGTGGAAGAATAAACAACGTACTTATGGTGGTTTGATTGGACTGACTCCATTGCCGACCATGAGACTAAATAAAAATATCGCACACACACATACAACTCAGCAAGAGAAAAGACGAAAAAAAAAACCTTTTACAACGTCACATACACATAATTAGGAAAAGCTGTTTATCTGTATGTGGTGTTGTAAAACGTTTTTTCTTCTTTTGTCTTGCTGAGTTGTATATGTGTGTGCGAGATTGTTATTTAGTCTCACGGTCGGCAATGGACATAGTCCAATCAAACCATCATAATAACATTAACTTACCATTGCCATTAAACGTCAAAGAGAAAATATACCATGTCCCTATAAGTAGATCTCATGCAGGGCTTTCTAAAGTGCTGTTTACCGTGATCATCCTATAGAAGCTAATGTTTATTCTAATTAGTCTAGGATCACGAGATTTCTTGCGGGAGTGTTTGACACGGAAAATTTCCACCTAAAGATGCTCTGCTGTTCCGTAAATACAACTTTTAACCTGGTGGCAAATGAAGAAATTGTATTTATTCGTGCTTAAAAGTTTCTGTTTGGTCCAAATTGTGGTAAATACTTGTCCCTGCCAAGATATTACATGTTAACTTTATTTTGTAACTATTAATCACGCCCTCCAATGGTGTTTACCAGAGCAAACAATAAAAATACAAATGTGTTTGGCATTGAGCGTTCATAAAAAAGGTGGTTATTTTAGTGAAAAAATACGAATGTAAGAGTGAAATAAATATAGCTGTCACCAAAATGAATATTTTCGATTCAGTTGTCATATTTAAATAAATGGTGGAAGTCAACATTTTGCTCAATTCAGTTTGTACGACTGAATGTTAAAAAACATGTTGATGTATTTCGTTAAATTTCCACTCTTAATGCGAATAACATAATTTATTGTTTACGCCGGTTTCAGCGCAATACATATCGGAAGATTTTACATTTTTATATTTATTTAACAAAAATTGTAATAACCCCGTTTGTTTATATTTGTAAAAAAAAAAATCTGAAAATTTGGTACACGTTTCACACCAGCGCTACATGGTTGCGCAAATTTTTATTTACCAAAATATTACTATTGAGCTTCCAAACCTGAGTAGAATAACTCTTAAGCGTCTTCCTTACTTGACGTAGGGTCTCGTAATCCGATGTTTCTATAAATTTTTTTATTAAAAATGTGTGGGATATTTTTATGTAAATCTTTTTAACTACAGAAATTAATGTCGATATTTTGTTGCAATTTCATAAACTTGTCTATTGAAACGTAAATGAGGTCATTGAAAAGTGTCAAAGTCTGGGAAAAAACCGCTGTCAGAAGTTCTCTGTTGACGACATTTATTTCTCTGTAAAACAGTGATTTAAACTAATCGACAATGATGTGTCTTTTCTGAACAGATTGCTGTATAGTCAGCGCTTAGAGTTCCGAGGAAACAGAACACGCGCGAGGCTTGTCTGTGCTGTTTTCCAGCGCCGTCGCAATGCTTCTCTATGATCGGATGTGACCTCGAGGCTTTTAATATGGTTTACTAGGGAGGCCCTTTAATAGCAACCCCTGTTCTTACGTACAAAGTGGATTCCAGTCCCGCGTTCACCGGATCCGTATCTGAACGTCATTCTTCCTTTCCCATTGTCCTATAATCCCCACCCCTTTCAATTCTTTATCAGCTGCCGTTCTTCAAGGACAACCTAGAAGTTGTTTTTCATTTCATTTCAGATTTTTTTTAAATCTTCTTCAGCCGTATATTCTCGTCAGCCTTCTTGCTGTTTTTATTCGTTCCTACGACGTTCGCTCCTTTCACTCTCTCTCTCTCTCTCTAGTCATTTGTGCTTGCTATCTTGCTTCCTTTCATCTGCTTCTGAGAAACGTCATTTCANCCTTTCATTTCAGATTTTTTTTCAATCTTCTTCAGCCGTATATTCTCGTCAGCCTTCTTGCTGTTTTTATTCGTTCCTACGACGTTCGCTCCTTTCACTCTCTCTCTCTCTCTCTCTCTAGTCATTTGTGCTTGCTATCTTGCTTCCTTTCATCTGCTTCTGAGAAACGTCATTTCAATGTGGTTTGTTTAGTTGGTTCACAGTTAAGCGAATCATTATAAAATCCGCCTTTGAAAAATAGTTCCCTGCGTGTTTGAAGAATAAACACAGCAGTTGCGCGCCAAGTACAGGCAATATTGTGTTGGACCGGTTGCCTATCGACTAAGTATTCTTGCCCTGTAGCCACTCATGGACACATGTTTATTCATTAAAAACGTGTTTGTTTTTCGTCCATTTTATTACTTCAGAGAGTTGTAAAATAAAATTCTCCCCCACCTTGTACAACTTTCGTCTGCTACCGTTCGTAAAAAATCGAGATATTCTATGGGAATTACTCCCTTCTCTTGACGTCTTGTTGAAATGTAATTTTTTGTTCGGTGGCTAATATAATTTATTCCTTATGTTTTAAGTCGATACTCTTTACATCTAACAACGGACTCGCTACATTATATTTGCATTAACTGTGTGTCACAAGTTTTTTTTTAAATCGTAGCTGTTTTGACATTGGACTTAAGAATAGCTTAATTTTAATAAGCTGTAATGCAGTACTATATACCAAATATGCTGTATCTGAAATTTGGGAAAAAGCTCGTGTATATGTATACGTCTACATTTATTAATATATGGTAAATATACGTAAATAACAGCAGTTGTTACAATATTTAAAACGTTTGCATAACAGCCTAATCTCACAGAAATGTCCGTAATTTTTCAAATCATTAATAATTGAAATTAATACTTAAACTTCCATTGAAACCGTACGGCGAAACATAATATGCAGTCCAGGCGTAATTTAGTAGTAATAAAAATTTATGTAAATAGAAGTTAAAAATAAGCCTTTCTTGAACACGATCCTCAAATACTTCGTTATATTTACGTTACGTTGAAGTTGTTTTAATTTCTCAAGTGCAAACTTTAACTTTACGTCACTGTTAATTCGATGTGCCTTAAACTGATGTGCCCCCTTTACTTGAACGTATCGATAACGCAAAGTTAACGGAACGATTTCCATGTCAACCTCAATGTGAATCGGCCTTAAACACAACAGTACAAGAGCTGAAGCGAAAGCAGATATTTTACGTATGTAATCACAGTCTCAGTTGGTCGGCGCACGAACACTAGTCGTTAGGACCACAGCAACGTAAAAGTTTCCCTCCTGCGGAAGGATACAAACTGAGCGGAAAGGAGGAACTTACCAGGTATTTTCAAATGAGCTTAAGGCCCCCGTCTACCTGGAACTTTTTCCCACGTTTAGGCCGAGAAGCGCGGGAGCGATAAGGGCGACACTGCCACGCGCATCAAGTACGCCATCGCCGCTAAGCGCAAGGCTCTGAACTGGCGTGCAGTGTTCTTGTCGTGCTGCGTGTACCTATGGGACTTTCAGCGGTGACCATATTATTTTATTAGTGGGAAGTCTTTAGGAAGGTTCAGTGCAGGCCCCTATAGTAGTTTTGTATGTATCTGATGCGTGCATTTTGAGCTGCAGCGCCTTGGAAAGGCCGTTTTTAGCGGTTTCGGAGTACTCTGAATTTATGTTTCTAACGTACGTGATATTTTGAAAGTACTTAACAACTCTCGTCTGAAGTGTGTGTTCTTTTCGTAGATCAGCACGTTGGACGCACGCTTAATAGTTTCGTTGAAAAACGTGTATTTGGAACACTCTGCAACGCAGTTCAAGCGCCAGGTAGACGGGCGCCTTAAAAAAAACCGATAGAGCTTTATTTACGTCGTATTCTTGCATTTGCTACCCTTGAGTTAGTAACGAGATACTATCAGGGTTTTCACGAATAGTTAAGTACTTTTGAAATTAATCTTTATAAATGTCACTGTTCCTATCTGCATGTTTTTTAACAGGCTCAATGACTGACATGCGCCCAGTTACGTTGACAACGATGGAAGTAAAGTAATTTCATGTTTAACGTTGAATTAAAAGTGCTAGGTAAACATGTGTCAGTACTGAAACTATTTCTTATGGTTTCTGTTTTTCTAACGCATATAAATGTGAGAGTTAGTCAAATTTTTAAAATATTTAGTATTGTAATAATTTTACTGTTTCATTTGACAGAAGTAGGAATAAAGTAATCAGGCCTATGTCAATGGTAATTTTACATGTNGTAATAATTTTACTGTTTCATTTGACAGAAGTAGGAATAAAGTAATCAGGCCTATGTCAATGGTAATTTTACATGTAGCGGAATAATACACAATGCGCATACAAGTAGATCTTCGGCAGTGATTAAAAGTGCTCAGTTTACTGCGAACAGCCTGTGTCTGAATTACCAACAAACCTGCAATAAAAAAAAAATTGGTTGTCTGTAAAGTCGGTTTACTGACGATAATTGAACGTGACAACGTCTTAAGAAAATACTGATGNGTAATAATTTTACTGTTTCATTTGACAGAAGTAGGAATAAAGTAATCAGGCCTATGTCAATGGTAATTTTACATGTGGCGGAATAATACACAATGCGCATACAAGTAGATCTTCGGCAGTGATTAAAAGTGCTCAGTTTACTGCGAACAGCCTGTGTCTGAATTACCAACAAACCTGCAATAAAATAAGGAACTTATTCCTTGCTAAGAGGCGTGGGGTAAAACTGACTACTCAGTGAGGTAGCAGCAAATAAACATCCCACAAACGGTATTTGGGGTAGAGTACGCGTGTCATCTGCGCAGTGACCACTCTCCGTGATCCAACATTGGACTGCGTTTCTGCCAGCAGCACTGTCATAACAAACATGGGTAGCATTTGAGGTCATAACACTTTTTATGTAAATTAGCGCTTTTAAACATTTTTTTTACGCTTTTTCTAACCAAGTATTAATGCAGCAAGAATATATTTTATTGATATTAATATTTAATTATAATATGACATCAAATAATTGTGTAAAATATATAATTACATAAATTATATAATGTACAAGTATTTAATAATTAAATTATTAAAATTATATTATTAATAAAATTTACTTAATATAAATTATAAACATATTTAATAACATTTATTAATAATATATATTTTTTAATATTAAAAGGTATGTTTATAGAAAAACAAATGTAAACAAACATGTTAGCACGATTGAACATGTGATTTTGACATTTTCATGTACGATGATTGAGTCATTGTTTCTGACATGCGCAAAATACGAAAATTTGTCTGCCTCATCATTAGTCTTATGCAACAGACACCTGCATATCGAATAAACATTTGATTGCAGAACCCAAACTACAGGCCAATGAACCTGGTAGTTTTCCNCAACAGACACCTGCATATCGAATAAACATTTGATTGCAGAACCCAAACTACAGGCCAATGAACCTGGTAGTTTTCCTATTTCTCGTATATGTGCGAATACTGCAACTTTTGCCGTCATCGGATTGTTTANGAGGTAACGCCGCATGAGTCATGTTTTTTCGTGCGTACAGCCGGCTCTATCGAATTATAAGACGTTGTCACGTCAATAAGGAACTTATTCCTTGCTAAGAGGCGTGGGGTAAAACTGACTACTCAGTGAGGTAGCAGCAAATAAACATCCCACAAACGGTATCTGGGGTAGAGTACGCGTGTCATCTGCGCAGTGACCACTCTCCGTGATCCAACATTGGACTGCGTTTCTGCCAGCAGCACTGTCAGAACAAACATGGGTAGCATTTGAGGTCATAACACTTTTTATGTAAATTAGCGCTTTTAAACATTTTTTTTACGCTTTTTCTAACCAAGTATTAATGCAGCAAGAATATATTTTATTGATATTAATATTTAATTATAATATGACATCAAATAATTGTGTAAAATATATAATTACATAAATTATATAATGTACAAGTATTTAATAATTAAATTATTAAAATTATATTATTAATAAAATTTACTTAATATAAATTATAAACATATTTAATAACATTTATTAATAATATATATTTTTAAATATTAAAGGGTATGTTTATAGAAAAACAAATGTAAACAAACATGTTAGCACGATTGAACATGTGATTTTGACATTTTCATGTACGATGATTGAGTCATTGTTTCTGACATGCGCAAAATACGAAAATTTGTCTGCCTCATCATTAGTCTTATGGAACAGACACCTGCATATCGAATAAACATTTGATTGCAGAACCCAAACTACAGGCCAATGAACCTGGTAGTTTTCCTATTTCTCGTATATGTGCGAATACTGCAACTTTTGCCGTCATCGGATTGTTTATTATAGTAACAGCGGCTACCACCATTATTTTGCATTAGGTTCTGAGTCGTGAAACGCAATAGGCGTTTCGAGGATAGATTAACAAAGAGCACATCAGAATTGATGAAAATGTTAATATATCGTTAATTTTCTCTAAATCCCAAGGTTTCCGAGGAATTTGAACATGAAATTACTAGCGAAGTAATAGAATGCTTGGCATTTGAGGAACGCTCTTTACACTCAAAGCTCTTTGCGTTCGCGTGTTCTATTTTACGAAATTTCTGCTCTGTATAATCTTCTAAATACATTTCGCTTCTTCTTCTGCGTCTAAGGCATTCGCTGCGAAAAAATTTGTTATTTTATTTTTTTTACCACATACTGTTTAACTTGTAGACATTATTTGCGACTACTTTATTCTGATGTAATTTTGTTTAGGTCTCATGGTTTTTTACGAAACAACATGTGAAATTCAAAATTTTACTGTTTTTGTAATATACAAATAAAGTGAATTCAAATATTAGCAGAAAACTTAACTAAGGAAATTGAAAGGTTTGTCTTAATTCATTTTATGGTACCTTTAGCAATATTAATTTTCAGGGGCAGCCACAAATCAGAAAAATGCAAGAATTTCCTCATTTTCAGCCATTTTTATAATTTGCAGAACAATTTTTTGGCACGAAATTATATGTATATATCTTGAAGTAGCTCTTGGCATCTTCTTTCATTTCTGTACGAATGTTAATTTTCATTATTTGTACAATCCGAAGAGTGTCATAGTAAAAGTGTGACTTTGTCATGTATTAATGCAAAACTGTGCTGTAAANTCGTAAAAGTGTGACTTTGCCATGTATTAATGCAAAACTGTGCTGTAAAATTTATTTGCTAATAAAAAATAATTGCAGATATTATAGTACACCAAGATGGTGCACTACACCTACCAAGATGGTGGAATGGGTGTGGATGGAGGGGGTGTGCGGAACCACCGTAAATTTATGTTTTTTTAAAAAATACATTTTAAATAGATTTTTAAAATTTTTAAATAATTTAATGATATTTTTAAAATGTTTTTTTATAATTTTTTTTTAATGTTTGGAAATTTTTAACTCATATTTTGTATCGAAGTTCACCAGGGTCAAAGTCAAAGGTCACAGGGGTCAAGGCCAAATGTCAAAGTCAAGGTTACTNAAGTAGCTCTTGGCATCTTCTTTCATTTCTGTACGAATGTTAATTTTCATTATTTGTACAATCCGAAGAGTGTCATAGTAAAAGTGTGACTTTGTCATGTATTAATGCAAAACTGTGCTGTGAAATTTATTTGCTAATAAAAAATAATTGCAGATATTATAGTACACCAAGATGGTGCACTACACCTACCAAGATGGTGGAATGGGTGTGGATGGAGGGGGTGTGCGGAACCACCGCAAATTTATGTTTTTTTTTTAAATACATTTTAAATAGATTTTTAAAATTTTTAAATAATTTAACGATATTTTTAAAATGTTTTTTTATAATTTTTTTTTTTAATGTTTGGAAATTTTTAACTCATATTTTGTATCGAAGTTCACCAGGGTCAAAGTCAAAGGTCACAGGGGTCAAGGCCAAATGTCAAAGTCAAGGTTACTTGTATCCATGATAGCCGCTGGCCGACCGGAATGTCAGAGCACAAACTGTTGCGCCACTCTGGTCCCAGGTACCGATGTGCCAAAGTCCCCATAATCCTTCTACTCTCAAAGAAATGATATTCTTTGTNATGATATTATTTGCCGTACAGAAAACTTTGTAAGGATTTATTTTATAATTAAGCATAAAAAAATACTGTACGTTTTCGTAATTTATTATTATGCCATAAAAATAGTAGGGTTACCACTGACAGTCCTATACAGCAAGCACGAGTATACGAGATTGCATGCCAGTTCAGTGCCTTGCGCGTAAAGGCGACCAGATACTCGATGCGCATACACAGATCGCCCTTAGCCCTCCAGCGCTTCAAGGTGTCGGACACACTAAATACCCCAAGCAGGACGACGTCCTTAAGTGAGCTTAGGAGGGGAACAGACTCAGTTGCCTAAACCTCGCTGTGGTTTTGTCTCACGAAACTTACCGTGTTCGCCTGTCTGGTATTCGTAATACCGTCCACAGTTATTTGTATTTATTTCCTCATCTTCCCTTGTTCGTATGTTTAATCACTCGTTCTGGTATTTCCAAACCTGAAGTACGAAGTAGTTAAGTGTAAAGGTCAAGCAGTTTTAAACTTTTTCAGAAAATCCTCGCCACAATGTAGAGTGCTTGTTCAACCCAATCCACCGAACTTCCTACGCTAGATGTCGTTATAATATAAGTCCTCTCAGATAAACAAAATAAGAATGTTTACAGGCACCTCGCACGTAATCCAACGTCAGAATGATGCAACAGATGTTATAACATTTCAATGGTGTCGGCACTGTATTGCCACGTGCATGGTGGAATTGTAGTTGGACAGCATGGCCTGAGCAGTGGGCGATACCAAACTAGCATTCACTCGTAAAAGTTGCTTCACATTACAGGAGTAAGACAGCGGTACTGATACAAGCATAGTTGCAATTATGAAGGTATGGGAAAGTAGTTCGTTGCTGCAGTACCCGAAATGATATACNGTACTGATACAAGCATAGTTGCAATTATGAAGGTATGGGAAAGTAGTTCGTTGCTGCAGTACCCGAAATGATATACGTGATAGATTGTGTCTGAAAGGGTTAAGTAACAAAAAAAAAAGTTTCGGACTAGAGAGTAGTGTGGGAAGCGAATTCCGCTCACTGGCACATGAGTTTGCCCTAAGAACCATTCCGAAATTTACCTTTGCAATCGAAGTGTAGCATTCATTAAACCCTTGATTTAATCCCCACTGCAGGCAATGGGAGTAAAGATGTTAACTACTGTACGTGTGTAACTGGCAAATTCCTCGCCTTTTAAATTATCCCAGATTATTTTCTGTAACTAAAATGAATAAATATTACTATTAATATTATTGTGTGTTAAAAAAAAAGAACAGAATGTTTAAATAAACATTGAGTGAGTCAAGAGATTTGGGCGGCTCTGAACATCTAAGTATTGAGAGCCGAGAAAAACACATAGAACAAGGAGATATAAGTATAGCCACCTGTGATTTTTTTTTGCAAAAATATTTACACAGGCTATACTTTATTATCTTAAGTGCACACCTGCAGATTTTGTTCGGTTATTGGCCTCGTGTCTTTGTGAGAAGACATTTTCTAAATGACTCTGCCAATCAGCATTAAGTTACTCCGATGGTGTACCTCCGTAGCTCACAGAAGAGACCTAAGACATTTAACAGTGAACGTCATCCAGTAATGATAGTGGATCTGTGCTTAAGTGTTTAGGAGTACAAATTGTGGAACAGCNATTTAACAGTGAACGTCATCCAGTAATGATAGTGGATCTGTGCTTAAGTGTTTAGGAGTACAAATTGTGGAACAGCTTCGCGAAAATCACACGTCCCTACCTATTACCTGAAGGCACTGTGCACGTGGCTGTACAAAAATAAAACAACATAGATGAGAACGGGACTTCAGACATTGATGAATGAAGCAAAAACAATTCGGAAGTGCTGATAGCCGGAAGAGAAGGGGAGGAATTATTAGCGGAACCCCGANTGATGAATGAAGCAAAAACAATTCGGAAGTGCTGATAGCCGGAAGAGAAGGGGAGGAATTATTAGCGGAACCCCGATGCGTACTAAAAAGTAAACAATTAAAGCTTGTGTAAAGAGGAGAGCAAGCAAGTTTGTGGATAAAAACAATTAATCTACAAGCGTAACGCTTACTCCTTTTAGAAGAATGTATACACATCATTGTGCGAAGAGCAGAAAACAGACAGGCCCGTGAAGGAAGTTGTTTCACACCACACACGCTAATTTTGAATAACCTACACCCTGAATAAATTGAGAATAAATGCGTTGGCATACTATATGGTAAAAATTCTGGCTTATAATTCCTGTTAAACTTTGTAAGCTCGAAGATAGGAAAACTTCGTTGGCTTATTTACCCGTAAGTTAGACTCTCGAATTATGGATGCTCGACTCTCAGAAAGTTGTTTACTGGCTGTAAAGTAGGAAGTTTTACCCAGGCAAAGCCGACCTCCCATTGAACAGTCTGTTGGTGCACCACTGGTCTGGGGCACGGGAGGTTCTGGGTTCGAATCCCAGGTAAGGCATAGGTGTTAGCTTAATTTAGGTCATAAGTTCGTTTGTAAGCCGTCGGAATAACACCGGGGGACATTAATAAGCCCTTAACAATCCGATCCCAGGCAAAGGAACATGGGATTCAGTCCTGTTTTCTTGCATGTTTGTTGTTAACTCAGCTACTCACACATGAGCACATATATTTAATTTTCTTATATTGTGTTCTGTTGGAAGATTCTTTCAGAACCAAATTGGTGTGTTCGTGATTTAATGCTATGCTTTGAAGAAAGTGAGGTACAGCATATCATCACTGCTAAAGTTTTTTGCTAACATTAGGAATATAAATGCGGTACAAAATTTTTATAAAATTGTAAGTGCATTTATTTTTGTTTTAATAGACACTCTAAAATCAGAATGTTGTGGGGAAACACAGTAAAAAAAAATGTTCAACAGGGCGACAAATCGTGAAGATAAGACAACTTGATCATCAATCTGACAACTCTGAGTTCACGTTTGTCTTGTGGTAGAGTGGGTCTGGTATGCTAACGATACTCCAGCTCACTCCAAAGATGTTTAATTAAGTACAAGTTGGGGCTTTGAGCGAATTGGTTTATCGGTTTCACCTGATTGTCCTCAAAACATGGCACAATCAATCTTGCTTTGTGGAGACGGATGTTATCATTCTGAGCCACGAAATGGCTTATTCCATGATGCTGCCCGTGTGAGGGAAGTGGGTTACTGTCAAAAATGTATTGGTATATGCGAGGGTTAATCGATCCATCAATTAAATCTGATGGCTCAAACAAAAACCAAGATAAACAGCCCCAGACAATTAAACAACAATCACCACCATCACCAGATACCATCGCCAACACAGCACACTCAGGTAAATATTAATCGCCAAACATTTTCCACGTCCACATACGTCCATCCGAGTGTCAGATCATATACTGTAACGCATCGCCCCATGAGACCTTCCCTTCTCTACAGTCCAATTAATGTGTTGTTTTCACCTCTCCTAATGACGTCGGGCATTGGCGAGTCTTATAAGGGACTTCCAGTAGCAGCAAGTAGATGGAAACCAAATGCTGTCACATCCTGTTGGTGAGTCCTATCACTGCTTTCTTAACCCGAAATGTGANCAGTAGCAGCAAGTAGATGGAAACCAAATGCTGTCACATCCTGTTGGTGAGTCCTATCACTGCTTTCTTAACCCGAAATGTGACAGAAGTCCTGTGCAGTTGTTCACATGGCTCCCTGATGATTGATTCACATGTTTCATATCTCGCGAGTCATTATTGAACCAAGAGTCGCTGGTTTCATGTCATTTTCACTTTACGATGACTTCGCCAGTACTTGACCGATGCACANCTTATTGAACCAAGAGTCGCTGGTTTCATGTCATTTTCACTTTACGATGACTTCGCCAGTACTTGACCGATGCACATTTAACTGCTGACAAATCATTCTTGTGAAATGCCCGAATTTATGAGACCCTACAATCGTGCCCTTCTCAAATTTACACAATTTTTCTGTTAACTCATTGTGACAACAAACATGTGTATTATGTTCACTGACCTTGACTTCTGTAGGGTTGTATTGGACAAATTCATTGGGAGCAAAAGGGGTGTATGGTAACATTAGATAACATAGTTTTACTACGGTTCTTGAATACCTATAGAGTATTGCTTACAGGTCACTGAAACCGCATAATTTACCTATTATTATAAATAATTAAAATTTATTGTTTAGTTTACACTATTGTTTACAGAAAGTCTAAAGTAAATTGTAAATTCTTATCATAGTGGTCTCCAAAAAATCTTGTTATTAATCAGTCAACGCAAACAACCCAAGCAAAATGCAGCGATGCGATGGTATCCAAGCCAAGAGAAGAGTCCAAAACGCATTGCAACAGTTATAATTGGTAAAATATAGCACCGAAGCACCAGNGGTATCCAAGCCAAGAGAAGAGTCCAAAACGCATTGCAACAGTTATAATTGGTAAAATATAGCACCGAAGCACCAGCGGATCTCCCCTCCCGGCGGCACAGTATTTGGGACAATTGTGCCTCCAAGAAACTAGATATTGCTTGGCAACTAAAATGAAACAAACGTGCTAGTTACTGACTAGTGATCGAATGAATATATTCAAAGAACCAAAGAGTACAAACCAAAGAGGACAAACCAAAGAGTACAAACCAACTAGATGGCAGCAGTAGTTACTTATTATGATATTATAACAACAGCAATACTTTAAACATGGCCAGTTTTTGGACCCATGCCAAGAAGATCAGACCTCAAGATACATCTTCAATTCGGCATGCCACTCGTCGCTTACCATCACAATATTTGGCCTATGGTTACGATACATACATGTTAGTCATATATTGTATTTTAGAAGCTTATATTGTAGATATTACCTTGTAACTAATTTAAGTACCTGCTCAGTCTTTTATGTCACTTAAGTTTAAATGCCAATAAACTTCCCTTGTCCCAACCTGATGCTGAGTGCTCATAAGCTATGTCACGTTGGTGCTAGAAACTGATCATTACCAATGTGACCTCTTCGCAAAATGACTGTGATGCTACAAATGAGCNAACTGATCATTACCAATGTGACCTCTTCGCAAAATGACTGTGATGCTACAAATGAGCATGGAAATGCGACACTCCAGTCATTTAGCAAAGGGCCGAAAATTTTGCTACTTTTATGGCAGTAACATGTGACTAGTTCTCACGAAATTGCAAAAATCGTGTTCATGCTCAGTTTCATACGTAATAAAAGTACGTTATTAACTTAGTATTTTTTTTACGGAAACTATACCGCTATAGCTACTTGTACCATACATAATTTTAGCGTTCTTGTTCGAAGATAAAAAATAACAGTCAACACAAGACTCTAAAAGTCATTCCCTTATAATATCCCATACGGAATATTACAATGATATTAAATAATTTGTTCAACTCGTTTTATGAAAATGTTTATGTTAACTTTAAAAATTACTTTAAAAATTATGTAACTTACGGTAAATATCCTTTTTGTTAAGTACAGTGGAAAACATCATTTTAAAACTTCTTTTTCACCTGTGTCCCAAAAAACAAAATCATTCCCTCACATTTTATTGACAGTTGAATCGTACTTTAAATTCCATCATACGTTCCCGCGCTCATGGAATTTTTAATAGTTGGCAATACTGCCAACGTAACAATATCATGATTGTTGCCCTACGCAAAAAGAGATTTGTATATGCGAAATAATTTTCTATTAATTATTTAAGTATTACAGTTTCATCCATCATTCCTTCACCATATATTTGAAAGAGGTAATAATTTTATTTTCTTATAATATTTTTGTTGTCTTACACGTTTTAAGAGGTTAATCATTTGCATCCAAATTACAAAGCAAACTGAGGTTATTTATGACAACTTTTTGTTGGTTATGTTTGATTTGGTCATTCCTTCGCCGTCATTTCCTCACTTAAATTGTAAATGAGGAAATTATAATTTATGAGGGAATGATATATAATTCATATACTAGCTTAAATATAAAAAATACATTGAAGTAATTGTATTTTTGGTTTAGTATGACATACTTGCTTTCTATTTTTTAGGTTTTTGGCTTTGGGAATCATGTTGAAAAAAGAAGATTAACAAAACTGAAGCTAAAATTAAAAAAAAAAGAATATGACAGACAACGCAGAGAAAGAATGAAAGCAGACCCTGAAGCTTAAAAAAAAAAAATCTGTGAGAAAGAAAGGTTTAAGAATTTGAAGAAGAAAGAAAAGGGACAAGTAAAGCAGGTGTCTGTTATGAGTTCGAGAGGAAGAAGACAGAAGAAAAAGCAGTGGAGAGTGAGCAGTAAAACTTACAGGGGATAGGAAGTCACGAGCACGCCAACATTTAAAAAGATCATTAGACGAAACACCACCTCCTAGTCCAGCATCAATAATTGATCAAGTTAAGATTAATAATGTTAATAATGAGACAATGGCTGCTCGTAGAAGACGGCAATAAAGAAACCGCAGAATAATAATGTATGCTAAAATTTCCAAATTAGAGTGCAGGTGATCATGTGCTTGTAAAATGGGATACTAAAATTTACCCTGGCGAAGTAATTTCAGTTTTTTAAAATAGAGCAATGGTAAGGTGTATTAAAAATGGAAAAAAAGCATGGAGATGGTCAGTAATAAAAGATGAAGATCTATATTCTTGGGTATCGATCTTACAAAAGATTAAAGTGCCAAAGTTAATAAAGAAGGGTTGTTATTCTATGATAGAAATGAACAATTTCTAATTAAATTAGGAGTCATTAAAATTACAAATATAAAAATGAACGCAATTTCTAGTTCAACAAGAGCCAATATTATTTTTATTTATCTCATGAAGATTTAACGTTTATGTAATAAGTTAGTTTTTCTCTCTTCTAATCAAATTAGTTTTTTAATATGAATGAATTTAGGTAAGATAATGCTCGTGAGATAAAATACTAATAATTAGTCGATATAAGTACTAGAGATCTCAGCAATTAATAAAAAAACCTTTAAAAATGTTACAAAACAAAAGTTTGTCATTTATAAATAAATTTATATATTGAAAACAATTAATGATTTACTTTTTAATTCCACCATGTGGACTCTAATATAGAAATGATATACAAAATGTAATTTCCTCACTTGAACGATCATTCCCTCATTTTTTTTTTTTCATTACACCTTTTTGATTGGAACTAAGAAAAGTTGGGAACCACCTAGTCAGTTGAGATAAGGCACTTATGTACTATATACTGTATATAAAAAATCGTCAATTCCATCAACTTATACTATTTTTATCTAGCAAGGTCATTTTTCGCATTTTCTAGGGAATTAGCCATATATTTCTCTTCACGTACAAGGTGTGACGATTGCGAACACCTACAAATCAGAAATGACGTCAAGAGATGTACTATATGTTATGTGGAGAGGGAGACCTACGGTCGTATCGCATAACTCGCGTGGTGGCGTAGGCGGAGTCCGTTGCCCGGCATTGCTACTTAGCTGTTTCATTCCCACATTAAATTATAATTTATGGTATTGCAAATAAGAATTTTTAGCTTAAGTTTACAAAAAACTTGTTTTGCCACTACATCCAATAAGCTGTAGAATTTGTGATCGGTGATCTGTGATATGAACAAGTCATAACGTAGCGCAGTAGGATGGTTTAGGAATCAGTTATTCAAAGGGAAGATCATTGTGGACTGAGCCTCGCAGGGTACAGTACCGGTCAAATATAAGCTTCCTGTGCAACAGGTTGACGATTGTCTACAATGGGCATGAAAGTGTTAACAAAACTTGGGGGAAACACATGCGGCGTGGAGCTGTGTGCTCGCTTCCTTGAATCGTCGCTTCTTCCACTTCATTCCCCTCTCCAGGAGACTGCTGTTGGCGTGCGTGGCGTAGGTGACGTCACGAAGGAACCATCTTTGATGTTTTAGTAGCAAGGAATATTTTCCGACCTTCCAAACACATTTTTGTGTGAGGCGATGGAAATATATTGGACGTTTTTGCCGTGTTTCGACAGAGATGGAGGAATGACTGCCTAGAGACCTTTAGCTGAAATCTTATTCCAAACAGAAAGGCTGATGGGTACACAACATTTTTGATATTCCAGTTAGATCGTAAGAAATTTTTGTAATAGTTTATATTTAGGTGTTAGGGAAAAGTATATATGCAATTGTATAACGTTACATTTGTAATATAGCTACGTTGGCCGTGGTCACTTATGTTTAATTTTTTTCTCTTTGTATNCAATTGTATAACGTTACATTTGTAATATAGCTACGTTGGCCGTGGTCACTTATGTTTAATTTTTTTCTCTTTGTATTTTCCTTTTTCGAGCATTATTTTTGTACAAAAACATTTCGCTCTTTAATAATAGAAAATATAAATTAAGGAAATTTGAAATGTTTTAAACATTTCACAAACCCAACAAAGAAAACCTTTTTCCTGCTGTTGTGCCTCCTGATGGTTGTCCTTTTTTATTGATAGTATGGTATACATTTTTATGGAAAGTATACAAAATACCACTGCTTGAAGGGAGAGAGACAAGTTTATGTCCCATGTGTCGGAAAGGAGTAAGCAAAGCTTCTATACACTGCAATGTGCAGTTTGAGAAA
This sequence comes from Clitarchus hookeri, assembly GCA_002778355.1. Classification (NCBI taxonomy): domain Eukaryota; kingdom Metazoa; phylum Arthropoda; class Insecta; order Phasmatodea; family Phasmatidae; genus Clitarchus; species Clitarchus hookeri. The sequence goes on along the minus strand of NQII01001144.1, from coordinate 986,108 downwards.
CATTGCTCGACCTTGAAATACATAACTGGTATAAGTATAATGAACCGCTAGTGTGATATGTGGCGATGGAGATTGCTCCATCATAGAACACAGCGGTCATTAACAAACATTTCTCAATATACCTGATGTGGTCTGTCTTGGCAGTAGAAAAAGAAATACTGTGGTAATAGAGTGCGATATCGAATACAACGTTCAACCTTTCATATGCACCTGCACACGGCTTAGCATATAACTTATTGGAAGAGATAATTTTGCTACATAATTTTGCCGAGCAAAATAAGCTTCGTGTTTCTCTACATGTTGTGTAGTTATTATAATGCTACAAATTTAAGAAAAAAACATAAATAAAGCATAATAACTTGCAGGAATGGCATGACTCTTATGCTTGTGGGGACGTCCCAAATAACACATTTATAAGTCACAAGTCAGGTTTCTAGGGTGCTGTTGGAGGCTTATTTAATGCTCAGAAAACACCAAAAAATTTTCTGGATTTACTTAATGAACACATTTTACGCACTGGTAGTGAATGTGCTAAAAAATACTTGCCGCAGCGCCACCGAATGATGCGCCAGAACCACCTATTGTACACTACTAACGATGCTTGGCGCAAGGCACAATAGAGAGCTTCAGCTTTCTTCTGGATCTCATCAGCGACCCGTTTCACCTGCCACGCGTGCAATAAAAGCCTGTTTCCACTGTCCTCTAATGAAGCCAAGTATTTGCTGCCGGGACTGCTGGAACACTTCTGCCCACTAATGAACGTCAGACAATTGATTTTCCTTCTCGAGAGGACCGGATCGTTTCTCTCCGAGGTGATATATTGTTTTGCTCGTCTTGAAAGACTTGGGGGAGCCGGTTGAAAAGATTTTCGAGATCTTGGTGCTTCGATGTCCACGTATACACAGTAAAAATCTCTGAACCTGGAACTGACGTATTGTGGTAGAATGGCAAATTTTTTTAAATTCATAAAATTTAGCAGCTTGTAAATCTGCAGTATATGTCAACATACAATATAAGCACTTATACGTATACTAAACAGCTAACGAAACTGTGTTCTTTTTCATATATACAACATTAAGTTAATAATTTATAATATCAGGTAATTTTTTTAAATAAACATTTACACAAAACGCTAGCTACAATCATATCTTGCAGAATTTTTCTTGCACTATAGAAATGCTTTGGTGACAGTTTCCCAAGCGTTTTTTAGTTTCTGTATATTTGGTACAATGTTAATTCATAGTTACTTCCCATTTTTCTGAAGCTCTGATAAGTTCTACTTTCAGGTTATTCCTCCGCCTCATACAAACAAAGAATAACTATGTATTGAGCATTTCGCCAAAAGACAACACACCGTATTCGTGGGCGCTCAGTTTAATTATATTTGGCATGATAACTATTACTAGGCATTACCAAAACACACATTTTCTCTCTATTTGTATTCATTGTAATTATAAATGAAATATTATAACTTATTGCTAAAATATAAATAAAAGTTGAATTAAACCAAAAAATAAGATACTTTAATGTTAACAGAAGTACATGACATATTTAGGAGGGAACCAAACACGTCATACATAAGGTAATCATTTCAAAGGTTTGATTCAAAAAGTGTGAAGATACTGTGAATAGACTATATATTTTATTTTTCTACAACATTTTCCTGCCCGCCGCTGGACATATTTCGACCAAAACACTGACTGGGGCAACACGAGTGATTTATTGAATTATTATTACGGACATACTGCATAGCGGAGTTTTATCGTATGCTGCAGAAAACACAGTGTGTGTGTGTGTGTGTGTGTGTGTGTGTGTGTGTGTGNGTGTGCGCGTGTGCGCGTGTGCGCGTGTGCGCGTGTGTGCGTGTGTGCGTGTGTGCGTGTGTGCGTGTGTATATATATGCACATACACATGAATTATGAAATATTAAAAAGACACAAGCCCAGTTTTAGTTGTTTTGACATAAATACATGTATGAAGTCTTTGTAGGTAGGTGCATGTGATGGTGTTAACAGGATATATGTCCAGCATATTCTTTACCGCGTATAGAAGTTGCAGTTTTGCGTGTAGTGTTAATAAGACTCTAGTCCAGGTCTTAACGTCATTTTGACTTTGAATTGGAATAGCGATAGTGAAAAGCAGACGCCATAACCCCATTATAGATTTCTTCATGCCAAGCCTACAGATGAAAATAATAATGAACGGTATATAATAACTATTTGGTTTTATTTATTAAAATTGTATTAGCACGTAAAGATTGTGGATATGAATGAAGCTGTCAATGACAGGATGAAAAAAGGAAAGGTATAAGAAAGGAATGTATCTAATTAAACAATATAAGGAAACATTTACGTTTAAAAGGGAAGCCATGCAAAAATCACAGAAACAAAAAAGTTCCTGCAAGGAAAATTGGAAACAAATGTAGGCAAGTGTCAAAGTGTGGAAAACTCGTGCTACTGTTGTCGATGTAAAATTGATGATTTGGTAAAGGAAAGAAGAAGAAATNGTGTCAAAGTGTGGAAAACTCGTGCTACTGTTGTCGATGTAAAATTGATGATTTGGTAAAGGAAAGAAGAAGAAATGTGATTTTTTAATGTAATACAATTATGATTCTTGTTTCTGTTGCAGACGAAGTATTAATATTAATAATAAATTGTGAGCTAAAATAATCTTTTTATATATCAGTGATACATGCTAATAATAATAAGTATATTTTTTAATACTAATACTTTCATACTATACATAAGTTCAATATCTTTGAATTGTTAAAATGGTTTAAGACCATGCACTCTACACACACACAAATTAATTAAAAATAACAATTCCATAAGAATTTTTACATTNAAAATGGTTTAAGACCATGCACTCTACACACACACAAATTAATTAAAAATAACAATTCCATAAGAATTTTTACATTATATACGTCAAAAATTAACTGTTGAAGTAGAAATAAAGGTTTTGGTTAATCACGCACCTATTAACCAGGTGTTAAAAAGGTTTTTATTTTTAATTTTTCTAATAATCATGGTTGATGGACTTACATCCTTTCACCATTTCATGATTCATAAATGCGTGTGTCAACGTTTGTATGTGTGTTTATGTATGCTATCTATACAATTCTACACTGTTTGACGTATATGAACCAAATTTTAGAGGTATGTCTTTCAGTGCCCAACTTTAAATACCATGTATATCAAAATGGATTTCGGCACGCCATTAGGCTCAGAAACCCCTAAACGTCTAAAATGAGGTTCTGTATCCTAATTTTATACCGTTTAACGGATGTGAGCCACATTTGGCAGGGATGCAAAAAGAAGGCTACCCACAATTTTTCGGAAGCAAAAAGTGGAATTTAACAGTATTCGGGTAAATATTGTACTCCCTCCTAGCGTAAAGTTATTAAGGAGTAACAGAAGAAAATTCCACTCATCCTGTGTGCCGCCCCTTAACTCGAAGACTCAGGAATGCGATATGCGTAGGTTCTGAAAAAAAAAAAATTAGATTTCATTTGCAACTCGGCAGGAAGGCATTACTGCCTCTTGAAGGGAGAGATGCTTTCTGTCAGGCAAGAACGTCGTAGAGCCGTGCTAGGATATTACTTACGACTCGGGTGATAGAAAAGAAATAATTTAATATCAGGTGCTCTTTCCAGGAGACGTGAAGGAAAGATGACTGCGTTAAAGAGGAGGTGTCCACAAATTACAGTAAAGAAATATCGCGACATTTTGCCTTGCTAGTTTCGCCACATCCCTTGATCAGGCTGTAAATGAAGTAACATGTACATGTTGCTTATAATTGGACTCTATATACATAATGGGGTTGAAATATTATTATTATGTTATTTTTTACTACAAAAATAAATATATTCTGGGCCTTCTCAATTGACACCGTTCTTTTACAAATATATTATTCTGTTCCGTTGTTTCACGAATTAACAGGTGATATGCAATTTTATAGCTTGTGTTTCGTAACTTATAATACAGAGTGGGAGTACCCGCAGGAAACCCAACCCCTCCATAACAGTGACCTTCAACTCCATTTCTTTCCATTCCACTCATTTAAGCAAAATGATTCTTACCAAAAAGTTTCAAGTAGGCAGAGTTAAAACAGCAGATTTCGTGTGGCCAGTCCTAGTCGCTATCGGGTCGGCAGCAGTAAAATCATATTCCCTCGTAGATATTTCCTTCTTGGGCTCGTTTTCAGGGTTCCTCAAACACACAAGGATGACGCAAATAAAACTGGCTCATATCAGCGGTGGGTTTTACAACATTTTCGGATAATACTGGACATTAAGAGCTTAAATTACGCATTCCTTTAAATATTTGAAATGTTTCCATCATGCAATTATTATTCATTCACCCTAACAATTATTGAAATTGAAGAAAAAATTATTTTAATTTAATTTATTTTAAGTTTCTTTACACATTAACTAAAATCCTTTGTACATACTGAAATATATATATATATAATTATTTAGGATTTAATAACACACAATAATCCACATTTACATAGGGCTAGGGCATGGCTATTTTAATCCACTATACCAGGAAATCTTTTGGCATGGCTTATATGAACTTTAAACTCTTTATGTAGAAATTGTAGCTCAGAAACAGGTAAAGTAACTGGGGTTAAAAATCACACAATTTCGAACGGTTCGGTCCACTGCGGCGCTAACTTTGAACTAAAATAATATATTTTAGAGCTCAGAAAATGCGTTTGAACCATAATCAAATCACCCCTACGTAACGTAACATCTTTACGTTGTTAATTCATCTTGTCTTCGATTTTATTGTGGTGAACAATTAAATTTTCCGTAACTTATTCCCACAATTATAACATATATCTGTTAGCTACATGTTCCTCATATAATGGTTGCAATGACCATGCATTTAAAAGGGGATGTAAAAGTTCCCTTCCAAAAAGACTTCAGTTGGAGTTCGCTTGTGGGTACTATGTATTACGTTGTTAAAACAACGAAACAAAACTGTACAAAATGGTGTCCCACTCTCTCTGTTTTTCTAACTGGAAACAACGCAGGGCCGCTTTAATGTTCCGGTTGACTCTTTCCACCAAGTTCGCCTGCGGGTAGTAAGGCGATGCATTTATTAACTTCACTCCCCACGTGAACATTAAGTTGCGAAATTTTTGCGACACAGAATACGACGCATTGTCCGTGACTACAAATGCAGGTGAACCAAAAACGCAAAACAGATGATGAAAAATTAGCTTGCAAATTTCAACAGCTTTAATTTTCCACAACGGATGAAATAAACTGAATTTTCTGAAACTGTCGATCGCAACTAACACGCATACGAAACCAGATTTACTACACATTAAAGGCCCCATACCATTCAGGTACATACATCCTTTCCTTTACAAACTCAGCGGGGGACCTGGAATATTTCCCTTCCTGCTTTTGATTTTTCAGCTTGCCTTGCTGGCACGCACTGCATTCCCTTACGCGTGTCTCACTGTCTTCTCGCACATCAGGAGACACATAAATCTCAGTTATACGCGAAATTGTTTGATATTGACCTACATGCCCCCCGGAAAAGGACTCGTGGTATTTCCTATACACCATCGGTCTTAAATTAACGAGTACAAATACACGAAATTTCCCTTTTTTCGACCATTTGCCAATTAACCCTTTATGAACTACGTGACCTGGCTGAACTAGATCTGGCATTATTTGCTGGCATTATACGTTATTTTTCTGGTGTTCTTTAATGTATACAAAAACATCGACGTATTTAAATATTCCGTGGTTCCAACATCATCTGACATTGTTTCTTTTATTACGTTAATTTCCTGTGGCTCACTCGGATCACCTACAGTCACCTCAAACTTGTCGCTGCAAAACATACGCGATACCGCATCAGCTACCGAATTATCTTTGCCCTTGATATTGTGAACTTTGAATTTAAAGCGAGATAGTCTTACTGGCCAACGCGCCAGCCGTCCAGCTGGTGTATTCGATTTCAACAGCCAGCTTAAAGCTTGGTTGTCCGTAAACAACGCGCATTCAGAAAAATGCTCCATTCCCCACATGCAAGCTTGACACTCCGTTTCGTAGGTGGCGTACTTCCACTCCGCAGCTGGCAAAAGTTTGCTAGCGTACGCCACGGGAGCACAATCACCTCCTTTCTTCTGGTTGAGCACCGCTTAGCAGAACTTCCGTCGCAATGAATATAAAATTTCTCATAAAAATTTGGAAATTACTAAACTGGTGGCTGTGCAAAACTGTCTTTTAACGTCTGAAACGGTTTTTGCTGTTCGTCACCCCACATAAACTCGGTGTTTTTCCTCTTTGATAAATTGAAAGGCTCTGTTATATTAAAAAACTTCAGTATAAATTTCCCGTAAAAAGCTACCATGCCTTAAAAAAAACGCGGAATACCTCTCACGTTTTTAGGAACTGGGAAATTCACAATGGCTCTAATTTTCTCTGGGTCAGTACGCAACAGACCATCGGAAATTATGAAACCTAGATATCCGATATGCTGTTCTGCCGGACTTATTTTATCAGGATTCACTGTTAACCCAGCTTCGTGTAAAGCCTTTAAAACTAAACGTGTGTGGGCCAGGTGCTCCCCCAAGGTGTTACTGTATACGCACATATCATGAATATACGTGAACACAAAGTCATGAATATATTTTCCTAAAACTTGGTACAAAACCCGCGACATGGCTTGAGGGCCGCAGTTGACCGCCATCGGTAAACGTGTCCATTGATAAAGACCTCACGGGTACAAAACGCCAAAGGTTCTCCAGAATTTTTGTGTAGCTCACATTGCAAAAACGCAGAATTAATGTCCGCAAGGTGAAGTATTTGGCCTTACGCAAATACTGAAACACCATATCTAATACCGGAATTGGGTATGGATCAATATAAATTTTCTTATTGACTAACATATAGTCATAAATCAAACGGTATTTCTCTGGCTGTTTTTTCCGGAATGAGAAATGACGGGCTAGCGTACGCACTGAACGAGTCTTCAATAATACCTTATTTTGTTATAATTCCGCCAAAATTTGTTTAAGGATAGGGACCTTAGGCGGAGGCACTCTGTACGGAATTGAAAACCAGGACTCGTTATCTCTCAATTTCAACTCTATCGGGTTTTTGATGATATGGCCCACCTAAATCGTAACCACGTCATCAAACTCCGCTTTGACATTCTCTATTTCTGCCCCCAACTGCGCCCCCAACTTAACCATCTGCACTTCCATGCAGTACGACGGTTTATTTACTAACGGAACAGGAGACTCAGGAGCAGACCCAAAACGCAAGCATTTTTTTTTCATGTCAACACAACGTTGTGTCTTCCCAAGAAAATCAATACCGAGTATGACCGGATACGTTGAATCTGTAAACAGCTGAAATTGCATCTTCCACGAAACATTTTCAACCTTAATTTTTATGGTTGCTGCAGCCTGCGAATTTACTAAACCGCCATTATCAAGGCAAAATACGGTGTTCTTGCCTGGCGAAACATGAACTGCTCCCATGGAATTGTCACGCATTATTTGGATTCCCATGTCATGACTCATTAATGACGCGGAAGTACCTGAATCAATTAACGCAGTTACTTGCGAAACGCCAGTTTGCAATGTCACAAATAACAATCCCAGTTTATTTTTCCTAGAGGAAAACTTATTCAGACAGCCTATACCCGATGGTTTTTTCTTAAAGGGACACGAGTACTGCAAATGGTCTTCATTTACGTAAACTTAACACACACGCGGAAGAAGTGTCACTTTATCCTGTTTGCTTTCATTTTGACGTGGCCCATTCTCCTCATATGCCTGTGTACACGCGTCACGCTCATGTTTTGACTTTTCCACGTCTTTTTCAACGAGCTCTTCAGCCCCTTTTTTGCACGAAACTCGTTACCTTCTTTTTACCGCAGCTGCCGTGCGTGAACAGTATTTACATTGCGGTTTTTACTTTGTCACCCCTACTTCTTGCCTGCTATGACAATCCCCTATGGTTAGCTCAACCTGAGAAACTAACGCTAACTGTTCTTTCAAATTTTGCGGATTTTATGTAAACGAAAATAATCTGTGATTGCCGTGCGAAATATTGTAAAACATGACCTCGGTTAAGTAGGCCTCAGCACACCGACTACCTAACACCGCAAATAACCGTATTATTTCTTTCAGGAACCCTTCCATCGTATGCGTAGAACTTTTACACTTTTCAAGAATTTTCATATGCAAACGGGAAATAGCGATTGGGGTGCCAACCTGCTGTAATTAATTACTGCAAAGTACTTCAAACACCCATTTGCCTGAAATAGTTTCCCTCAAAACTGACTGCAAATTTTCTGGCACTTGCAGCTGAATAGATAATAGTCGGCTCGCACAATCCTATGTCTAGGACGATCGATGTTATCAGCCTCTTAAAACTCGACTTTCGCTTCTTTCAAAGTGGCCTGTGGTGTTTCCTGGGTAATATGGTATATCCAACTGGTTCTCCCTCCACCTGCGGAAGAAATTTGGTTAGCAAACAAATGCATAAAATCTAAAAATCCCCAACACAATGTCACTTCTCACAATTTTTATTTTCATGAAAAAAATTGAAAACAATTTATTTTATAACATACTGAGAGGGATGGAAGCAGAGTGGCGCAGGATTCACCACCCACAGAGCGGGAGCACCCGCAGGAAACCCCATCACTCCATGAGTGACCTTCAACTCCCCTTTATTGCATTCCACTCATTTAAGCAAAGCGAGTCATACAAAAAACCGTCAAGCAGCAGAGTTTAAATAGCAGAGTGCAAACAAATAACGCAGTCGCAATCAATTGCGACAATTCAACAATCCCCCGATATGAATTGGAATACAAGATAATTAACCCCCAAAATTGTGAGAAATGATTCACCAAATTGTTGGTTTTCTTGTATTTTTTCTCCGGGATTTTTTTTTTTTTCATTAACTACCTATATAAAAACTACAAGCTTCAAAATATATTATAATCATATAATGTTTGTTATGAAAATTACAGGATGTTACATCTAATAATGGGCTCCTATAGCAATACAAACTTTGCCCAAATATTATAAAATTGCAAAATTACAGAGTATATAAAACAACTTTTCTTAAAATTTCCCCTATACATGCCTTATAAAATACCCTCATAAAAGATGGGAGGTTATGACTTTTGCCAAGTTATAATGTTCTCATCGTGAGGTCCCTATCCATTCTCTCTCCCAAGACGAAAGACAGCCCCTTATATAGTCGGGGAATACGTTGACCAGGGTGTTGAGAAACATTCCAGATGGTTTCGTTGTAGTTCGAGTCGAGTAACATTCGAATTTTTAACATCGAAGGTAGCTTCGGGTGGTTGCTAGATGCCATCCAAGCACGTTGGAAGGATAAGGGCATCGATTTGGTGAGGGGTGGGGGAAGCCTCTTGCCTCCACGCCGACAGTCAGCGTTCGCCTGCCAAGCCACGCACCCGCATCGGCACCAACGTCCACGACGACTTACGTCTAACGGGTCACCAACTAGGAAGCCTCAGCTCTCTCGTCGATCGATCCCCGTATTAGGACGTGCGATATCCTGCGCTGATATTAATGCTGGATATATGGTGTTCCATTATTTTAAAAATGTTGTGACGGTGCTGGAACTGCCGTCTTAAGTGTTCCACGTTACTGAATAACGCAGCTTTAGAAATTATTTCAGGGTCGCCAATATAAAGCCTAATTATTTCAACTAGATGTTACTTTATTAAGAGTACCTTTAAAAGCAGCTGCATGTACTTTAAGAATTATTTAACGTGGTCTTGAAATGAGTACGGTACTACAATTTGCGTGAATTGCATGTTTCTTATAACGCTTGGATTGCGTAAGCTTAGTAAACATTTGGGTTTTTTAAACAAAATGAAAATTTTTGTAAACAAAAAGAATTAAACTTTACATTTTTATTCTTTTTGAGTATTTTATAACATTAAAAAACATATTTATCTTATATTTATTAACGATTTTTAAATTCTATTCTACTAATATTATAAATGCGAAAGTGTGTGTGTGTGTATGTTTCTTACCACTCAGCTCCATAACGGCTTAACGTATTTTGATAAAATTTGATATGTAGGTACTTTAGGTCTTGGAATAGGACATATGATACCTTTTATACGGGTCCTGTGGAATAACAACGAAACGTAATTCTGCAACGGTTGGGAACGTGACCGAACTTAGCTCCATAACGGCTGAACAGATTTTGTTGAAACTTGGTATGTGGGTACTTTAGGTCCTGGAATAGAACACACGATACTTTTTGTCTCTGTAAGTTGTACGGGTCCTGTGGAATAACAACAAAACGTAATTCTGTATCGGCTGGAAACGTGACCGAACTTAGCTCCATAACGGCTGAACAGATTTTGATGAAACTTGGTATGTGGGTACTTTAGGTCCTGGAATAGAACACACGATACTTTTTGCCCCTGTAAGTTGAACAGTTCCTGTGGAATAACAAGAAAACTTAATTCGGCAACGGTTGGGAATGTGACTGAAGTTATTTTTTTCCTCTCGTGTCAGAGTTTATCAGGCCGCCCAAGGACCTCTGAAATGGCTTAACGACTGCTATCAATCGATAACAACCGTGACCGAATATTTAACGTGCCCTCCGAAGCCCGGAAGCGCTCAGAGTAATGCCACTAAACGTTCGCCCATCCAAATGTGTGCTGCTGGGAACGTTGCTTACCTTTGGTGATATTTTAAGATCCCTAAGCCAAGCGTAAAAAGTAGTACCTAGATACACTTATTCCAAAGCTACAACTTGATGAAAGTCACATTTTGATTTTCATACATCAACGCTGGATAGAGGAAATGTGGTAACTACGCGATAGTTGCACATATACACTCCAAAAACAATACCCTACTTCTTGGCTATCGGGTAAAAAATATTTCCTTCCTTTTGGGTTGCCGTAATCCGTTAAAAACCTAGGCCACCATAGTATAATTTTACAACTCTGTTTTCACATAAATGAATTGTCTTTTCCCAATATATTTATTAGTGTATCACTGTAAAACTCAATTTTACCTGGGCGAAGCCGGGCCGGTTCGCTAGTAAAAGTACATATATTTCCACATCTATTAACGTCACTAATTTTTCTGTTCATTTGATCACTTTTGAATGAATTTTCATCATATGTGCAGACATTAAGCGTAGCTTTCCAGTTAACTAACGATACATCAGTAATGTAATTTGGTTCTAACAAAATAAAGTGTTAAAAATAAATTTTTCTAGCCTTCATTCGGTATTCAAAGGCCTAGTTGAGCTACAATCGAATGGCAGATAAATGGCTATAAAAGTATCAGTGAGAAACATTAATGTTAAACACACCTTCCATTCATTATACGAAGTAGATATATTATGCAGCTTAAAAAATTTGTCATTTTAAAGTGAGCATTTTTGAAAGTTCTCTCTTTGGAATAATAGTCAAAAATATATTTTACTTTAGCCTTTTAGCCGTAGACGTTAACTTCAGAGTGTGTTTATTACTTACATGGCAATATTTATTTACTAAAGGGGTTGAAGTATAAGAAATAGCTGAAAGGAAAAAATTAACTGGAGCCTTAAATGTGCTCACTTTACCGCTAACAGCCTGTAGTCAAAATATTGCCGGAGCCACATTGGCTGAGCGGTTAGCCTGCTCGCCTGCCACCAAGGCGAACCGGGATTAATCCCCTGCCGGGTCACTCCCGGATTTTTGCGTGTGGCCGGCGGGTTTACTCGGGGATCTCCCGTTTCCCTGCCCTTTCATTCCGACGCTTCTCCATACTCACATCAATCACCCTCATCGGCTTTCAAGACCTCGCTGTTAATAGCCGCTCAAATCTCTTCACTTACTCACTCACTAGAAATATTGCCATTAATGTATATCATCTCCATCTTCGTAAATTATTTAGGTACGTGGCGTATGCTTTGAACGTAAGTTGTAGGGCAATATGTGCAGTAATTCATTGCCGCTGATAAGTTTGCTCTTTACAGAAGGATGTTTAATACATGTTATGTTAATAAGCTCTGCTGTCAAAAAAAAAAAGTAAGATAATTTGGGTTAAATATGATGTTTACGAAAGCTTGCAGATATCCCTAACGTTCCGGTCGAAGGTCGTCGTATATTGTGCGGGGCGAAGGGCAGGCGTGATTGATGTGCTCAGAGTGCGAGGCTTGCAACTTGAGGAAATTACCTATGTTCGAGAGGGCGAGTAGCTACTGTCATCGCGCGATACGAGGGCTTGACTCATTACGGCGTGTTTACCACAGTGGCTCGTTAACAGCTTCAACTTTCCCTTGCCTCGGCGTCAATTAATAGCTCCGATACCAAAAATACAGCATTGCATTTTCCCTCATATGAATATGAATTATATCACTCTTCGGTGTATTTCGAGAGCTAGTTGGAACATTATTATGCCCCAGAAAAAACACAATTTCGGGCACTGTAACGAACTAAATTTTTGTTTGTACCCATAACAGTTTCAACAACGAACGTCATCTCGCAACATGCAAGGGCCTCTCTTTATTCGACGTTGTTTTTCTCTTTCATAGCTCACTTGTTAAGCAATATTGAGGGCGTTTTGCCCTCAATATTGCATAGTATGAAAAGGCGTGATGTCCGCGAAACAAACGAATAACAGAAGAAGATCAATTTTAACATTTATTTTACAGAGAGGAAAGTTCTTATAACCTTAAAAAATGCCTTATAAATATGCGCACCAAATTAATACCAAATAAATTGATCCTGTTTAGCCTACTTTCCGAAGGAAAGAAAGGCTTATGAGATCTCTTTCCTGTCTGTCTGTGTGTGTTTTTATATTGAGTGTGAGCATGTGCGTGTCCGTGTCCCGCCCTTTCAATTTTTGAACCCTTCAACCGAATTTCACCAAACTTGGTACACATATAATACTTAGTAAGGATACTTGACTTAGTTTTTGACCACGCCAGCCACTTACTTTAAAAATGGCGGCCATTGAAATATTTCTGGTGATGTCATATCTCGGACACCATTCAACCGATTTAAACCAAATTATCTATGCTGGCAGACCATTGTGTAAGCATAACATTTTTTAATTGATATTGTTCTTTGTTAACCATTTTAGAAAATATCACCAATTTAAAAAATATGTATTTTACAATATACCTCGAAAAATATTTAACAAATTCTTACCCAATTTGGCTCGTAAGTAATACTATGATAGGCCATGTAGACGCTAGTTATTGAAATTTATTAATTACCTATTTTCAAAATGACAGCCATACAACATTTTTAAATTTATTTAGTATATCTGCCATACCATTTAACCAAATTCGACCAAATTTTGTATACAGAAAGTATTTATTACAAGCATTATATGAACCACCTAATACCGACTTTATTCAGCCATTTTTGAAGGAATCGTCATACGAATATATAAAGTTATTAGGTCATAACTGGGTAAATAATTAACAGATTCCTACGAAATTCGGCAGACAAGTAGTAATGATGCAGATTATGTTAAGTGATATGTTTTAAGCATGTCAGACACTTATTTTCAAAATGGCGGTCATAAAGCAATTATAGCTTAGAATGCTATATCGTCAAAACTATGAATTCAATTCCAACAACACTTTGTATGCTGGAAGAAGACATTACATCTATCAACTGTATCTACATTGAGCATCTAATTTCCGCCATCTCGTAATATAGCACCATGCGAATAAAATGAAGTTTTTATGCCATATCTCGGGAAAGAATCTGCCAATTCCTATAAAATTTGGCAAACAAGTAGTATTGAGGCAAATTAAGTCAAGTGGTATGTTTTAAGTATGTCAAATGCTTATTTTAAAAATGGTGGCCATATAGACATTTTTAGCTTAGAATGATATATCGTCGATACAGTGTAATCAATTTCAACTAAACTTTGTATGCTGACAGTAACTATTACAACCATCAAATTGGCATATGCAGAGCCTCATTTCTCTGCCATTTTGTAAGATAGCCCTACCAATAAAAAATTATGATTTTATTTCGAATCTCGGAAAACAATCAACCCATCCATACAAAATTTGGCGAAGATGTTGTACTGTGGTAGACCATAATAATAAATGTATATTTTTATGTAGGATACACTTATTTTCAGAATGGCAGCTACAAAGTAATTTTAGATTTGTGGGCGATATTTACAAAATTATGTAATCTATTTGAACTTAAAATTGTATATTGGTAGTATAAAATCATCGAAATTGCAACTACATTAATCTCTTGTCCTCCATTTATAATGATGGCCACATTAAAATTATGGAGGTTTTTTGCTATGTCTCGAGAACCAATCAACCGATTCCCACCACATTTTACACTGAAACATTTCAAATAAATGTGTACCAAATTGTGTAAACCACAAATGCTACAGAAGGCCATGCGAAAATTCTTGATAAAAATGGGGCATACAAGGATGTTCAAAATGGTAGCTTCATAAATAATTTCGGTAAGTTTGATATTTATATTAAACAATTTAACCAAATTCAACCAAAATTTGTATTTAGACAGTTACATTAGAAGTATCGTATATAGAGCTTCTTATTCTGGTAATTTTGTACTATATCATGAAATAAGAAAATGTGATTTTTAAATCACATCTCAGGGACCAAGCAACTGGTTTCCATTCAATTATTCACATAAGTAGCACTACGGCAGGCCATGTAAACTTACATGTTTGATGTGGCTCACTCTCTTATTATCAAAATAAAGACCCTGTAAATATTTTATGTTAGTGAACTCTATCATTCGAAACATTAGACTGATTAAATCCGAAGTTGATGCTCCGAATCCGACCTCCGTAATGTAGTGGATTGCACGCTAGTTTATAGTGCGAGGTTTTCTGGGTTCAAGTCCCGGGTAAAGCATGTTTTATTTGTAGTTGTCTCACTACTCTTGCATAAGTTTCTGGTTTCATTGTCTGTTGCTGCAGTTTTGACCAAGACCAAGTCGCACAGGCTCAAATTCGTCTAGGACGTTGCTTTCAAACTGCGATCCAATGGAAATTTTTTTTTACATTTGTTGGTTTTTTTTTAGTCTAGCTTGTTATCGAATTAACTCGTAAAATTTCCAGGTCTCTATCCATTATATTTGCTCCGTAATAAACACCTGTGCATAAAGCAAATATAAATTATTGAAGGATTTTTTTTAAAGTTTTAATGGCATACATGTAAACGAGTATAAACAGGGCAAAATTGTGTATGCGCAGAGAAAGGAAAATTGTGCGAGATAAACGAAATTCAGGCTGCACTCCGCAGTCCTTAGCTTACTCAAGTTAGAGCCATTAATAGGGCCACCTGTTTTTCGCGAAAAGATTCCACTACTATTTGTTTTCACACACACATTAGTTCAGAACCAATATCGTGGTTGGGCGATTTTAATTCGCACGCGTATTAAGTGTCTGTCAGCCAATCATGCACGTTCGGTGTCACGGTAACTTTTTTCTGATTCGCACAGTCGAGTATAAAATGTCTCCTCACACAGACATGCGACGAATATTCTAAGTAAATTCTCAATGTGCGTAAAAAGTTGAAGTCTAGTATGTGCGTAAATATTTTCACGTAAAACAGATGTTCTGTTGACTCGTGAAGTATGAGAGCAGAGAAAATTAAAACAAAAGCTGTCTATATAAGGACTATATTTGAAAATACGTCACCTGTCCTCCTTCCGTGAACTACGATTTTTTATACGCGCCACGTTTGATGGAGCCAGTTCTACCAGCATTTCAAGTCGATGAACTATGTTCTTCTTTTTGAAACCCTTGTGCCATTTTTCTTTCTTATCCGACATTAAGAACGTCCCAGGCGACCGCACACATTAAGTATCGTCGCCAGGCGACGAGCTAGTGTCAATATCAGCCGCGGCCGGAACTCTCCTCCTGTTTTCCCCTTCTTCATTCTCGTATCAGTCCACAGGGGGGTTTCCTTTTCTTTTTTTTTTTAACTTCTCAGCTTGATCTACGAAAACATTTCCAACTTTTAACTAGATTTACTATACACTGACACTGACGTTCATATCTGGGCCAACATTCCGCAAGGAATTTTGACTTGACTCGATCATTTTACGTTATTATTCGGCACCAAGGAAGAAATTTTTTTACTTAGCTACTCAGTATCGTATTGTGCCGATGATAAAGGTCTGTGATCAGCGGAAAGACGTCTAAACGCCCAACTATTGAAATAACTAATTCAATGAAGTGGATACGAAGCAAGGCGTTTTGAAGTACAACCGTCATTGATTGATTTCACGAAAATCGGACATTCTTAACCGTAGAACATATTACTAGACACCTGCAAAATCCGAGTCATCATTTGAAGACAGAGTAGATTTCAAAGACTTGCGCATTGTGTTATGAAGTGAAGAAGGCCTTAGCTGAGCGGCCTGCCTGATCACACCTTCAAACATTAAACCAGGGCACGAGCGAGCGTGGTTTCAACAACACCTTGCGAAGACAGTTGCAGAAATCCCCTCCACCGGCCAGTAAACGAGGTTCGAAATATTAAACAACGCAACCGATATAGGCCAGCGTTAACACTGGGAGCAGCGTCTTTAGTCGTCGACCCGACCAGAGAGAAGACTACGGAAGATGGGTGTGTCCGACCGTCGTTAACCGTCTCGTAGAATCAGCCTCCGGCAACATGATCAAGGTGACGACATTCCAATTATACTTTGATAATAATGGCGTTAGGTAAAAATAGAATATTAAGATAATTAATAATCATATTGGTATCAATTAAAGCTCCCCCGATCAATAGTCACTTAAATAGTTGTCGTATAATCCTTTTATATTTGTAATAAACCTCAAATTATAGTGTTTTGCTCTATCGAATCATGACTCATTATTGAGCTACGCCCTATAACCCCTTTCACGCCTGAATGGCTTAAAAGCTAATTCAGAACAATTGGTACCGTTGTTGTTGTTGGTCTATAGTTTATTAATAACGCCCTGGACGTCTTGAACCAGTAGGAAACAACCAATGATGAGATTGCCCATAACCAGATGTCGCCGACTCGAATGCATATAGGACGTTGAAGTCAACTGTGATGCCAGATAATAACGCGAGTTTTGCAAGTCGTTACTTAGAAGGTACCAGCATCGTATTAACCAGTTTAGCCACACATAATTTCTGAGTTTAGCCCATTCTGACACAGTGTACACAATTGTTAGAGATAATGGAAAATCGTGAATATTTTTTGAGCCAACCTATAACACTCTAACTAGTTTATCATTTTATGATCGGATATGCAAGGTTTTGACTCAGCTAAGTTGTTTGCAGACCAATCACGAACGTTCTGCCTTATAGTACCAGAATCCTCATTGGCCCAGTGATATGGGGTAATAGTTTCATACATGCATGAGAGCCAATAAGCAAAGAAAACTGTCTGACATGTGTACATTACGTTGAGAAACTTTTCCCGTGATAAATCATCATCTCTAGCAATTGTGTACACTCCGCAAGTGTTGGTAATTATTTTGTCTGTACTGCGCACTGCGAGGCTCAATGACCAATGATCTTACCTGTGGGTAAATGATTCGCAAACCATCTTACTGCTCTAGGTCATAATTGGTTCATATTACTGTAGCCGAACATACAGCCTACAGCTCATTGGCCGTGACAACGAAACACGTGTCGTGTCGACTTAAGTACTGCACGCATCACAACACCTGAAACCATAAATTAAAGTGGGTCTGTGATAGGGTTAAGAGTTGCAATCACGTAATTTTTTAACATGCGCTGTGCTTGTGTTCAGCACTTGTCGTGCAATCAATGAACAACGTGCTGCGTGCTCGATGATACTGGCATTAACCATTCGTGTCAAATAGGCGTAGAAAATACTACAAATCAGACTGACCACGAGGAAGACGGGACAATGGTGACTTGCCAAGTACAGTATCGGTCATAAATATCATACATGTGCAACGTGGGCCACGAGCGTGGACGCGCTGACTGAACGGGTTAAGGATGGTTTGCTCGGAGGAAAGTCATTTGAACGCCGCAGACACCTCTACTGTTCCCCGTGGCCGGCATGAAATATGCATGAGGAGAACCACGAGGGGGGCGGGAAACGACCGGCATACAGAAACGAAGACGAAAGGGCGTGAAAAATGAGGGATATACTCTCCTCCAGAAACAGCAGTGAAGGTCGCGCTAAGTTATTTTTCGTCTCAGATGGACACGTTCCAGTGAACCTGTATGTTTTCTTCTGTCTGCGCGTTGTATTTCCTCAGGGACAGTTACATGCGCGGGAAGATTTAGAAACAAAGCTATTTTACAAAGCACTGCGTGGCCGTTTATCTGACTTGATTTGTTGAACTATGTTTGAATACGTGCTAAGTCTCCTACCTCAGGCTGCCAGTTGGTGAGCAAAGCTTCAGCACGAAATGCCAGAGTAGTTGAGGGTTCCGTCTGCCTGGCGCTTGAACTGCGCTACAGAGTGTTTGAAACCATGATTTATTTTTACAAAACTATTAAACGTGCCCTTGGTATGTTTACCTACGGAAAGACATCATACCCTAGACGAGGAAGGAATGGTACTTTCAAGTTACCACTCATGTTGTAAATATTATTTTGGAGCTCTCGAAACGAGTTATAAACGATTTTTTCAGACTGCCGTATCTTCAAAAAATACTAGCCGGACACGAGTCAAACTACGATTGGAGCCTGTACTGATATATGCTACAGACTTTTCATCAATAAAATGATAGTGTCACCTCTTACTCGCAGTACCACGAGAACACTGAACGCCATTTCAGAGCCCTACGCATAGTGGCGATGGCGCTCTTGTAGCGCGTGCCAGTGTAGCCCTTTTAACTCCCGCCCTTCTCGGCCAAAGAATGGAGAAAAAATAATACAGAGGTGAAACGGCCTCTTATACAGCGAACTCCAGCTGCACACGTCAGCAACACGTCGGGACTTCAGTCATCAATCAGCGCCTGGTAAAATACTCGTCAGCCGGCAGTCTAACCAATAAGGAACATTTAGCAGCATAATTCTCGGCAAATATATATACTTCAGAAAACAAAAGAACACAAGATCGCCATTTACCGTATTCCACAGTTTTTACGACTGGCCAGAAAACTGAACGGCATCAAAGCGGCTATTTGAGTGTGTCATTGATTCTGAACAAAAGTATTTAATTTCTAACGCGCCACCTACGCAAAATGTCAGTTGTGCCAACACAACCGAATCTTCGTTATTCCAACATGAAAACATGGGAACCACCGAATTAACTTTACCTTGCGGATGTGAACTAGAGGCAGGTAACACACTTATAATCAGAGCGACAAATATTCGTGATATGCGGGCACCGGAAATCCCTACTGCACGCGTAGGCATACCCGTACATTGGCTCGATGACATCAACTTTCTGTCCGATCAACTGAGCGTACACCAGGGAATCATGGTTGCCAACGTCACAAAGCTCCTACGCACACACTGGCACACTAGTACCAACTTTTCGACGACGTCATTACCCGACGAAGTAAACTTCCTACCGACGAACTTTGAGAAACCCAGTATCTTTTCCGTTATCTCTCATGAGAATTTTTCTTACATTACGATATCACAGTTTGCAATTTCGACGACGTCGGTAATTCTTATCTACGTGCGTCTCATACATTTGGCTGCTAACCTACGTCATATAAATGTGCGCGCCTAAAACGCGAGATTAGATAGGTTTGGTTTGTCCGAGGGCAAGGGCTGGGGGTTGTTGCGCCGCCGCCATTTTGGACTCAGGCCATCTTTTCCTACAAAATCACTTGTTTTACCCCAAAAATCACTCCATAAATAAATTATTTTACCCAAAAATCACTTTTCTCCCTCAACATTTTTCTTTTTTCCCCCAAAACCCTAATAAATTTTTAAAAAATTTGTGAAAAAAGTGCTTGCTCCTCAATGTGGCTGACTGATTCCTCAGTGTAGCTGAGATATCCCGGAACTCAGCCACAATGAGGGATCTGAAGAGCCAATAAAATAACATTAACTAAAAATTATATTCTAAAATTAAATATATTTTTATAATTTAGAAATTTAAGGGCGTAAGTATTGAGTGTTATATATTACCGGACTCGTCTTTTCAAGGCGCATAAGATCGTAATGTCATATCGATTTATGTAACCCAATGTCAGGGCAACCATATTAGATTTAAAAAGTACGCCCCTACACCCCCTTCCATATCAAAACTCAGTACCGTCACCCCACTTTATCACTACCCCTCACCCACATCTCAACCACTATACAATCTCATCACCCCACCTTACCCCTTCCGTAACCACCTTAAAACCCATTTTTTTTCTGTATAAATATCTAACAATTAAAGCGATTTATATAATTACTGCCCCCAAACATCGTCGTTGGAAATTACATTGAAAGTATCAATATATTCACCCCTCCCCCTCCCATCTACAAACTGTCTCGAAAAGCGTCGACCGTCCCCCTTCACCCTTCCTCATACCCGCTGGCGAACACTTCTTCCCACACTGATATAGCTTGTCAGGCAGCTGGCTGACCTTGTCAAATTAATATTAAAACGATAAGACATCTAGGAATCGATGTATTTATACATAACTCGGAGTCATCTAATTCTGATTTGTCCAGTCAGGTAAGGAACAGTTTCCCAACAAAGACACGTGGTCAATAACCAAAGGAAAACTGCACGTATGCCATAGGACATTGGAGCCAAACCTTCGCGTAAATCTTTTCGCGAAAAATAGGTGACCCTATTAATTAGTAACCGTGAAAGTTGTTGGCCTCTTGATAGTTTTGCGACCTGTGTGTCTACATCTGAGCTCACGTCACTTGCAGTACCTGTGCAGCAGTTTCTCTAAGCTTAGTTACGAACTTGATGCCAAAACTAAGCACCAACTCTGACATTTCACCAACACACAAAAACGAGCTGAAGGAACATGCAAATATCAGCTCAAGTTTCTTACAAATTTAGTAATGACTTCAGTGAATCGCAAAACATCCATTTCGCCTGGCATCATTATAATAATATAGTCTTTAAAAAAATTTGTGGTTATTTCGTATTGCTTATCCAAACCACTCAAAATCACTACATTTCGTACCCAACAATATGACAATGTCGACCTTAAAAGTCGCACATTTCGTATCCAACCGCAACCCGGAGAAGGCCAAAGCATATGGGGATTTTCTCTCTGCGTATCCAGCTCACCCACAAAGTTTCCCCTGGCGTATCCACATGGAAAAACAAACGGGATCGAAAGTAGGGGATTGCATATCCAAACCGAAAGCGGTAAAATTTGTGCCGTGCCCCGTTTATTCTGGCCTGCGTATTCTACCGAATCTAGGGGAAATTTCGACCGGCGCCCGATTGTTTCGTATGGCGTACCCAAACCGAAAACGAAAAAAAAAAAAAAAAAAAGCAAATGACCCCATTTGTTTCTGGGGGTGTATCCAGGGGCCAAAAGTGACCCATTGCTAAACATTTCCTATTACGTACCCAGAAGAAGTTAAGTACCCCCTTCCCACCATTCAAATACAAGTGATGCATTATACATTATATGTATATATATTGGGGAGAATACTAATTTTTTTTTTAATTTGCAAAGAAAATTTTAATTTAATTTGAATTGTTAAACGAGCTTTCCATAAATAATAACCTCAACAGTCGAAATTTGGGAGGAAAGAGGGGAATATTTATTAATTATTTAAAAAAAAATTTTAGAAAATTTGCAAAGAAAACTTTTATTTCATTTCAATAATTTACTTCAACAATCTAAATTGGCAGATCCAAGNTAATTTGCAAAGAAAATTTTAATTTAATTTGAATTGTTAAACGAGCTTTCCATAAATAATAACCTCAACAGTCGAAATTTGGGAGGAAAGAGGGGAATATTTATTAATTATTTAAAAAAAATTTTTAGAAAATTTGCAAAGAAAACTTTTATTTCATTTCAATAATTTACTTCAACAATCTAAATTGGCAGATCCAAGTTCCACGGACGGCAGCAGATGTAGGTGCATCCTAGGTCGCCAGCCAGACACGTCATGAACGCCCTACGCCCTCCCAGGGTCGCAAATGAAGCTTTAAATTTAAACAAAATAATTAAAAAACAGCAACTTGCACTCACTCGCTCGTTTACACTTTTAACAAACAGCAACAAACTCACTCGCGCCTGTAAATTAAAAATGTTTACTCGCCCGTTTACACATTAATTTTAACAAACAGCAACTCACTCACACAAACAAACACAAACCAGCATCAGACTCACTAGCTCGTTTACACTTTAATTTTAAACAAACAGCAACAAACAAGACAGCCACAGACAAACTCGCTTGTTTACACTATAATTTTAAACAAACAACAACAGAAACTCACCTTCACTCACTCGTTTACACTCTAATTGTAACAAACAGCAACAAACTCAAACAAACATACACAAACAGCAACTCACTCTCACTTGTGCCAGTAAATTAAAACAGTTTACTCGCTAGTTTACAGTTTAATTTTAAACAAGCAACAACTCACTCACACTCGCACCTGTAAATTAAAACAGTTTACACGCTCGCGCCTTTTTTAAACAAATCAACAGCAACCCATTCTCACTCGTGGCTGTAAGTTAAAACATTTTGCTCTCTCGTTTACCATTTAACTTAAAACAAACAAACAACAACTCACTCTCACTTGTGTCTGTAAATTAAACCATTTCACTCGCTTGTTCACACTTTCAACAAACACAAACCGTTACCTGTCGAAAGGAGAACCGCCTTCGTTGCCGCCGTCCCCTCCGCGTCGATCCCAACGGTGCATGTCTGCCGCGTGGACCAGTGATGAGCGCAGGCGTTCGCCGTACATATGGTTCTTTTTCCAGACGTACTCTGCCAGGTGAGCCGACCGTCGGCCAAAGCTCGGGATGCTACCAGGTTCCGCTCGATGTTTTGCTTGTGCACCCTCCACGCCTCGCTCCTCGTCATCTTTAGCGTGTTTCGAGTGTCGACCACGCCGCTCTTTTCGCTGCACGCTAATTCCCTCCTATGATTCACAGAGAGAAAAAAAATTCGAATATATCTTGAATCACGACATTATACGCAATCACATTCCCTGAAAATTAAATAAATTCTGTGGCGCAGTTTTTGTACCGTTACTTACCAATGTCTTGACTACACTGCTTTTTTGTTACGTAAAATAAACCATACCGTTTGCAATAATTAAAAACAGGACACTTAAAAGTTTTGTCTTAATTCATTTCACAACGTGTTCATCAAAATAGTTTTTTTTTAATTCATTGACGGCCGCTAATAACAAATCCAAAATAAATCCCTTCATAAAAAAATATTTTTCATATGCAAACACATCTCTTTATGATGATACATACCAATCTTCAGGTAGTATGAGCCACGGTGGTGTAGTGGTTAGACTATTCGCCTTTCACCTAGGTGAACCTGGTTTGATTAACGTCGGAGTCCCTCCCGAATTTCTCAATTGTATTCGTGCCGGACGATGCCACTGGTCGGCGGGTTTTCTCTGGGATTTCCCGTTTCCCCCGCCCTTCCATTCCGGCGATGCTCCATGCTCACCTCGTTTCGCTCTCATCGGCTCTCAAGATTTCCATGTTGTGAGCCGCCCAAATCTGTGCTCTCTCCTTCATTTCAAGCACTACATGATTTTTTCAGGTCAAATTATTTCATTTATGGAGGTATGTTCACATATTTACGTATATAAAACTACAAAAATATATAAATTTTTAATTATTAAGGTTCGATTACATAAAATCTTTGGAATTCAAAACTTTTTGAATTTGATGGGGATGATATTACGAGTATTGTTTAAATGTTGGAAATTATGAGGCACAAGAAGATACATAATAATATAATTTTTTGTACAATCGAAGACATTATTCACAGATTTACGTTATTGTATACGTGTTGGCGAGAAAGTGCAAATGGTAATTTTTTTCCGCTGTGCACCCATGGTAGAGCTTCTACATTTGCTCAGGAAAGAGCCGTGTGCTCAAGAAGTGCCCACCTTTGTGTCGTAGCGAAACAATAATTAGTATCACTCACTGCAACCAAATACTCGTATGTAGTATTAATTCCATGCAATGTAGAGGCGAGCCAGAAACTGCCATTAGGGCTTAGAAAGTTTACAATAGTCCATTCACAGTTACTGCCAACTTTTCTGAAGCCTTGCTAAGGACATGCCTCCAGGATATCCCTCTTCTTCGTGCAAACAAAGCCTAACCAAGTCTTGTAAATTACACCAAAGGGACTGCTCACCACATTCAAGCTCTCTCAGTGTAATACTATTTTGCATAAGAACTATTTCTTACCTGGCATTGACAACACACCTGTTTTCACACTGTTTTGTTCATATAAATAATAAATGAAATATTTAAATGTGTAGATAAAATATAAATAGAATTTCAATATAACCAGAAATATAAAGTACTTTTACGTTAACAGAAGTATAAGGCGCTTGTCATACATGTCATATTTAGAAAATAACCAAACACGTCATACGTAGGGAATTTTTCAAAGGTTGAATTCAAAAAAGTGTATAGAAACAGCAAATAGCATATACATTTTTTTTTTCAGTAATAGCTAACGCCTTTTAAGTTAAGTGTGAATGCACTACATCCACCAGCCGTCTCTGAATACGCATCGATTCAGTGCGCAAAATCGTTCGTTTTAATCATTTCTCCAATGAACACGATGGACTGCAAAACGTTTTACATCTGACGTGACACATCGATTAGTACACAGTCAACGCGCGACTTAATCGGCCAACTGCCAGTCAATGATACATTTTTGCAGAGTACAATATGCGTTTACGGTGTAGCAAGAACCAATAGGAGCGGAGAGATGTGGGCTGATCTTAACATCGGGGTCTTGATATCCGATGATGGTGAAATGAGGCGAGTATGAAGCAGCGCCCGAATGCAAGGGTGAAGGAAACGGGAGATCCCGGAGAAAAACCCGCCAACCAGCGGCATCGTCCGGCACGGTTCCCACATGCGAAAATCCTGGGGCGACCCCGCCGGGAATCGAACCCGGTTCACCTCGGTAAGAGGCGAGTAGNCAATAGGAAGATAGTAAGTGTAAATTCAGAGAACAATACAACTGATGTGTCTGTTGCGAAGATACAGGCATCTCACTTCAACTTTGTCTTCAGTGGCAGTAAATTTGTGTAATTTACAAAGAGTTATGTTTAGCGTGGATGCGATATAGCTAGGAACAGTTTTGGTGGAAACCGATAGTGTTTGCGAGTTCATTTGAGAACTGAACCAAACTTGGAAAACGTGTACATTCAAGTCACGTTTGGAACTGAAGCACAGTTCATAAGATAGGCCTTAAAGAAATTGCAAGTAAGCAATCACCGAATCCCGTGCTACCTGGCCTCAGATACGTAGGCTAAAACTGGCTTATTCAACTGAACAAACAGCTGGGGGTCGAAAACGCACACTAGATTCCAATACCCTATGGACGTTCGAGCAGTTTCATTTTCCTTATTGGCGACGTGTTTTTGTGAGAAGACATCGTCCTACTTGACTGGCCAATCGGAATTAGGTAACTTCAGCTCTGCGCGTCTGTGATTCGCTCGCAGTCACGTAAGGCGCGTAACACGTAAACCATCCAATCACTAAAGTGGATCTGTCCTGAAGTGTTGCGTAATACAACCGGTCATGAATTATTTTCGCGGAAATCTGAGTGTCCCTAGCTACAGCTACCAGTCTTCAGCGAGAACGCAGCTCCTCCGGCTTCAGGCTTCTCCCGGTGCAAAGTGGAGATCGGTATTTAAAAAAACGCTTCTCGACTGCGAGAATAGTGGGCGGGAATGAAATGAATTCGGAGAATGCGCCGAGGACAATCTGGTCCCGTGTATTGTACTGTGGAGAGAAGGACGCTATCGAGTAGGGCGTGGTCGATGAAGGGCTGTGGATGGCTTCAGCCGGGGGAAGAATCTCATCACTGCTGCGGACGGCTCGAAGGGAGTGTCTTCCGCTCAGCGAATGAAGGCCGGCTCTTTAAGCTGGCCGCATGGGTAGGCCGCTGAACGATGTGCAGAGCAAGAGCAGAAAAATGTTTGTTAAAAAACCGTCCGACGTGTCTGAGTGAGGTCTGCTTACGGAAAGCATTTAAGAAACGTTACGCGTCTGTATACGTTCTTCAGTTCCTTAATTTTTCTCTAAAGCATGTTTTTGTGGTAGTGAAAATGGCTCAAACGGGTGATTTCACGGCCATTTTTAGGTATAAACATTCCGGTACAAAACATTAAAAAAGGAATAGGGACGTGCATAATTACGTCATAAAATGGTAGGGTCTCCGCTCAAAGTCTTATAGAGGCGCGTTATGGACGGCAAGACTGCACGTCAGTTCGGTGCTTTGCACGTAGAGGTGATAAGAGAGTTGATGCGCATGTCTCGCTCGCCCCTAGCGCTCCCACGATTTTAGGCTTCGGACGTGCAAAATTCCTTCGACCAGGCGGCCATTTTAAGGGCAATCCTTAGCGAAATATTGTCTGTAAAATCAGTGGCGTCGCGTGTACGCGTATCTTAGTAAATAAGTGTTCTGGAAATACAATTTTTTTCCCTAGAAGAGGTAAAAAAAAACAATTATTAGAGACCCGGAAATTTCGCACAATTATTTTTGTACTCGAGAATCAGTTGATTGTTCTTTGGCTATTACTAGGAAATGTGTTTTTCCATTAGAATATTTACGCGGAGGCTAGACTTCAATATCCTATGTGTGAGCCAATCAGAATTAAGTGTCTCCGGTTACTGACTGTCCGTGACTCGCGAGCAGACGAATAATACCACGCGTAAAAATTCAAATGAAAGAAATTTAGTTCCTTGTTTCTTGGCTAGTGTAGTGGAAGCTGTTTGATTTCGTTGTGAAATTCAGGAAAGATTAAAAAAATGGAATCATTGTATGGGTAAATTTTCGTGATGGGTAGAGACCCCGCATAATTTACGTTGTTATTTGCTTACATGCTAGATTTCAATTACCTGTACCTACCTGAGCCCAATTCGTGATTTAATTGGCTACTGACGACAATACGGCATCATTTACGTGTGTAGCCACTTCACAGAGATTTGATTGCTCGCCTGTTTAGCCTTAACTATTGGCTAAATGGCCTCATTGAGACGTGTCGGACAGGTTGTTGGCCAATCGCAAAAGTCAAGCGAGAATACAACATCTTGAAGTTTAGTCTGCAGCCACAAAATATCGAAGGAGGCAGCGGTGACTGAGCGGGTAGAGTGCTCGCCTTCCACCAAGGTGAACTGGGTTCAACTCCCGGCCAGGTCACTCCCGTATTTTTCCAAGTGGAAATCGTACCGGACGATGCCCCTGGTAGGCGGGTTTTCTCGGGGATCTCCCGTTACCCCTGCTCTTCCACTCCGGCGTTCCACCATTCTCACCTCATTTCACCCTCATCGGCTCTCAAGACCTCGTTGTTAAGAGCCACCCAAATATCTCAACTCAACTCAACAAAATAACGAATGATTTGGCAAGTCTCTTGTGATGGGTGAAGTCGATTCGTCTACGCCAGCGAACCTTCCAGTATTGACGTAGTAGTTACGTAATGGCAGGCTAAATACATTTTCACGTTGAAACTTTATTACATGTTCATAAATATTCATCGTCACTAACGATTTTGTATAGTATTTTTTCTTACAGACATCATAGCAAATTGTTTATAACGCTAAAAAAATGTATTTGTCTCTTGGTTTATTACAACATAATTAGGTCCCATTAACAATCTAAAATGAAGAATCAAATTTTATACATCTGACTCCAACTACAAGTTACAGATTGGCTTGCTAACTAGTAACAAATAAGATTGCTCTGGAAGGCCTTTTAGTTAGCGTAAAAGTAAGAATAAAACTTGTACGCAATTCCGAGTAGGCAGGGTTATAAAATTACTAATGTTAATAAATAATATAAAATGTCCTGGATAGCAGAAGCTCATAGTTTACATAAAATGTATCAAGTACCTTATCTCGTAATGGTGAATAATATGAAATAATCGGGTTTTAAAGTGGAATCGGTAAAAAAAAGTCATTCCGCCAATCAGAAAATTATAATTTTTAATTTAATATATATTAATTTTAAAGGCTGGAATAACATATCCGTGCTACATCAGTGTGTGTTGACTTAAAAATTTAAATTCTGTAAATTTTCAGTCTAAAATCTGACTAGCGCACCAAATTGCTAAACCGGAATTAGACACTGGGCACTATTATTCGCCCGTTTGTATCCATCTTGTATTCCTAAAGTACTGCCCAAAGGATCTCGAATGACGTCATCGTAGGTCGGTTACTTTACAGGTTTGGAGAAGGTGTGACTTGAGCAGAAAGTGTGCTCCAATGCATTTCTAAATTATACAAACTTGATTATTTAGAAATGTAAAAGCCAAATTAAAGCTAAAATAAATATGAGACAAAATATTACGATTAAAATATTTAGCAATGTGGCCTACGCTTTTTTCTGCCAACAGTTGGGAAAGCTTTTGTATGTTGCTTTTTCGTCCCATTCATCACATTGCCGGAGAAATAATTATTTCCCTCCTTTTAGGAGTAGGCACATCGTATTACAGACACGTCGCAAAACTTTTGGCAATTAATTCTTCTTCGTTTGTTTCAGACTCCGTTCTTTTCGTCCTTTTTACATTATTTTCCTTTCTGACCGGTTCGCACGTAGTGATGGAAACGAAAACAACGTGCGTGTTTCTTCGCGATTTTTCTTTGGTGTCGCAGAAAGTGCGTCACAAACTCTGGGAAGCAGCAATTGGCCAGCTCTTTTGTTTTAATACAGAGAGGCACATTTATAGGGTGCTATACTAGATATATTGTGTTTATTTATATATCTTTTTTTTTACTTTCTATTCATACTTAATACTAATATTTAGGGCCACCTGTTTTTCGCGGAATGATTCCACGACTAGTTGTATTCGAAAACACCTTACTTCAGAATCAATATTGAAGTTGGATGATTTTAACTCACACACGTCTTAAGTGTCTACCACCCAATCACGGACGTTCAGTGTCAGTGTAACTTTATTCTGATTGGTCCAGTCGAGTATAAAATTTCTTCTCGCACAGACACGTGGCCGATAGCCGAAGGAAATGGGCAAACTTGCACTTAAGGATAAGTTTAAGTCTCGCTTGTGCGTAAATCTTTTCGCAAAAAACACGTAACCCTACTAATATTCAAACATTATTAATAGGCCCAGCTGTTTGTCGTGAAAATATTTACTCACAAGCTAGACTTAAATATGCTATGTGCACACTTGCAGTCTTCATTTGACTGTTTGCCGCTTATCGTTGTGTGAAGACAGTCTGTTACATGAGTGAGCCAATCGGAATTAAGTTTCTCCGATACTGACCGTCCGTGATTCGCGGGCAGACAGATAAGAATCGTAACAATTTAAATGATCCCATCACGAAAGTAGTTCTGAACTAAAGAGTTTCGGACAACTTGCCCCAAAATATTTTTGCGGAAAACGCGTACCTCTAATTATCAAATTATTACATACAGAACGACGTAACCGTTTAATTTCCACATTGATTAATAGTTTCTGGTTTTACAAATAAGAAATGTTTTGATGCGTACTGTACTGAAGCTGGCAAAGACCTTGTTTCGGTATCAGAACCAATAAGCTGTAGGCGTTGAGTCCGGTGATCAGTCATAAAGTAGAGCAGTAGCACGGTATATCAATCAGTTATCCCCATTGAAGGTCATTGGTCACTCAGCCTCGTAGAGTTCAGTGCTGGTCAAACATAAGCTTCCTGTGCAACATGTAGACAATTGTTTACAATGAGCATGACAAGGCTGGCAGAATTCCTGGAATCAGAATGGACTGATTTATGCCTGTCTTTTTCATGCGTGACTGAAAAATATGATTAATGAGTTAAAAATATATTACGGTTACTGATACAACAAAAACGACATGGGCGAAATATTGTTTACCCTGACAGCTCTCGTTTTCAAAAATTTCATCTGAAAATTAAGCTACGGCGAAACAAAAAAGATTGAAGGGACACTAATCCTTTAATATGTGCAAATTACACGATAATCCGTTCCATACGCCACAAAAATATTATTTTGGAAAATATATAACTAATTAAAAACAATTTCCAAGGTTTTTTTCGTTCTTTTCCCTATTTTCCCCTTAATTTTACATATATACGTGTATACTCTTTAAATATTGCACCACAGAAAATAAAAAAACAATGCATTAATTTACGAGAAAAGTTTTATAATATATGACATAATATGTTCTCTAAAATGTATTGCCCAATATGTTTGTGACTGTGTTAAAATTTCGGTTCGCAGTTAATTAAGCTTTTTCAAAATCCAACTGCGGAAGAAATATTCGCTGTTCTTAGAAGAAGAATTTTGATATGAATATAGAAACAAAGATATATCTACAGTGAAATTATCACTGAACTGTGAGGGGCCGTGGTGGTGTATTGGCTAGATTACTCACCTCCTACCTCGGCGAACCGGGTTCGATTCCCAGCGGGGTTGCTCCCAGATTTTCTCATGTGGGATTCGTGCCGGACTAAGCCGCTAATCCAGGGTTTCCTCGGAGATCTCCCGTTTCCCTCCCCTTTTCATTCCGGCGTTACTCCATCTTCACCTCGCTCTCAAAACCTCGATGTTAAGAGCTGCCTGAATCTCTTCACTCACTGTACTCTTCTCTGAACTTTGAAAAGTAACTAAAAAATCAGCGCATTATTCGCAATGTAATGTTCGGAATTAGAGGCATATTTTGTCCATTAATTTTTATGTAAAAATAGAATAAGGATTGGCATAACACAAAATTATTTTAATCTTATAACAATTTGAAGTGTCACATCATGGCTGCATAAACGCATGAAAACTACTGGAATATAAACCAAGGGCAGGACGTATACATTTACCAGGACTTTCAAAGTCCTATTTAGCAGCTAAAAACTATAGCAATGGCATTTTATCCCTTTCATACCCACTTTAATTTCTGGTTTCAGGTGTTGCAAACAAGGAATTTTATGATGCACCCTGTACTTAATTTGACACAACACTTGTTTCGTTGTCACCACCAACGTACTGTAGGATTGGTGTTTCGCTATAGTAATAAGATCCTATCACAACCTGGACCATTAAAACGGTTTACGAATCAGTTCACCACAAGGAACATCATTGGTCAATGACCATCGCAGTGTACAGTAGTTCCCACAAATTACCTTCATGTGCGTTATGTACAGATATGTGGACATTGGGTCTGAATGTGACAAGCCAGTTAAGCAATGATGTACACTGTTACATTTGTCAATAAACACAACATGCCTGGTGTGGGTTTAGAAAGAGAACACTTCCATTAGTCACAATGGTGACTCATACCTAAACTGAATATACATTTCTTATCCCTTGTGAGAAGTTTACACGTATATGTTCGGGGCTGCTTTTATATGGATGAGTTGAGAGATTTAGGCGGCTCTTAACATAGATGTCTTGAGAGCCAATGAGGGTGGAATGAGGTGAGAATGGAGGAGCGCTGGAATGCAAGGGCGGGGAAACGGGAGATTCCCGAGAAAACCCACCGAACTGTGGCACGATTCCCACTTGCGAAAATCCGGGAGCGACCCGGCCGGGGATTGAACCCGGTTTGCCTTGGTGAGAGGTGAGCTTGCTAACTACTCAGCCACTGTGGTCCCTTACGTTTATATGGAAAATGTTTTGCTCTTGAAGACAAAACTAACACTTTTATAGCTGAATTGTTTCGCGTGACTTAATGGGAATCTATGTAAAAATTTATAAGCAGTTAATTAACATTTCAGTTTGTGAAAATGAAACAGTTTTTTTTTTTTATAATTTCTTAAATGAACACGAGTGATTGTAAAACGTGGTACATCTGTCGTGATACGTTGATTGGTAGGCAGTCAACGCCAGACTTCATTGGCTGACGACCAACCAATAGTAATCGTTGCAGAGTACAGTAGGCATTCCCGGTGTAGCCAGGACCAATAGGACGATGGCAAGTGTAAATACAGAGACCAACACAACTGGTATTGCTGTAGTGGAGAATATGGGCAGCTCACTCCAACCTTGTCTTCAGTGCCAGAAAAATTGGTGACGTTTTCATGGAGTTACGATTAGAACGTCATATTTTGAGTTTTAATTTTGAATGTTTTAAAGCTGATGTTAAAAACTTTGAGGTTAGCAGACATGTACAAGACAAGTTAGAAGTGAGTTACTTATATCCACCACTGCAGAAACACAGGTTCTATTGGCCTCCGTGTTCCCACTCACTGCCGTTCTATTGGCCAACATGACAGCGGACACGCTTACTTATAAGGAAAGAAAACTGACGGGCACGTGTACAGCACGTTGAATCCTAGCAAACAGTCAGCTTTTCCAGGGATAAACCATCGTTTCTAATGATCTCAAATTAATTGGCGGGACGGTGCCCTGGTCCGCGGATTTTCTCGGGGATACCCCGGTTCCTCCGTCCGTGCATTGCGGTGTTGCCTCACACTCGCCTCGCTTCACCCTCGCCGCACGCTAGGCTTCCACACCTGCGTGCACGTTTGCAAATTGACATTGGTTACGGATCGCGTGTCCTGGAGAGCAGACATTTTCTTACCTGACTGAGCCGGTCAGAATTAAGTTTATCTGACGCTGTACTTCCGTGACTCGCAGGCAGACGTCTGAAACGCGGGACATTTGAAATTACCAAGTCATCTAAACGAATCTGTACTCAAGTGTTTTGGAGCACAACTACTAGTGAAAAACTGGTGCCCCATCTACTGGTTAGGACCTAACCTAACCCTTAGGTTTATTTAACTCAGTTAGGGAACAAAACGAGATTTCTTATGGCATATTTTGGCATAGAGAATATTTCCGCCGCAAGGTGCGCTGGTGTTCCAAAGAGGTCACTTTTAATCTGCTGGTTAAAAAAATAAATTATATTTATTTGTGTGAAAAAGTTCATGTTTGGCTCGAAAATGATATATTCTTGCCCCAGCCAAAATTTTCAGTACTAACTTTACTTCGTAAGTATTATTCGCGCCTTGCGATGTATTTACTAGGTCATACAGTACATATGCTTGGCATTGAGCGTTCATAAGCATTACTAATTTCAGTGTAAAACAAATATAGCTGTTATCAAAAGAAACTTTGTACTTTTCTCCTTTCCCTTGAGGCAGTGGTTCCCTGAGTGTGCACCGCGGCGCCCCGGGGCGCCGTGGAGGGTAAACAGGGGCGCTGCTTTCTCATTCTGGGAACCTAAAATTCCTTATATTCGCGGGTAGGTACAGAATACAATATTCAACTCGCGCTACATGCACCGCTCGCTGCGTTCGCCGGTAGGTATTACGTAGATACCGTCGCGTCGCGTCGTGTCAGTTCGGCGCTCACGTTCGTACATCGGCGTCCCTCTACTCCCCCGCACCCCTCACACAGGCCTGTCCGCGATCGCCGCGCTTCAGTACAAAACATATGAAGGTGAGATAAGAGGAGGTTGCTTTGTTTGAGTGTGCCGCTTTGTGTTTTCGTCAAAGTCGTGGTCGCAAAATGGAAAGATTTTTTATCAAATAAGCAAGTTAACGATTCAAGTGAGAGCGATCAAGCGTCGACAAGTGGCGGGGGAGCAAAGAAACGGAAATATCGTAAATACGATGATAGCTATTTATATTTTGGCTTCACTTCAGTAGAAGTAAACAATTAAGAGAGACCGCAGTGTGTGCTCTGTTTGAAGGTTTTAGCGCCCGAAAGTATGCTCCCAATTAATCTAAAGCGATATCTCGAGACCAATCACCATAGTAAGTTGCAAGATTTACAGAAGCAAAAAAGTGTGTGTACTAAACAAGCCTCAGTACCAAGCAACGCACTGCTAGCATCTTTCAAGGTCGCATACAGAGTGGCGAAGTACAAAAAACCTCACACCATCGCAGAAGAGCTTATTCTACCTGCTGCTCTTGACATGGTTAATATAATGGTGGGAGAATCTGCGGGAAAACTAATTTCAAATGTACCTTTATCTAACAACACTATAAGTCGAAGAATCCATCATATAGCTCAGGATCTCAATGATCAATTGGCAGAGAAGATGAAAGGCAAGGAATTTGGTCTGCAACTTGATGAGGCTACTGACAGTAACAAAGATGCACACCTTATTTGTTATGTACGCATTCTGGATGATAATTTTATCGTTGAAGAACTTCTGTTCTGCAAAAGCATCATTGGAAGCGTAAAGGCTCAAGCCTTGTTTGAGATGCTTAACAAGTTTATAACAGAAAATGATTGATATTGGGAAAAGTGCATTGGCGTATGTACTGATGGTGCTCGATAAATGTCTGGTCGCTGTGGAGGATTACAGGCGCTTATTCGGAGCAAAGCACCGTATGCCATGCGGACCCATTGCATCATCCATAGGGAAGCACTTGCATCGAGGTCGATGAGTTCTGAATTGAACCTGGTATTAGAACGTGTCGTAGACGTAGTAAACTACCTAACAACTAGGTCACTGATAGCTAGATTTTTCAAAAAAAATTTGCGTGGACATGGGAGCTGAACACACGGCCTTTCTATACTACTGCAGTTCCCGATGGCTTTCACGTGGCAACGTCTTATACCATGCATTCGAGATACGGCAAGAAATTCTCACTTTTCTTCAAGAGAAGGTCATGCAAACTGCAGGTACTTTGCCGAACCAGACTTTTTGCTGAAACTGGCATATTTGTGCGATATATTTGACAAACTGAATGCCTTGAATCTGTCTCTGCAAGGCAATAACATGCATATTTTGAAACTTTTGGAGAAGGTTGCAGCGTTTAGAAAAAGCTGCAGTTGTGGATAAGAAAAATCAATGAAGATAGCGGTCAAAATTGTTTCCCTGAATTGCACAAATATGTGAACTCAATAATGTCGTGGTTTCACAAGACTTTCTGTCCATTTTCACGGAACACCTTTCAAATCTCACTGATTGGTTTGCAAAGTACTTTGGGGAAGATAATATCGAGAAATTTGCGTGGATTCAAGATCCATTCCGTCCTCAAGCTCCACCAGAATTCACTTCGCAAGAAGAAGAGAGTTGAATTGGGCTCTCTTGCGACAACAGCCTGAAAAG
Organism: Clitarchus hookeri; assembly: GCA_002778355.1. NCBI lineage: Eukaryota > Metazoa > Arthropoda > Insecta > Phasmatodea > Phasmatidae > Clitarchus > Clitarchus hookeri. The sequence continues at coordinate 951,006 of NQII01001144.1, read as the reverse complement.
GAAATTTGCTTGTTCCGATTTAGTTGAGTTTTGGATATCGATCAAAAATGAATATCCAACTTTAAGTTCAAAAGCTGTAAAGATTGTCAGTCCCTTTGCAACGTCCTATTTATGCGAAGCTGGATTTTCAACTGTAACTGTAATAAAGAGCAAATTTCGCTCAAATATGAATGTGGAGCAAGAAATGAGAGTAGCAGTATCAAGCCTTATACGCGATTTGAAAAAAATGTGTGGATATCAGCAAGCTCACCCGTCACATTCTCTAACTTGCCATTGAAGGTTCTCACCATTTGCTACTGTATTTTAATGTTTTTCTGTCAATTTTAATATATTCTTGTGTATTAACTTTAATAAATATGTGATCCTCACATGCAAACCTCACATTGTGAGGTTTAACTAAAGTTTAGTTTTGGTTACTATACAGTGGTTTTCATTTCTGTGTCTGATAAACGTAATTGTACACATATTTTGAGTAGGGCGCCGGGACAATATACTAAACCTGTAAGTGCGCCGCGAACTGATTAAGTTTGGGAACACCTGACTTAAGGAAACTGCACATGAAAGCCCTAGAAATTATATTTTTTACCGATTAAATTTTTCTTTCATTTAGTACACATATTTAAATAAGGTAATTGTGTAAACCAACAATTTTCCAAATCAAGTTTACAGCATAATATAAAACAATATGTGAACATATTTCGTTATATTTCTACTTTAGTGCGGAGAACAAAGTTTATGCAGTACGGAGGTTGTAACACAATACAAATCGGAAGATTTTACACAAGGATTTTTATTTTATGTTAATTGCAGTCATCCCATTTATTTGCATACAAAACGGGAAAATCCTGTACACATACGAAACCAGTGCACCCTTGCGGCGAAATTGTTTGGTTGCGAAACTAAAAGGCTCGAGCTTCCCAACTTGAGTAGAAAAAATATTACTATGGTACAGTGACGAAACTTACGCAGACGTACTCGTCATCACAATGCATACTGTGACGAAACAGTACAATTTTAAAATAATATTTCCCTTCAGTTTACAGAAAAGTGTTGGGGATAAAAATTCTTCACACCCGTCCGTGAAATTACGGACACGTTGCGTTTTCAATAAGAGACTTTCCGGAAATTTCACAGAACTTTCTGAAAATTCGCGGAAACTCTTTTTAAATTAGCTATTTAATTTTCTGTTCTTATTAAAAAAAACATTATGTATTTGGGAAAAAATTTTAAGTCTTCGTAACGCGGTTGTTTTACTGATTGTAAGAAAGGGCATATGAAACGTTGAACTATTTTAGTATAGAGCGAGATTTTAACACGAATCGAAAGCTCTACACTAGACTCTACAATTTTAAATACTCGCCTACAACCCTCTGTGACGATGTCGGGTCTAAAATATGTTATTTCCATTGACATGAGATATGCGACTGTATTAGTTCTTGTAATGTTTGTGTGTTTTAAAGCTGTGCTAACAGTTTCACGTATCTGGTACTATTTTTGATGTTTGAAGGAATATTTCCAAGTGGCTCGAATATCCTAACTGTAGCAGAAATTATTATTTCCCCATTCCAATCGCGAATAAAGCTTCGTGTACACTCGGTATTATTCGTTCGCAAAACCCGAAGCTATAGGAAATACGGAGACATTCCGTATTTTGTATTTACGGCTCTCAGCTCCGTTTTTCGTTGTTACGGATAAGGTTGCTGTCTCGCCCTCCATGTTGAATTTTAAATTTATGCGCTGAAACTTTATTTCCGATTAAATAACCAAATTATCTTATTATAGCATATCTACATTTCACTACAGCATAATTTTATCCACGGGTTATCTGGTACTTATAAAATGGCAAGACTCCGTCGATAATTTAAAAATAATGTTCCACTAATTGTTTTATATTTAATTGACGAAATTTCAGAATTCAAGTTTGTTCTACAGCGTAATGGATATTCGAAATAGTGTTGTCCAAAACGACTGCAATCAACCAGAAAACTGTTCACCATGACGTACGAGACCGAGTCTTAACTGCACATTTCCTTGAATACACGGGAATTTGTAGCCGTGCAACGCGAAGTTGGCAACGTCCGTGGCCACGACTGCCTGCAGTGTTTCGCAGGCACACGGTGTCTCGAGACAGACGGAGCGCCGCCTTGCAGGAGGTCGGGCCCCGCCGCGCTGCAAAGCGGATTCCCCACAGTCCTCGCACACTCGCGTAATAAAACCATTCGCCCTCGAGATACGGCGAGATAGAATACCGTTTTATTCCCACCCCCCTCTCCTCTTTCAACCGTCCAGCCTCCTGCTACAACCAGGGGAGAAAGAAGGCGCAGCGACATAACAGAGAGATAAGATTTTTATTTGAGATGGCGTACTTTGAAATACGTAAGTCGCCGTTATAGCGTTCTACGCTACGACGTTTCGCCACAAAATCGTCAGAAATCTTATAACGTGTTTTCCTATAACGTCATCTATATCTTACTATCTAAGGCTATAAAGTAACTGGACCGCACGACACATTCGACCCGCCAGACTCATTCACACTGCTGCTTAAACAAATTATTTCACAAGAAATTCTTTATTTTCAAATCTTTATTTTGTTTACAGTTTCTTAATTTTATGTCAGCTGTAACCGTGACTAGAGTAAACCGGTAATAAAATTATATATATATAATTTTATTTACTACATCATTGCGTAAATAAACTGATAATTAGTAAATGAGCCACTTCTTCGTTGTGAGTGATCAGTCAAGTATTATATTATTTGTAAATAGCCCGATGGGAAAACTAATTTCATTTTTTATTGAGATCTAGGCATCCAAGAAATTCGAACATTTGTACGTATCTAAAAAGAAAACACACAGCNAATTTCATTTTTTATTGAGATCTAGGCATCCAAGAAATTCGAACATTTGTACGTATCTAAAAAGAAAACACACAGCTCACTTCAGCACCAAATTGCTCTTTCGAACTTACAAAATATAATTAATAATCTGATCAGTTATTGAATTAAAGTGATAATAAAAAAAACTAATTAACGTGAAAAACCGGTTGACCAGATAAGTTTAGGTGAACATCTTAATATGAATAAGTGATCTCTTTATAATATTTAAAGTATGCAATAACACATCTTAATTACTACTTACTATCTACTTTAAAATAGAAACAATATTATAAGTTGTATTTATATTCATATTTAGAGTGCCTATTGTTTACATAAGTAACTTGAAAGAAAGATTATTAGAGACCTCTAAAATTCGCGTTAATATTTCAAGACAGACTATAGAACAAACACTTGTGTTTTTGTATTGCGTTTGTCATTGGACTACAGTTTGTTCGGGATCACCCTGAGGTCTTTGAATTAATAACAAGCAACTAACGAGAGGATGGCCCAGTCACGTCCAACCAAGTCAAAAGGAAATGTGTGTCCTCACTGCTGCAGAAGCCAATCAACAGATGGCAGTGACTCGAAATGTATAGGACGGTGGATTTTAGTCTTCTGCTAGAAAATAACGTGAATTTTGCAGGCCTTTAATGACTATTGTTACGAGTTGTGATCAGGCCTTAGCTGAGCAGCCTGCCTGATCACACCTTCACATATTTATCCAGAACACGGGCCGCGATTGCTGAAATTAGTTATGAAATCTCAAACCACAGACACCCCCTCCACCAGCCAGTAAACGGGGACAACGCACCCGATATAGGGCAGTGTCTTTTTGTCGTCGGGCAATTGGAACGAGAAAACCATTGAAGATGGGTGTGTCAGGACATCGACTTCCGCCATCTTAATCAGCTTCCGTAATCATGAACATGGTAGGGACTCTTCGAATAGACTTTACTCAGAATGTGGCTGGTTAAATCTTTATAATTTAATATTTCAGCATATTTGTATAGCTCCCCCCGGGCATAACCAAACATGTTTATATTGAAATAATATTGTACAACCGTAATGTTAAATAAACCCATTTTATATAGTGTTCAATACATAACTCTTATATCATAAATCATAACTCTACATGATATATCATATAAGGAATAACTTATAGTCTAGCTTAAAGACTAACTTAGAAATTAAGAAGAATTAATAGAAAATATATTTACATTTGACAAAAGAGACTATGTACAAAAATTAGAAAAGTAGTTGGTCTTGGTATGATGATGGTTTGATGATGAATGATGACTGATTCTATAGAATATTATTCACTGAATTTGGAAGAATTTTATGACGGAATGGCCTTTGTCCGTACTCGGTTTAAACCACGAGGCACCACTCCCGTACTGCTCTGTCAATGATAGAAGAGATATCAACAACTGCGGAAGTGATGGTTATGGTGGAAGTGTGGTGATGAAGTCCACGACACGACGGTGGAGATGTGGCTCCGTAGGGTTGTAGTCTGCGATGGCAGCAACTATAGAATAGGTAGGACCACCTGTCATTCGGAAAACAATTCCACGACTAGCTGTATTCCAAAACACATTAGTTTATAACCACTATCAAGGTTGGATAATTTTAACTCGCGCGTCTTAAGTGTCTGCCAGCCAATCACGGACGTTCAGTGTAGGGTTACTGTATTCTGATTGGCTCAGTCGAGAAAAAATGACTTTTCACACAGTCATGGGGCCAATAGCTGAAGTAATTGTGCAAAACTGCACGTATGAAGTTGAAGTCTAGATTGTGCGTAAATCTTTTCGCGAAAAACAGGTGGCCTGAACTATAAGCAGAGACCTGAAAAATTCGTGGATTCATTTAGGGACAAGCTAGAAATCAAAACAGTGTACGTGTGTCACTTTTCCCATTTGTGCGCGCGTTATGTGACGAATTCTTCAGATCTATGAGACAATAACCAATTTACAACAAAAAACATGCCTAATCAACGCCATCCACCCTGACAGTAAGACACTAATGAGACGGCGAGACCTAATTTTTGGAACATAAGAGGCGCGAGGGATCTGTAAATCCTTCCACCCTCGATTGGACATTGTATCGGAATCATGGAGAGTCACAACCAGACTGTAATGGGTGTAAAGCGTGGGTGTGGTACGCTGGAGGGCCGGAGCTTGCGCGAAGAACCAGCCTGTAATGAGTGTAAGGCATGGTGGCGGCATGCTGGAGGGCCGGAGTTTGGTCAAGCAACCAGCCTGTAATGGATGAAAGGTGTGGGAGTGCCATGCTGGAGCACTGGATCTTGTGCGTGAAACCAGCCTCTAATGGGTGTAAGGCGTAGATGTGGCATGGTGGAGGGCCGGAGCTTGGGTGAGGAACCAGCTTGATATGGTTGTAAAGCATGGGTGTGGCATAATGGAGGGCCGGAGCTTGGGCGAGGAACCAGCCTGTGAAGGGTGTAAGGCATGGGTGTAGCATGCTGGAGGGCCGGATCTTGGTCGAAGAACCAGCCGGTAATAGATGTAAGGCCTTGGAGTTGCATGCTGGATGGCCGGAGCTTGGGCGAGGAATAGGCCCGTAATGGGTGTAAGGCATGGGAGTGGCATGCTGGAGGGCTGGAGCTTGGGTGAGGAATAGGCCTGTAATGGGTGTAAGGCATTTCTGCGGCATGCTGGAGGGTCGGAGTTTGGGCACGAAACCAGCCTGTAATGGATTAAAGGTGTGCGTGTGAAATTCTGGATGGCTGGAGCTTTAGGCGTGGAACCTGCCTGTTTTGGGTGTAAGGCGTGGGTGTGGCATGCTGGAAGGCTGTCCTTGGGCGAGGAACCAGCCTGTAATGGATGTAAGGTGTCGGTGTGACATGCTGTAGGGCCAGATTTTGGGCAAGGAACCAGCCTGTAATGGGTGTAAGGTATGGCGGCGGCATGCTGGAGGGCTGGACTTTGGGCAAGGAACCAGACTGGAATGGTTGTAAGGCATAGGTGTGGCATGCTGGAGGGCCGGAGTTTGGACGAGGAAGCAGCCTGTAATGGATGTAAGGTTTGGGTGTGGCATTCCGGAGGGCTGGAGATTGGACGTGGAACCAGCCTGTAATGGGTGAAAGGCATAGGAGTAGCATGCTGGAGAGCTGGAGCTTGGGCGAGGAACCAGTCTGTAATGGGTGTAAGGCATTGGTGTGGCAGGCTGGAAAGTCGGAGCTTGGGCGAGGAACCAGCCTGTATTGGATGTAAGGTGTGGGTGTGGCACACTGGATGGCAGGAGCTTGGGGGAGGAACCGTCGTGTAATGGGTGTAGGGCGTGGATGTGGCATGCTGGAGGGCCGGAACTTGAGCGAGGAACCAGACTGTAATGGATATATGGTGTGGGTTTGGCATGCTGGAGGGCCGGAGCTTGGGTGATGAACCAGCCTGTAATGGGTGTAATGCGGGGTGTGGCACGCTGAAGGGCTGGAGCTTGGGTGGCGAACCAGCCTGTAAAGGGTGTAAGGTATGGGTGTGGCAGGCTGAGAAGCCGGAACTTGGGCGAGGAACCAGCCTGTATTGGATGTAAGGAATGGGTGTGGCATACTGGAGGGCAGGAGCTTGGGCGAGGAACCAGCCTGTAATGGGTGTAAGGCGTGGGTGTGGCAGGCTGGAAAGCCGGAGCTTGAGCGAGGAACCAGCCTGTATTACATGTAAGGTGTGGGTGTGGCATACTGGAGGGCAGGAGCTTGGGCGAGGAACCATCCTGCAATGGGTGTAAGGCGAGTGTGTGGCATGCTGGAGGGTCGGAACTTGAGCGAGGAACCAGACTGTAATGGATGTATGGTGTGGGTTTGGCATGCTGGAGGGCCGGAGCTTGGGCGAGGAACCAGCCTGTAATGGGTGTAATGCGGGGTGTGGCACGCTGGAGGGTTGGAGCTTGGGCTTGGAACCAGCCTGTGAAGAGTGTAAGGCATGGGTGTGGCATGCTGGAGGGCCTGATCTTGGGCGAAGAACCAGCCGGTAATAGATGTAAGGCCTTGCAGTTGCATGCTGGAGGGCCGGATCTTGGGCGAAGAACCAGCCGGTAATAGATGTAAGGCCTTGGAGTTGCATGCTGGATGGCCGGAGCTTGGGCGAGGAATAGGCCTGTAATGGGTGTAAGGCATGGGAGTGGCATGCTGGAGGTCTGGAGCTTGGGTGAGGAATAGGCCTGTAATAGGCGTAAGGCATGGGAGTGTCATGCTGGAGGGCTGGAGCTTGGGTAGAGTTACTGACCAGTAATGGGAAACTTCCTCCCTCTGCTCTCTCCCATTGTGGCACGGTTGTTGGCATCTGATCTTCGACGAGTCGTAACTATTGCCGGCTCTAGTATATGAGAGTTAAATTGTGCAAATCTCGGATAGGGCTAGTGAAGCTTCTCTTATAACCTATCCTAGCTCCTTGTGGTGCCGCCGGGTAACCTCTAAGTGTTGAGGTTAGCAAAAGTAGGAAACTCCCGGGCGTTCCCTATGCCTGGTTTATAAAAAGGGGTATCTGCCTTTCTTGATAAACTTGAATCATTGGCAATAATGTTGGTGGTGCTTGGCGGCAGTCCGGTTGACTTATTTATGGCCAGGGAGCCCGAGGGGTGAATTTAAAGTGAAAAAATGTATGTTATGGAAATGGACCATATTGAGGTTGGGCTATTAGCTCACTCGAAATTGAGAATCCATAATGAAAAGAGGATGGACTTTTGCTGGCAGTGGTTTAAATATTTGCTATGGTGGAGGATTTTTTTCCCGAAAAGGAGAATAACAATGCCCAGTGGGGTAGGTGGCTAAGGAGAAGAAGCCTAAGTGGAGGAAGTGGACACGGGGCTCCGAGGGCCAGGAAGCTGACCACTGGTCCGAGGAGGCTGGTGCCCACGGGAACCACAAATGGCAAGTAACTACTGGTGAATGATAAAACCCTGGATAGCCTTTGGCTAAAGAGGGTCAATGAAGTTGAATATGTATGTTTGAACATAAGACTGTGAAATTTAAAATACAAGGCAATGAATTCGCACAATTTTTAGGCCTCCTACTATAGGGTTGCGGTTTTGCCATGCACATCGGAATAATTTGTTATCCAGTCTACTTACTAAGGCCATAGGGTGGTAGATATTGGCTGTCTAGTAGAGAGGGTTGGCTGGATTGTGTTTGGGTAGCCCAAGTACGAGTCTGAGAACTTTGTTTAATGCTTAAATGATGGACCAGAAGGATGAAGGAGGGATGTATGTGCACACAGGAACTCCATAGAACAAGGTAGGTAGAACAATATCTTGCCAAAGTTGTATGCGGACCACTAGTGGAATTGGAGAGGTGTGTGACCGGATAGGACGGAGAGCATACAATGCGGACTTTACTTTCACAGTGGACAAAGTAATGTGTAGATTGGAGGTTAAATTTGTGTCCATATGAAGATCAAAATATCGTGCAGAGGTGNCACAGTGGACAAAGTAATGTGTAGATTGGAGGTTAAATTTGTGTCCATATGAAGATCAAAATATCGTGCAGAGGTGTTCCAATGAAGTTTGTGTCCAGATTAAAACCAAGATATCGTGCAGAGGTGCTCCAATGAAGTTTGTGTCCAGATTAAGACCAAAATATCTTGCAGATGTGCTCCAATGAAGTTTGTGTCCAGATTAAAACCAAGATATCGTGCAGAGGTGCTCCAATGAAGTTTGTGTCCAGATTAAAACCAAGATATCGTGCAGAGGTGCTCCAATGAAGTTTGTGACCCAGCATGAGTGGCGGTGCTGGGGGCTGACTTCAGCTTGTGGTGAAGAACAGTGCCGTGGTTTACTTTCGATTCAGAGTCACTCCCCAACAAAGGAAGTATGATGTGATAGTATGGACTGAGTTTTAAGCCCTATTTATTAAATAGCCCTTATTGAATAGCCTTGAGCTGTTCTTTGATAACTGAGCAATTGTGTGAGTCTTGCTCAGTTTATACTTTTTTTTCATATTGCTTTACCTTCCACAACATTTAGAAACAAAAATTACTACATACATTTGAACATAGACTGTTCATTGTTAATCGAGCACTTTTGGAAGCCCTGCATGGGATCCACATCTCTCCTAGTTTTGTATCCTACATCGCCATTAGAGTTCATTCAGCGTCAAAATAGTGAAAACATGAAATTTTTGGATGAGAGTTAGTGAAGAGATCTGGTCGGCTCTTAACATCGAGGTCTTGAGAGCCGATGAGAATGAAGCAACGTAGATATGGAGCAGTGACGGAATGCAAGGGCGGCACGATCCCCACTTGCAAAAATCCAGGAATTACCCGACCGAGGATTGAACCTGGTTCGCCTTGGTAGGAGGCGAGAAGTCTAACTGCCCAGCTACCGCGGCCCCTGTCAGGGAAGGGAGAATTATTCATGTTTTCATCTGTAGACAGGTTGTTTAACCCGTTGACTTTTTCAGCCCCTAAGCATAAATCCCATTTCGAGAGCACCTAGAATAGGGACACTTAAGTACACGTAAGTCAAGAGAATCGTTGCAATATCTCGCTCCCATGTAACTACCTACCCTGTGTGCATGCAGGTAATGCCGTATTGCTGTCAAGTATGGTTGTAGTTCATGGAACGGGAGTATTCTTCGCTTCTGAATGATTAAATATTCTGTTTCTAAAATGGTTGTTCTGCAGGCATATTAAAGCTCTTTATTCTTCTCTGAAACATTAAGTTCTTTTCGCAATTAAATTTTACTACCATTGCAAAAATGATAGCTGTACTGACCAAAACATGGTAGTAGGAACCAAATTTCTGTACCCACAATCCATCTCGACTGTTAATATAGGAATAGTAATCATATTCATATTGGCCGTTGGTACCATATATAGTAACTGCAACTGGACTGTTTTTTGTGGTCTTGTCTATACAACTAATTACGAATACAGTTCCTACAAAAGAAATTTCTGGTCTTTCCACAGAACAGACAGTTACTTCATCAGAACAACTTCAGATGTATTTGGATTGTTCCCACAACAAACATAAGTGTAATAAACTATCATAACCTTTCTGTTTCAGGTACAGAAGTTTATTTGCTACTACCCTGAAGCCCGTTTACTGAACTGTTCGGTTATCACTTCTCTGTGATGATTTATTTCAGTGTAGTGTTAGTTTCACTATCCAACAGAGATGTCATGTTGCATACGAAGCAGGTTTATGATTTTGCCTGTCCTCAACAGTAAAAGACCCTCCAACGCAAGTAGTTCCTTACATTTGCCATCTGTTAATAACATCAATTTGGTTTGCAAATACGCCTGCTAATAATGTACTCATAACTACGTACGTTGTCATTGGCTCCTACGTAAGCGAGCATTACAGCTACACGTATACAGCTTTACTGTACACAAAAAATGACCCCGTAGCATTGTCTGAAACTACATATTCACTTGCGAAAGTGTTCAGGGTCGGTTTAACTGAGAGGACTGCAAGTCAGCGGTTGAAACGCGAGTGTGAATATTTCTTGTCACGTCACGTTGAAATGGCAGCAGATACACCCGTTCCGCAGCAGAAAGGAAGTTGCTACAGTCACGTCCAATTTTAATGGGAGGGCATAGTGTTAAAAAAAACTGTAACCGCGCTTTACTTAACGACCAAGCTGTGGTCGTAAATAACAAGTTTTGGTGGCCTGGGTTTGACTTCGGCTATTTTACTCTGGTCCAGACTAGCAAAGTAAGTAACTACTGGAGTGTGCACAGTAAAAATGTTTGTACATTTATAAAAAAAAAAAAGTTGTAAAAATTTTTTTTACTAAAATATTTTAAACATGTTGAGGCCTACGTCTGCATGTTCTACTGGATAAAAAATTGTAGGAATTTTCTCTGCCCTTCATATATGAACACCTACGAATTATTTTAATTACGTCGATAGTCTTCATCAAGGGCCTTACAAGAGTACCGCTGGTTATTAATAATGAATTTCATATCTTATTTTTTATTGGTCTAAAATGTTTAAATCAACACGGTAACGTGTGAATTTCCCCCCATAAATAACAAGCGCTTTAATTTGGAAACATTTAACTCGGGACAAAATTGGCGACGGATAGCCAATAAGAAACCGCTAACGAAGTAGTGAACAAAGGTGGCAGTAGCGACTGGAAATGTAGCAACCAGCTCGTCTTCTGTTTCCGTAGTGACGTATGCATATGTGCTGTTCCTGGAGTGTTATTAACCATTCGAGTAAAAATATATGTGGTGAATTATACGATAATGCNGTATGCATATGTGCTGTTCCTGGAGTGTTATTAACCATTCGAGTAAAAATATATGTGGTGAATTATACGATAATGCGCGTACGTTTATAACTAGCGCGTGATGCGTTATAAATATATGTGTAAACATTTTGTACATTATTTTCAATAAAAGCCAGCACTTAAAACACGTATACATTTGAATCGCTATTTCAGTTGGATCATGTTTTCTTAGACGCGCCCTGGACGACTTTGAGCCAATAGCAAACCTACAAGAAAACAAAGACCGAATTCCGTACTACCTGGTCTGCAGTAAAACTAGCAACGCTTTTGGACGGCATTCATGTTCTTTAAATATAATCTGCCACGGAATTAATGTAATAAATTCTTGGACCTCTACAAATAAGCTTTGAATACCCAATCTAGGGTATTCTAGGAAGATCTGTCTCCTAGCACACGCTAGGAGACAGATCACAAACTACGGACACCGCCATGTCAAAATAGATGTAATGTGTTAGATTTTCAGTGTCAATATCAAGGAAATATCATTGGCACACAGCTATAAGGGGTTAGTTCTGAATTATGTTGTTCGCAATTTCCAGTCAGTTAGAGTCAAGAACATTACAATGTGGCTCTTGGAAAATTCTTTAGATTTAACGTGTACCTATCAGAGCAATTTCAACTTCCAAAGAAGATCTTTATTGTACAAAATACATCAAATTAAACATTTTCAATCCGATAATCCCAAAAGATGGTTTGTGTATATTGGTAACACAATTATCCAGATCTATCGACACCTATGTCTCGAGGCCCTGTCATTTAACGTTATAATTCGATTCCAAGGTTGACGGCATACGAGCATATGTTAGTTTCACGCGTGTAATTGGACCTCTACCCACTACCCATCCGACACAACACACAGCAAATAGTAAATATTCAGCACCCTGGTGACTTTATTCCGTGTGGCCGGGTGTAACAGGAGGATGAGTTCTGTCTGTGGCAGCAGACAACGAACAAGTGACCTCTGCAGGAGTATGTAGAGGAGTCGAGCTTGACGTAATTTCATAACACGAAATTGCAGGGTCTCCACTTATTACGAACGTGAAAAAAAAAAAAGAAGTAGGTGTCTGTAAGAGCCGTAAAGTGCAGAGTTCGCAGTTCGTTAATTATTTGCAATTAATTCTGCGGGTGCCGGGCAAACTTGGAGGGTGGCTCGTGTGGAGCGCTACAACTTCGGTTTTGGGTGGTGGTTGGGGGGAGGGGGAGGGGCTGTAAAAGAACAATTCCGCCCAACCATCCCCCCTCCCCCTTCCTAGGTTGGTGAACAGGAAACGAGAAACCTGGTTGGTGGTGGCGTCGAGCGCGGGAGTGAAGAGCAATCTACTTCCAGTAGACGGAGGGAAAAGAGAGGTGGAGAGCATCCAGAGATATAGGGCACGTCCAGCGGCGATTTATTTCTGCCTGCGCACTCTTCAACCGGTGAGGGAGACCTCAGTAGCAGAGTCGTGGATTGACTAGTCTCTAACTCCGCCGTTCTTCGACCTTCTGAGTAACGCCCTCGAGTGTAGCTACGGCTATTAAGTCTAACCGCGGTTTCTTCACACTGTTAGAATCGAACCTTCGAAAAATCACCCCACGTTTGACGTGTTTGGGTAGTTTCCTAAGTATGTCGTGTATCACGCGCGTTTTGTTCTTCTGCTAACATTTAACCCTTTGAAGAGTATGCACGTATATACTCGGGTCTTCGTTTATATGAAAATTTATTTTCTCTTGAAGACAAAACTTATACTTTTATAGTTTTAATATTTCACTGGGTTTTATGGAAATATAAACAATTAAAATACAACTAGTTGAAATTTTAAATCGTAAGAATACAATCGTTCTTTTTAATGATTTCTCAAATGAACACGATGGATTGTAAAACGTGATACATCTGTCGTGACACACTGATTGGTATAGAGTCAATGCCCGACTTCATTGGCCGACGGCCAACCAATAATAAACATTGCAGAGTACAGTAGGCCTTCCCGATGTAGCCAGGACCAATAGGGCGATGATAAGTGTAAATACAGAGACCAACACAACTGATATTAGTGTCGTGGATAATATAGGCAGCTCACTCCGACCTTGTCTTCAATGACAGTAAATGTGTGCCCTTTTCAAAAGGTTAAGTATCTTACTTTTTAAAATTAAATCGAATGTTCTCCTATATTTGATTTATAACTTACAATAATTAATTTACAATTACCACTAATTAAAAACAGTGAGGACAGATGTGTGTTGGTAATGCCAAGTAATAAATAGTTCTAATGCAAAACGTTACTAAACTGAGTGCGCACGAATGCGGTGCGTTGTATTTTTGGTGTGATTTTCTGGACTTGGTTATGCTTTATTTGTATGGAATCTTGGAAGTAGAACATAATCAGGGCTTTAGAAAAGTTGGAAGATTCCGTGAATTGACTAAACGCTCCTGTAATCCATTAACGGCCACTGTCAACTTTTCTGAGGCCCTGCTAAAGTTCTAATTTCAGGCTATTACTCCGCCTCGTACACACGAAGCTTAACAAAGTCTAGAAAATTACATCACAGGGACAACACACCGCATTCGTGCGCACTCAGATTAATGATATTTTACATGAGAACTATTTCTTACTAGGCATTACAGACACAACTATTTTCTCTCGGTTTCTATTCGTATTTCCCAACAAGGCGAACCGGGTTCGATTCCCGGTGGGGTCACTTTCCGGATTCCCGAACGTGGGAGTCGTGCTGGACGATGCCGCTGATAGGCGGGTTTTTCTCGGAGATCTCCCGTTTCCCTCATCCTTGTGTTCCGGCGCTGCTCCCCACTCACCTCGCTTCACCCTCTTCGGCTCCCAAGACCTCGAACTTAAGAGCCGCCCAAATCTCTTCACCTTCATTAAAAACTAGTACACACACTAAAACGTTCATTCCCCGTGTCCATGATAGTGGACATGTTACACACGGAGGGTACTTATGTTCGGCGCTGTACACAAAAAGGAATCAGTAGCCGGTGTTTTCAGCGTCTTCCTTGGGAGAAATTTGGTTTGTTGACGTTTCTGTACGTCTCATTTGCGAATGGTAAATGCTGACTTCAGCGAAAACGCAGTACGTTGTTCACTGGTTGCGAGAAGCAGGCTCCACGCAGGTACAGCACCCATAGAAAAATTTTACGATTGCAACATTTAAGCTCGAAAATTAACTGGGGGCTGAACAGGCTAAGAAAATTGTCAGGAAAGTACGAGTTATGTTGCATATGAAAGGATAATGCATCTATACACCGTTTCCAACTGTAGTGGAATCCAGCTACGCTTAGCAAAATTTGAAACTTNAATTTTTACGATTGCAACATTTGAGCTCGAAAATTAACTGGGGGCTGAACAGGCTAAGAAAATTGTTAGTAAAGTACGAATTATGTTGCGTATGAAAGGATAATGCATCTATACACCGTTTCCAACTGTAGTGGAATCCAGCTACGCTTAGCAAAATTTGAAACTTNTATGAAAGGATAATGCATCTATACACCGTTTCCAACTGTAGTGGAATCCAGCTACGCTTAGCAAAATTTGAAACTTCGGGAGAGACAGCTGCGAAAAGTGGCAAATACTGATAACGTAGCACACGCCACAACACGCCATGCCACGCCGCGCCACATCATGCCATGTCATGGCATGCCACGCCATGCCACACTACGCCATGCCACACCTCGCCATGCCACACCACCCCACACTACATCACGCCATGCCATGCCACACCACACCATGCAACACCATGCCATATCACGCCACGCCACATCATG
>NQII01001144.1:908128-926503 GCA_002778355.1 Clitarchus hookeri | reverse complement strand
TTTCCTGAATTTTCTTTGCTATAAACCTCACGGAGCCCGAGACCTTTCCAACGAATGCAAAACCGTGGAAATCGGTTCGTGCGTTCTGGAGTTATAGCGTCAGGAAGGAAAACCCGACTTATTTTTATATAGTAGATTACACACTGGCATACAGACTCCTAGTCAAGTTGGCAGAAAATTAAAAAAAGAGTTTTTAACGCTTGACGTTATATTGCGAGTACTATCTTAAAATGTGACTCCTAGTCAAGTTGGCAGAAAATGAATAAAAGAGTTCTTAACGCTTGACGTTATATTGCGAGCGCTATCTTAAAATGTATTGCAGCTGAAGTTAGCATTTCTTATTTTATACAAACTTAGATAACGAATTTGCATATTGGTATAATTCATTTACATTTCTGACAGTTCCATGATTTAGCCTGTATGGTGCATGAATAAAGTGATCAGGCCCGTGGCAATGTTAATTTTACGCATGGCACAAGAATGCAAAAAAAGTAGATTCTGAGCATGGCTTTAGAAAATGTTCAATTTACCGTGAAGAGCCCATACAACAGAATTGTCACCAGAGCAGCCATGATTTCCTTCTCAAGACCATGCACTCTAAGGCAGCGGTGCCTATTTACGTGTAGTGACACAAAACGTGTGTAATTTTTTCAGATGTGTGTAAGCTTTCTTTATTATCTTTTATGCGTAATTTTTGTGTAATACACAAGTTAAATCAATTTTAATTCCAACTTCATCAAAATGTAGGAGTGGTCAGAGCACGTGTTGAGAATAAACTAGTCATAAAATCTTATCGCGAAAATTAGGTGCCTCTATAAAACAGGTTATTTATTGGCTGCTTCTTTAGGGAGAATACATTTTTGTATACTTGGTGACGCATGATTTACCACCCCTATTATTCCCTGTTTATTAGTAGCTATGAATCCTCCAAGATGTATTAGAAGATTTTTGGGGCAGTAATAGAAATCATCACTATATACAATTGTTTGAACTCTAGCCTGTTGCAAGAATTATTTGCAAGATTTTTCGGACCTCTCACCTTATAACTAAGGACACCCAAATTTCGCGAAAATATGTCCATACATGTTAAGTTTCAATACCCTACTGGTACATCAGCAGTTTTATTTTCCTTATTGGTCTCGTGTCTTTGTGCGTAGNAAGTAAGTCACCTATATTACACGACTGCATGACCATCAGTTCTGTTCGTCTCGTCATTCCCATTTACAACCGTCTTATTGGGTCACGCACCACCGAGCACGCTTACTAGACTGTGCATCGTTCATTACTGGCCGGATCTCGACCAGTATAATGCCGAGTTGAAATTGTCCCAACCAAATGTTCTTTCCTACGCGTATGAATGTACAATCCATCCTGTTTATTAAAGTCATCTACTTTTTGAGTAGGGCCATGTAGTTTTCACGTAAAGATTTATGCNTCTTTCCTACGCGTATGAATGTACAATCCATCCTGTTTATTAAAGTCATCTACTTTTTGAGTAGGGCCATGTAGTTTTCACGTAAAGATTTATGTCCATGCTAGACTTCAATATCCTACGTCCACAACCACAACTTCCTTTGTTTATTGGCCGCGCGTCTACGCGAGAAGAAATATTCTCATTTTATCAGGCCGATCCTATACTGAACGTCCATGATTCGCGAGCAGACACTTGAGGCACGTGACATTTTAAATCATCCAATCACGAAAGTAGATATGAACTATAGTGTTTTGGAGTAAAACTGGTCTTGAAATCTTTTCGCGAAAAACACGTGCACCTAACTTTGAGTGTTGCCTACGTAATATAACGCTGCAGAGAACCTTATGAACACTGCTGCCGAAGTGATATCTCATCGCCAGTGTCTTCAAATAATACAAATGTCGTAATGTTACAGCAAACTCCATACAAAGCCGTTAAATTTAGGCGACGTAATATTACGTAGGCAGCACACAGAGTACTAGAGATTTGCGAAATTCGTGTTATTATTTGGGATCACGTTAAACTTTGCACACTTTTACCTTTACAATACGTTTGTCATTGGACCGTACTTTATTTTACACGGCCTGGGTAATTTTGCGCCAATAAATAAATACTTCCCAGTTGTGTGCCCCAACCACGTGCAGTTCAGTTAGAAAGAGAGTGACATCACAACTATACAGCAGCCAATGGATAAACGACGCCGGCTCGAGTTAATACAGTACTGTGAAAATTAGCCGGATGACGACAAAAAAATAACGCGAATTTTGGAGGTCACCGTGTTGAATTGTCGCTGGTTGGAGTAATCGGATAGGACTCTGGTCAGTTTGGCATCTGCTTGGTTCTACGCCTAGCTAGGGAACATTGTCGCCAATATTAAGCCGATATGTGTACCTACCGTCTCGACTTATGGTTTGTACCATAGAATAAAGATTAGGTAGACCCCTTTTTCGTCTTCTGCGTATGAATCCAACATTAACCCACACCGAAGAACACAATAATCAAAGTCAAATGGCCAACAGTGATCAATGTGATTGTATATATATTAATTTATAAAATAAAACACTTTTATATGAATAAAATACTTTCACCAATTTGAGTTTGAGCAAACTGCATTACAAACTGGTTAAATGAACTATACACACATCTCAAAGCACTTGTTTACTAAAGAGCGTTCTAACCTCAATCCCGTCGACGTCGTTTATGATAGTCGTGTTGGCAGAAAAACAGTTTAGTGTTGTTGGGACACAGAAACAGGTCCTGCGCAGCTAGCGATATCGCTCTACCCCATATTCACTCTTAGTCCTGTTTTCACAGTCAAGTGAACACTTTTGAAACAAACATTTGAAAAAAAATCACTGCTCGTAACCACATATATACTGTATTACACACTGGCATACAGACTCCTAGTCAAGTTGGCAAAAAATGGAAAAAAAAAAAAAAAAAAAAAAAAAAAGTTCTTAACGCTTGAAGTTATATTGCGAGCGCTATCTTAAAATGTATTGCCGCTGAAGTTAGCATTTCTTATTTTATACAAACTTAGATAACGAATTTGCATATTGGTAATTCATTTACATTCCTGACAGTTCCATGATTTCGCCTGTATGGTGCATGAATAAAGTGATCAGACCAGTGGCAATGTTAATTTTACGCATGGCACAAGAATACAAAATGAGAAGTAAAAGTAGATTCTGAGCATGGCTTTAGAAAGTGTTCAATTTACCATGAAGGGCCTATACAACAGAATTGTCACCACAGCAGCCATGATTTCCTTCTGTGGTGTAATTTTTTCAGATGTGTAAGCTTTCTTTAGTATCTTTTATGTGTAAATTTTGTTTAATACACAAGCTAAATCAATTTTAATTACAAAATCATCAAAATGTAGGAGTGATCAGAGCACGTCTTGAGAATAAACTAGTCATAAAATCTTATCGCTAAAATTAGGTGCCTCTATAAAACAGGTTATTTATTGGCTGCTTCTTTAGGGAGAATACATTTTTGTATACTTGGTGACGCATGATTTACCACCCCTATTATTCCCTCTTTATTAGTAGGTATGAATCCTCCAAGATGCATTAGAAGATCTTTGGGGCTGTTATAGAAATTATCACTGT
Source organism: Clitarchus hookeri (assembly GCA_002778355.1). Taxonomy (NCBI): domain Eukaryota; kingdom Metazoa; phylum Arthropoda; class Insecta; order Phasmatodea; family Phasmatidae; genus Clitarchus; species Clitarchus hookeri. Next base: position 922,918 of record NQII01001144.1, on the reverse strand, counting down.
ATAGCATTGTTTGAACTCTAGCCTGTTGCAAGAATTATTTGCAAGATTTTTCGGACCACTCACCTTATAACTAGTGACACCCAAATTTCGCGAAGATATGTCCATGCATGTTAAGTTTCAATACCCTACTGGTACATCAGCAGTTTTATTTTCCTTATTGGTCTCGTGTCTTTGTGCGTAGACATTTTCTTGCTTTGCTGTCCATTCATAATTAGGACAGCCAAGCAAAGACACGAGACCGATAAGGAAAAGAAAACTGCTGATGTACCAGTAGGGTATTGAAACTTAACATGCATGGAAATATTTTCGCTAGCAGACACCTGAGACGCGTAACTCGCAAATAATCCAATCGCGGAAGTAGACCTGAGCTAAAGTGTTATGAAATGCAAGTGGTCAAGAAATTTTTTCGCGAAAATCGGGTGTCCTTACTTATAACTAGGGCCAGCGACTTCTCGCGTAATAATCGGAGCACACAGTAGACTTCAATACTATATACACACCTCAGCTGTTGTTATACCTCCATTGGCTGCCGGTGCCGTGTCCTTCTTTGACCAAGCCACTCAGGACTAAGTAACTCCGATACTGAACCTTCGTGATTCGTGCGCAAACGGTTAACACGGGCCAGGTCATTTTTTTAGCCAATCAAAGAAGCTGGACGACTCTACAGTGCTTTGGACTGTATCTTGTCTCGAAATCTTTTCGTGAAATATCACTGCCCCTACTTATACCCGTAAAGTCCACATTCGTTTTCCGTGTCAGATGTCGCAAAAGAAGGAATTTTCATAGTGAAATGTACTTACGAATATCTTATAATGACTGACACTTTGGAACGTATGGAAAAGGTGTCAGTAGAACCACAGCGCAAGAAGCTGCCAATTATAAACCAGTTGGTGTGTCAGCAGCAACCATTAACGTTGCTCAGGTGAAGACAATGCACGTGTTGGTGCCAGCTTCTAGACTTGCACAGCAGCGACAATTGTTCACCTCTTCTGCAACACGTAATACGTGAACGAGTATGCTCGGGACAATACGTTCAGTGATTAATAATAAAGTAATTTGCATATTAGCATTTTTGTGAAGCTTTCACTGCAAACCACACGCATTAATGCAGACATTTTGCAAACTACTGAAATCATCTCGGAGATGCGGACAAAGTTGCTTCCAGCGGCTGGTGAATCTCACTGTTTAGAATTACACTTAAACTTGAGGTAGGTTAACACTGCGAATAAATGGCAAAGTACATCTGGAATTTGTTTTAAACGACAGTGCTACATAAGGTTTAAATCCTCGAGGATATATATATATATTTTTTTGTTGGCTCAAGTATTGTTGTGCAGGTTTTCATTGACAGATACTGCCGTCTTACAGAAATGTACGATTTATCAAAAAACATTTAGTTCGGAAAAATAATTCGTTGTGTTTTATAAAATGGTTCTTGTAGGGTATTTAAAATGCCACATTGTTTCACGATTTCTTTCAGCTAATACAAAATATTTTATGAGTTTTGTGTAACCATCAATTTACTGTTATGCTGTTATACTGCTCGCGTTGCTGGCATTGTAACAAACACAAAGACAATCATATAAATAACATTTCAATTTAAATTTTCGCATCTTTAAATGTTAGATTTGCTATTTTTACTTTTCTGGTGTATGCTTACGAATATTAAAACTTGAAGTCAAATAAATAACACGAAAATAAAAACAACTTTGCGAATATTTTAAAAACTAAGAAATTAANTCTTACAGACATGTACGATCTATCAAAAAACATTTAATTCGGAAAAAAAATTCGTTGTGTTTTGTAAAATGGTTCTTGTAGGGTATTTAAAATGCCATATTGTTTCACGATTTCTTTTAGCTAATAAGAAATATTTTATGAGTCTTGTGTAACCATCAATTTACTGTTATGCTGTTTTACTGCTCGCGTTGCTGGCATTGTAACAAACACAAAGGCAATCATATAAATAACATTTCAATTTAAATTTTCGCATCTTTAAATGTTACAGTTGCTATTTTTACTTTTCTGGTGTATGCTTACGAAAATTAAAACTTGAAGTCAAATAAATAACACGAAAATAAAAACAACTTTGCGAATATTTTAAAAACTAAGAAATTAAATCATAAAATTGAAAGCAGTTTGCCAAATATCGTACGGTATTCCACGCATTATAATAGTTCAAGAATTTAACTGATTTCTATCAAGAAATTCTCGACGCGTCTTAACGTATATGCAAAGCTTTTTTTTTTTTTAACTGGGGTGTGTTAATTGAGTGATCTGTTAAACATTTCGCGTGTATACAGCGCAAACAACTGAAATTAATACTTTGACAACCAAATACGGAAAAAAAAGTGCAACCAAAAAAAATTTACATTGTGAAAGATCACTCACAGTCTCTTCAACTTGATACAAGCATTGTAAATATATACTTTTGAGACTGAAAATAGCATAAATTCCTTACCGCTTTGACGTATGTGATAAACCACTTTACTTATTATTCCGAGTGTACTCGTTCATTGATGGCATGTTACAGAATAGGCAAAATTATTGTCAATTCTGGGCAATGTCAACATCTAACACCAATATGGACAGTGCCTTTCCCAGGCTAATGATGAGTGACACCTGAATTTCGCGAAGAAATTTCACGACCGGTTAAATTTTATAAAACTTTAGCTCAGATAAACATCCGTGATTGGATGATGTAGGTGTTTTGTGTATTAGAGTTCTTCTCGCGAATCACAGATGTACAGTATCGGGGTAACCTAATTCTGATTGGCCAGTCAGGCAAGACAATGTCTCCTCACAGACATACGCCACCAATAAGCAAACGGAAACTGCAGGTGTGCCCGTGTGGTATTGAAATCTAGCACGAGCGGAAATCTTTTCGCGAAATTCGGGTGTCCTTAGTAATGATATTGGCTGCTTCAGGTTGTTCACTGTTTCTTGAGCACTTTGAAATCAATCTTTGGGAAATGTCACTGCTCCTATCTGCACATAATTTCACGTGCGCATTGACCGGTATTCGGCCGGTATAGTTTGTAATGACAGAGAGAAAGTAGTTCTAATGACAGAGAGAAAGTAGTTCGTGTCTCAACGTTGAACTGAAAGTATTAGGTAAACATTTGATGANATTGACCGGTATGCGGCCGGTATAGTTTGTAATGACAGAGAGAAAGTAGTTCTAATGACAGAGAGAAAGTAGTTCGTGTCTCAACGTTGAACTGAAAGTATTAGGTAAACATTTGATGATATAGAAATTATTTCGTTTGCTTTCGGTTTTTTTNGTCTCAACGTTGAACTGAAAGTATTAGGTAAACATTTGATGATATAGAAATTATTTCGTTTGCTTTCGGTTTTTTTTAAATGCATTTGTGTAAAAATGAACAAATTTTTAAAATATTTATTTTTCTAATAATTCGACAGTTTAATTTGGCCGACGTATGAATAAAGTGATGAGGCCCACGGCTACGTTAATTTCACACGTGGTGGAAGAATACACTATGTGAATACAAGTAGATCTTCAGCAGGGCTTTCAAAAGTGCTCAACTTACCGTAAACAACCTTTACTAGCACGTACTGTTTGTACTGTGAGCCAGCAGAAAAAACTTATCGTTCATTCCATTGTGAAGATATTAGTAATTACAGGGAAAATTCACGTATTTATTTCAAGTNGTCTCAACGTTGAACTGAAAGTATTAGGTAAACATTTGATGATATAGAAATTATTTCGTTTGCTTTCGGTTTTTTTATTTGTGATGAATTTGTGTAAAAATGAACAAATTTTTTAAATATTTACTTTTCTAATAATTCGACAGTTTAATTTGGCTGACGTATGAATAAAGTGATAAGGCCCACGACTACGTTAATTTCACATGTGGTGGAAGAATACACTATGTGAATACAAGTAGATCTTCAGCGGGGCTTTCAAAAGTGCTCAACTTACCGTAAACAACCTTTACTAGCACGTACTGTCTGTACTGTGAGCCAANGTGAGCCAGCAGAAAAAACTTATCGTTCATTCCATTGTGAAGATATTAGTAATTACAGGGAAAATTCACGTATTTATTTCAAGTTAGTCCAAAAAAAAAAACCTTGGTATATGTCGCTGTAGCTTTTCTAGTTTAGTAACTATTTAATAAAGACACCTCTGGGTACCTCTGGACCAGCAACTATCTCACTGCAGAACAGTGGCCCATTAATTTGGAACCCAGTCTAGAGACAACACTGTGCACTCTATATATAAATCAGTGATTTAAATCAGTATAATTATTTTACAGTTAATGAGCTGTTGTCTACTGGTGAATCAGCGAAATGCACTGAGGTTTTACTGCCAGTCCAGTGCAACTTACTACGAATCAGTATAAATCACTGTTTAATTAGTGAATACCAGAAACTATAATGATAGGGGCTTAAGTATAATTTGACTGATTCAAGTGAAGCGGTTTCAAAATACCTACAGTCAAATTCTCTGTTTTGGAACAGTTTTAACTGTTTTGATTTTGTATTGTAGTAGCAGTAGTCATTATGAAAATAGCTGACGCTCGAGTAGTTACAGCACTATGAAGATTATCCAATCGCTCGCTGAATCCGCTAATAGTTTCCATTATCAATAATAATTCGTAAGTAGGACCAAATATTTTTGTTCCGACACCCGAAAAAAAAATTAAAATAAATAATTAAATGACCTCAAAGGTAACCAATTTCACCATTCTTACGCTCAGTATTACTGGCGAAAAACTCAGGAAAAATGTGCTCCAAATGTGATTTGTAAATATCAGTTAATTTATGATCGCATAATTTTACGTAAATTATTTGTATGTTATTTTTTCACCACGGGCTTCGCAGACTGGAGAGTTCAGTAATTAATAAAGTCATTTTAAAACATCCGATGATATTTACTCTTAATCCCACGATTTAAAAAACTAGAGGTATCCTCTCAAATTATTAAAAGCGCTCAAAAACAGCTCCAACAGAGAAAGAGCCCATAAATAATTCAAACAGTCGAAATAAAATTGATTTATTTGAGAATAGGCAAACAATAAACTGTGTACAGAGGCGAAGAGCGTATTAAACCAGGAAAATAATAAGTCACTGACTTCTACTTTTTTGCTGTCTAATTGATTCACGATTAATTGATAGCATTTGTAATCACTGTTAATTACTTATCTGCAGTTTCATAGCCACGTTCAAAATCAACATTTCAATATGCATAATGGCTGATAAACATGCGTGGAAATATTTAACACTGTGAAGCTATTAGGAACAGTTATGTTAAATTAGCGCGCCAGTTCTTACTATAATTAATTATATGTTAATTTCACACACATTATTATGGCAGCAGCCTATACTTCTCAGTATTTCACATACTCGGACAACAATTATTTATTCATTGGCAGGGACACCCGATTTTCGCGAAAATATTCCATGACCAGTTCAATTTCTTAACACTTCAGTTCAGTTTCACCACACGACTGCCATTAAACTTCAGAAACATCATCAACGCCCGGTATGAACTCGGTATGAATATTTCAATCAGACAATTCGATAAAAATCTACTTCCCTTCTCTTGTTCCATATATGTGCATTATACTATCGCATTTTTATTGTATTTTGTGTTTGTGTTCCATATATCGTGTACTTCGTTTTTGGTTGCTTTTTTCGTAGTAATTGAAGTTAAGGAAGATCCACTCAAAATTCGAATTAGCTTTAGCTCAGATCCACTTTCGTGATTGGATGATATACACGTTCCGTTTCGATGGGCAGAGACTTCTATTTTTATTCTATTTTATTGCACGCAATATGATCGCACTATTACTTTCTGTTTATTACTGGCAAAAAATATGCCGAGAATGTGCTCAAACAACTTTGAGTACAAAAGAGGTATGCGTACTTGAAATTTAGCCTACGACTGAAAGAGTCTGAGAATTTCGCATACATTTAACGATAATGTTTAAATATAAAAATATATTATTCCATTCGCTACAAATTTAACACTTTAAGGTTGGTACAGAGTTGCAGACATTCAAACAAAGCTAGAAGCTTATTGCCTATATCCACCGCTGCAAAAGCACCAGTTATGTTGTTCACCATGTTCCCCCTTACCTGGAAAATTCTGTACAGAAATTACTACTGAGAAGTTTTGTTATCGGGTTCCAGTGCAGCTGCAACTAAATCGGTAACAACATCAGAATGTAGTGTTGGTGTATTACAGTTCTGCAAGTTTCTGAAGTGATTCTTCTTGAAGAAACAAACTGTAGAAATAACATAGAGATCTTCTATTGGAGCTGTGCGTATAGTCGCAGGTACATTAACTGCAGAATGTGCTAATGCTATTACTGTATATGTTATTATTGAGATTGTATTGTGACGGAGGGTTCCGAGTCACATTTTTCATCTGTCTCTATTCGGGTTACACGTTATGTTGCCGTAAAGTATCCTGTCGTCTGTAAGTGTTTTGTTTTTCATTCTCAATCAGTCAGAAGACAGGATATTGTGAGAGGCAGATGGGAATCCTGCTTCAGTCAGCTGTCTAATGGAAAACCCGCTGCAGATGCATCGCCTGGTTGCACCTATACCTGAAAAGCAGTAGTGCTTTGCTGGTTGCTGCATGCAAGATCTCGAGGGGTTTATGTTGCGCCAAGCGAATAGAGCTTGCGAGCATAATATGCTGTTTGGCTGGAAATGTAATTGATGTAAAGAGTGAGTGAGTGAAGGGGTTTGAGCTGCTCTTCACGTCAATATTTTGAGAGCTGATGAGGGTGAAGCGAAGTGAGAATGGAGTATTGCCGGAAAGCAAGGGCTGGTGAAACGGAAGATCCCCGAGAAAACTCGCCGACCAGCGGCATCGTCCGGCACGACTCCCACATGCAAAAATTCTGGGGCGGCCCCGTTGGGAATCGAACCTGGTTCACCTAGGTTGGCGGCGGGTAGTCTAACCACTACACAACCGCGGCCCCTTGCTGTAAAGAGGTCTCGATTGGCTACCATCGTCCCCTGTTCCACGCAGCGCTTGGTGCAAAGTTCGCTGAAAGGAGAGGAAGGATTAGGAGTCTATTTATATTGCAGGGAGAGGGTACCCTCGGCTCTCCATCAGCGACGAAATGAAGGGAAGCTCAACCATATTTTATCTTCTAGTGTTTCAAACACCTTCAAAAAAGATTATCATTTCCCATCCTCTATTCTAAAAAAAAATGTCTTTGTACTTCATAAATTTAATGCAATTTTGCAATAAAATTCTATGGAGGGGTTTTTACCCCATCCTTTGTAGTTCAGGTTAAGCTGGAATACGAAGTAAATATGGCCCCAATAGTGGCCTTGTTTGCCCAATCGCAGTAAAGCCGCGAGCATGTGCCCTTGTAGTTAGAACCTTCCCTGCGTGCCCAGGCGTGTGGCGCTCAGCCCTGAGGCGCACTTAGGTCCTATTCCAAACCAGGACCTCCGACTCTGCTCTTAGTTTATACGTAGTTTAGAAAAGAAACTCCCTCTGGTCTGGACTGGTGGGGATGCTGTGTTGGCTGCCGTATACGCGAGAGGGAAATGAACTTAGGAGTGGCGTTTGATTCATCTGAGAAGCCCATCATCCACATCCTGCTTATTTTCTCTCCCTTTTACTTGAATGTTCTATTTATAGTAATCGTAAATGAAAGTGTATTTTTAAAAATATGTTTGTGCATGAATATGCAGAAGACGTGTATGTTTCACTGTAAAAATTGTTTCTGGTAAACTTCTTAAGTTGTAATGGAAGTTTTTAACCTAAAAATATCATGGGAATAATACCACACATCAGGCTGCAAATATAGGAATATTTGACGTTGCTACTATAAAAAGTTGGGGAATTCCCTACGCATTTTACCGTTCCGTGAGTGAATTTAGGAACGCTACCATGTATGTATGGAAAAATCATTTACCATGCGCACTTTTTCGCTATTCGTAGACACTGATATGGTAAATTTTCGAATAATTACTTATAGTGTATCTTTTAAAATTATGTAAATTTTATTGCCAGCAATGTTTCGTAATTGCAGCAAAATTTGAGAAGCATAGGTATTGATAAAACACATAAAGATTAGAGCCATAATCATATGTAACAACGTTACATGTTGTATTGTTCATTCAAAGTTTTTTTCCTCTCCTTGTCAGATTTGGAAACAAAATGGGGTCAAATGAGTTTCCTCCTTATTGTATCTGTTGTGATTTTGGAATTGCGTATTTCCCATCCCTCCCGTAAACATATTTCTTGGGCGGGATTTGCAGAAGTCGGGTTGAGAGGTTGTAGTGGATCCTGAGGTGCTGGGGGATAATTCGCCACAGTACCAAGAACACGCTCGATTGTTGTCTACATATTAATACTCAGATGAGTTCTTGTTACAAGAATTTGGTACCAATAACCATTTATTGTTAGTGTAGCACCGTGCTATTGGTTCGCATTACACTGAACACCCTTACTGTACAAGGTTCATTACTAGCTGGCTGCTAGCCAATATAATGCAGTGTTGACTGTGTCCCAATTGAAAAAAAAAAATTCCGTAACATAATATAAAATCAACAGTGTTAATTTGAGTAAATTATACTTTGAGTGCTGCCGACGTGATCACGTTGCAGTAAACTCGATGTAAATGGCTGACTACGTAGCATTAATTTCGCCAGTGTGCTTAGAGAATGAGGGCGCATTATTAATAACGGGAGTAATTTGACGCCGCAGCACTCAGAGTGTCAAATATTACAATTTTAATAAGTCGTCAATTATTTTAACTCCACGTCTATATTGCTAAGCACAGATTATTCTCAAAAGATAATTCAATTTCCCGGGAAGAATAAAACTAATGACAAAAAGGGTGCAGTAATTGTCTTTCGCTACTAAAGGACATCCATTAGATAGTTGCTTAAAAACGGTTTCAAGGTTTAATGCCTGCTATCTAGGGGAGCGTAAAAAAATTAATCTACGTTACAACCATCTCGAACAATACGAACTTCTAATATTACCTTTATTTCATTCTGATTTCATCCCCAATTCCAGAGAGAGAGTCGCAAAAACCTCTCTTTTTGTTTTCATAATTGCGTTTGCTCCGTTTAACAGAGGTCTTTTTCTTACCCGAGTCTTAACGTCTTGGTTCTGACTTACCGTCTACATTCTTCACCCTTGAACCATAAAAAAAATTTAATAACTGAGAGGTCAACGAACTCTTCTTAGCACCCGCCATTTAACTCATTTAATTTTGCTCCTTGATAAATTTTTTTTTGTGAGAAATGGGGGAGAATTTTTTCATGTTTTAACACTTTGAGTATTACCATAGTAATACCACATCGCCTGAATTAAACTGAGCTGTACGAATTTCCCGTATATTTACGACATAAAATCATTAGAAGACGGGGCCGTGGTATCGTAGCGGCTAGCACCCTCATCTCCCACTAAGGCGAACCGTGTTCGATTCCCGGCGGGGCCGCTCCCAGATTTTCGCAAGTGGGAATCATGACGGATGATGTCACCGGTCGGTGGGTTTCCTCGTGGATATCCCGTTTACCCCACTCTCGCATTCCGGCGCTGCTCCATATTCACCTCACTTCACCCGCATCGGCTCTCAAGACCTCGATGTTCAGAGCCGCTCGAACATTTCCACTTTTTTTTAAAGATACTGGCGAAAAAATATTACTTCGCCAACAGTTTTCGTATGGTTCTCTGCGGCGTAATATTACGTCAGTAACATTCAAAGTGTAAATTACTCAAATTAAAAGTTTGGGTAGTATGTATGTCGAACACGAAATCCATATGCGAAAATCCGGGAGTGACCCCGCCGGGAATCGAACCCGGTTCGTCTTGGTGAGAGGTGAGTAGCCTGACCACTATAACATCTCGGCCCATCTCCTTATAAGGCGGTGAGATAAAAATCATCGTGGTGTTATTAGCTTACAACTTTCACTATTGAATTTTTTTACTCGGCAAGGCATAGCATAGGCATAGCATACCGCTCAGATATTTGAGTACAGTCCATTCACGGTTACTTCCAACTTTTTTGAAGCCCGGCTTAAGTTCTATTTTCATGCTATTCTTCCCCCTCATGCAAACAAAGCCTAGCTAAGTCTAGAAAATCACACCAACGGGGCAACGCACCGCATTCGTGCGCACTCAATTTAATAATATTATGCAAGATAACAATTTCCTACTAGGCATTACCAACACACATATTTTATCACTGTTTGGATTCGTATCGATTATAGATGAAACATTATAATTTAAAATAAAATTTAAATAGAAGTACAAAATAACCGAAAATGAGATACTTTAATGTACGTAGAAGTATTAAATGTTTGTGATATACGACATATTCAGGAAAAAACCAAACACGTCATACATGGGGTAATTTTTTAAAGGTTTGATTCAAAAAGTGTGAAAAAACTGCGAATAGACTATAGTTATATTGCTCCTGTAATCATTCTGAGATTTAAAGGCTATCAAAAATTAATTCCCATTTATTCCACACGGTAAACAAATAAATGTACTTAATTCATATTACAGTTGCACTCTATTCACGGTTTCTTCAAACCTTTTGAATTAACCTTTTGAGAAATCACCCCATATATGACGTGTTTGGTTGTTTCCTAAGTATATCATGTGTCGCAGCAAATAATACTTCTGTTAACATAAAAGTATCTTATTTTCGGTTAAATTGGACTTTTACTTATATTTTATCGATTAATTAGAATAATTCATTTTAAGTTTATATAAATAAAACTACAGATAATTATGTATTTTGGTATTGGCTAGTAAGTAAGAAATAGTTCTTGTGCAAAATATCATTCAACTGAGTGCGCACGAATGCGGTGCGTTATCACGTTGGTGTGATTTTCTAGACCTAGTTTAGCTTTGTTTGCGTGACGTGAAGGAACAGAACTTAAGCAGGGCTTCAAAACAGTTGGAAGTAACCGTGAACGTGCTATATAACAAATCAAACCATACATTTATCTTTAACAAATTGAAATAACGATGTATGCCGAGGGTCACTTATTTTACGTGAAAAGGTTCCACGACTAGTTGTACTCCAAAACACGTTAGTCCCGAACCAATATCTTAGTTAATTGATTTTAACTTGCACGCACCTTAAATGTCTGCCATCCAATCATGGACGTTCTGTGTCAAGGTAACTTTATTCTAATTGGCCGAGTCGAGCATGAAATGTCTTCTCACACAGACCGGTGGCCAGTAGCCGAAGGAACTTTGCAAGCTTGCACGTAAGAAGTTGAAGTCTACCCTGTGCGAAAATCTTTTCGTGAAAAACAGGTGGTCCTAACAAAGTCACATTTAAAAATATTATCCTTGAACATGAGTAATAGTTAAATAATCATATAAGGTCGTAGTTAGTATTAAGTTTTCTACCTCATTTCTGTATAAAGAGATGGTTGTTTTTCACTAAAATATTCTTTCGTGGTAGACTCCAAGCCAATATGGTTGTATGATACTTTTATGACTCGACGATATATCGTCGCTATTCGCAGCGTTGTAGTCCTGTCAAACAAGGACCTTACATGTACTGCAGCATATAAGGAAAGAAATGTTGCAGACATATGCACAGGAGGTTGAAATCTAACATACTATTCTATATTTTCTCAGTAAATCACCATCTATATACATAACGAATTACTAGAGGTTATAGAAAATCGTAAACATTTTGTGGGCCAACATATCTTCCATAACACTCTAACTAGTTCATTCTTTCATGATTGGATGAACAAGACTTTTATTCGGCTCATTATCTCTACGAATCACCTCTAGAGACCCTACAATTGTGCATTATGAGACAGCACAAGGCTAGATTCCACACAGTCCTCTACATACTGGAGAAGAGTTGGCTGTTTGATTGACTNGCATTATGAGACAGCACAAGGCTAGATTCCACACAGTCCTCTACATACTGGAGAAGAGTTGGCTGTTTGATTGACTGCTGCCACAGGCAGAACTCATTCTCCTGTTACACCCAGACACAAATAACGAAGCTACCAAAGTGCTGAATGTTTACTATTCGTTGCGAGTCCTGCAGGGCGTGTCGGATGAGCTGAGGTCTGATGACACTCGTCAAACTAACACATACTTGTGTGCCGCCTACCTTGGCACTGAATTATAACGCGAAATGATAGGGTCTCTAATCATCTCACGAAGTTGGTACCTGTAGCTCAGTGCAATCCTGTACATCGGCGCTCACACAAACTGAGTCACGCTGGATGCTGGACACGGACCATCGAAGCTAGAGGCCCAAGATATTTACGAACGGGAGTGTATTGTCAGTGTGTTGCCTTAGCGGAGCTGGCGCTAGTGTTGTTGACCCGGGAGGGTGTCTCCAAGTGCAATATCGGTGAATAATGGACCGCCACACTCTCAGGGACCCCATTCTCCTCTGCGACCGCCTCGTCACGAGATGGGGCTCGACGGCGGGAAGTGCTGCCCCCTCTCGGCGTGGTCAGAGGTCTTCTTCTGCCCCCACAATGGCGACGGAAGTGCCCGCGCCGGCCCTGCGATACGTCAGACAGACTTCCTCTTTCCGCGCGCCGGGATAATCCTGACAAATGGCGCGTCACGCTTCATTGTCTGGACCTTCGACGCCGCGAAGAATCTTTACACTTTGAAGTCAGTAGGTGTTTAATACACACACCTCAATAAAGGTTTGCACCACCTGTGATTCGGTTGCTTATCCCTTTGGAAAGTGTACACGAAAATAAACGGGGCTATTTTAATGTGGAAATTTCTTTGCTCTTGAAGAGAAAATTTACACTTTTATAGTTTTACGATTTCGCTTCACTTTATCGGAATTTGAGTAAAGAAATTACAATCAGTCAACACTTTATTTGGTAAAAATAAAACTGCCCTTTTAAATCATTTTTCAAATGAACACCATTGCTTGCAAAATGTGTCATCGCATGACTTCATTGGACAACGGCCAGCCAGTANAATCATTTTTCAAATGAACACCATTGCTTGCAAAATGTGTCATCGCATGACTTCATTGGACAACGGCCAGCCAGTAGGAAGCGTTGCAAAGTACAGTAAGTGTGTCCGGTGTGGCAAGGACCAATTGGAAGGAATATGGTAAGAGGAAATACAGAAACCAAAAAAAGTAGCATTGATGTAGCGGAAAATATAGGCAGCTCANAATCATTTTTCAAATGAACACCATTGCTTGCAAAATGTGTCATCGCATGACTTCATTGGACAACGGCCAGCCAGTAAGAAGCGTTGCAAAGTACAGTAAGTGTGTCCGGTGTGGCAAGGACCAATTGGAAGGAAGGAATATGGTAAGAGGAAATACAGAAACCAAAAAAAGTAGCATTGATGTAGCGGAAAATATAGGCAGCTCACCACAACCTTGTATTCAGTGCCAGTAAATTTGATGTCGTCCTCAAAGGGTTATGAATAGAGACCCGGAAAATTCGCGGATTAATTCAGCAACAAGATAGACTACATAGTCCTTTATATTTTCAGCCTCAGTTAGTTGTTCATTGAATGTTGTTCCAGTTTAACCTCTGACAAGGTAGCATGGGATTCGGTCCTTGCTTTCCTTACAGCTTAGTTATTGGCCGAAAGTTGTCCGGGGTATGTCTGACAACTGTGGTCCAACACAAACGAAACTTAACGGTACACGTGGATAAAGTTTAACTTGTCCTTAAATGAAACCACGAATTTTCCGAGTCTAGCCTTATGAATAGGGCCACTTCTTTTTCGCGAAAAGGATTTATACTCGAGCTAGACTTAAACTTTTTACGCATATGTTTGCAAAGTTCCTTCAGCTATTGGCTGCGTGTCTGCGTAGGAAGACATTTTATACTCGACTGGGTCAATCGGAATAAAGTAACCGTGACACTTAACGTCCGTGATTGGCTGGCTGACACTACGCGTGCAATTAAAAATCGTCCAACCACGATACTGGTTCATAACTTGACGCATTCTGCGTCCCTATATTTTATTCGTCAGAACACATGCTCTGGCGAAGCTCGCAGGCGGACGACCGCAATAAGGATTAAGGGTTTTGCGGACGTGATGGGAGAATGGCGCCAGGACGGCCCGGCGGAACGACCATGTGCGGAGGAAGGTGGATGCAGCTGCATCTCGCAGCTGCCAAGGGACGCTGAGCCCACACCAGCGGCTGAGTCTGTCCCGGGCTAGTTTCAGCAATAAACATTGAGAGCTTTTAGCGGGCGTGCTGGGAGAATAACGACACAATATCCGGAGGCATAAAAACAACATGTGCGCTGAACCAAAGGGGCTACCCAAGAGTTCCCGCACGTGCAGAACAGAACAATAAACGGCCATACCAGAGTCGATGGGCGACGCCGGACCCAAGTGCGGAGAGCTAGTGCACCGAACACGTGTTTACGACCAGGGGACCCACCAAGTAGCACGTGCAGGGCGAAGCACAAAGACTTCAAGACCAGAGCCGAGGGAGAATGCCNAAAGCTGGTGCACCGAACACGTGTTTACGACCAGGGGACCCACCAAGTAGCACGTGCAGGGCGAAGCACAAAGACTTCAAGACCAGAGCCGAGGGAGAATGCCGGACCCACATGCGCCAGAGTACCACACACGTGTTTTATAACTTAGGGGGACGCGGCGAGCACCCCGGCCACGTGCAGGGACGGTGCAAGTTGAATATGGCGATGGAGCCTACAAAACGACGGGAGAGCGAGAGGAACGGGGCAGTCAGTTGAGAGACATGAACGAGTCAGTCAGTCGGAGGACCTGAAGTGAGGCGTCCGGATCGAGAATGCATCACGACGTCGACCTCAGTCGGAGGCCGTCAAACGGGA
>NQII01001144.1:866997-907074 GCA_002778355.1 Clitarchus hookeri | reverse complement strand
ATGACCACCATATCCTTGATCTTCTAAATCTGAAGCAATCATCGCATGTACTTCTTTAAAATCGTCCCTATTCATTCTAAAATAATTGTTAAATTTGTCGTCTGAAAACTCAGAAGTTAATTTGAATTCTCCATGTGTTTTCCTTTTGGACATGTAAGAGCTCTTCCATATTTTTTTTTCGGATGATTTCCTTATTAACAATAATCTATTTAAAAACTCGTTATCACTGTCGGATTCTGAACTTAAATCAATCGCGTCCATCTTGTTTCGTTTTCGTCTACGGAATGGCAGAAGAGACACTGACTGATGTACGACTCGTGATAGCAATTGCGGACACACACGTGTCCACCAATGTCAATGCGACGTTGGCGCAGTATCGTGAACGAATGCGAGTGTGGGCATGTGCGGCGGGGCTTACTGGCCAATCATGTCAGAATGGAACATGACATGGTTAATGATGAAGTCTTCAAACCTATTACCGAGCGACTCGAACACATAAAACCTGCACCACCACCTCCATCGACTGTAGCAGTGACGACCAAACTGGACATCCAACCCAGGTCTCGGAAGGAACTTAAACATACTCTTGTAAATGAAGATGACCTGTGACTGTCTGTATGGAAACGAAGAATAGAACCGATGAGTGATCGCACCACTTCCCTTCGTGATTATGAGAGATCTTACACACCTACATTTAATGACAGGACATATGGCATATACAAACAATATAAAAAGTGGTTCTTGGGAAATAAACAAATATTTATTCTTGGCAAATGATTGGAAATTGTTGGAAATACTGTACTACACCCAGCTACATGACTTTACGAACTACTGTTTAAAACAAACCCTACTGGATATTCTTGCAGTGCACTGCAACAGTATAAATGACTGCTGAAATTTACGAGCGCACACTTTAAGGATGACGACCCTACCAGCAATGAATATAAGAACGAAACACACCCGAAATTTGACATCATTTCACAGTTGTTTTCCGATGTTGGAGATGCAGTGGTTTCTGGTCTCGATCTAAGTAAAAAGATAGAAGATGGTAGATGTCCAGAATATATTTACTGGAATGATGTTGATGAAATTGTCGACAGACTGTGCTTGCTAATACATTCTCAGCAAACAGGAAATAATTATCACACTAATGAAATATCCAGTATTATAGAAGAACTGCATGAAGAAAGATACATAGAATGAGTCCTGCAGATATTACCAGTGAGTTACACAATCCTACAAGACGATTTTATCCTCACCGCAAAATGCTAGTGTTTGGTATGCGAGACTACTTGTATCAAGCAGATCTCGTTAAAATGATACCTTGTGCACAAGCGAATAAAGAATTCAAATACCTGTTAACAGTCATATACTGTTACAGCAAGTACGCTTGGGCAGTGCTTGTAAAAACGAAAATGCGAGAAATGTGTCAAATGCAATGAACTCTGTTTTGCAAGACAAAGGACCTATCAAGAATTTGCATACGGACCTTGGAAGGGAATTCTACAATCCTACATTTCGCACCTTGATGACAAAACATAATGTAAACCACTACTCGACACATAGCAGTATGAAGGTGGACATGGTGGAATGCTTTAATGGCACTTTGAAGAACGAAATGTGGAAGAAATTTTCATCGCGAGGAAGTTACAAGTGGCTGGACATCTTACCTCACCTGGTATCGAATTACAACCACAAATTACATAGAACTATGTGAATGAGACCTATGGACATCAAGGACAACTACATAACCATATTCGAGAACGAGAAGAAATTGGACACTCACAAGCCTAAGGCTAAGCTTGGAGATTACATCAGGATATCACGAGTGAAGGGAACATTTGCAAAATCATACACTCAAAAATGGAACAGAGGAATATATAACGCTGTCAATATTCACCCTCACGAACCAAGGACCTCCTATCTCGAGGACATGGATGGAATGCCTATCACAGGAGGTTTCTATGGCGAAGAAATTCAAGTTACCAGGTATCCACACACATATTTGATCGAGAAAGTGTTGAAGCACAAAGGAAATGACTTACCTTATGCAGTGGCTTGGCTTCGATTATAGACATGGCAGTTGGATTCCAAAATCATCCATTAGCCATAAATAATATTGCATACATGTGTTATGTACATTAACAAGATTGAATAACTCTATGTTTTTTTCCGATGGCTGTATAAAGTACTGCATAAATAAATAACTCTTTTGAACTTGTCATTTTTTGCTCTTATAATTGTCCACAAGAAAGCCGAGTGGATGTGATTTGACTAAGACTGCCACAACCTGCTTGGGGACTGGCCTGCCTCCCTGTTGCCTAATGCCTCTCTCGCACACTGTGCCATCCCCACAGCTTACTGAGACCTGCACGTTGCCTATGTCATCGACTGACCATGCCTGATGCTTCTCTCGCTCAATGTGTCATCCCCACAGCTTGCCAAAACCTGCACTTCGTCTACATCATCAACTGACCACCTGGCCTCGTGATGCACATGCTGCATGCACACATTGTGACCTGCTATAATTGCAGTCTAAGCACCAACTCCCCTCCACCCTACCAGGGGACGAACGATCATTCTGGCTCCAGATGTCGCAGGAGCTACACGCATTTCACACCATGCTGGAACAGCTGCCAGTCTGCAGCAGGGTCTACGACGACAAGACAACATCGAATAGACATACCTTCTGCTTCACCACTCGTTCCAGCAGCCAGGCGACGTGATAGCAGCAGATCGCCGGTTCGATGGCGATGGGATGCCTACACCCCACCCACAATCTTCTCCAAGGGATGAAATTGCATGGATGCCACCTCCAGCATCTACTATCTCCTCTCCCACACCATAGACTATGGGCAACGAACATGTACTCACTCCAGTGCCTTGGAGTGAGTACACACCGAGCTCGACATGTACATCGGTAAGATGTCTCGACGAGCTGGACGAGGTGGGCGAAGAGGAAGAGGAGGTAACTCTGTAGGACCTGCACGCCGAGGTTCGCCTCTTCCAGGAGAAGGCTGTAGCGGCTACACACACCAGTCGCCTTCTGCGTGACGGGAACTATGCTCTTCTTCTGGAGGAGGTGAGGGACGTGCGATCCTTGGTGTAGCGTCTGTGCGATATAATCCTCCCGCTGCCTGATTAGTGATTCTGCACATTTTATGTATATGTGTTTTTTCATTAGTAATTATATATATAAATCTTCGTTTAACTGTGAGTAGAAATTTCAACCATCATGTAGTGTTTTTGAATTTCTTGTTTCATGTTTGTAAATACTGTTCCGCGATCGTGTTTTCATGTGGCACTATTATACCTTTGATAGTCTTTGTGAAGGTATGCGCATGCAGAATTTATCTTATTATTTAAATGTGCGGCAAAATGTACTACCTCATAATTTTGGTATCCTTGCACTTTAAATTGGTGATATAAATTATTTCATGTGAATAAACACATACAGACCTTACGCATAAAGTTTTTTTCTACATTACAAATGAAAATATTTCAAATGTAATGGAAATGATGATTCAAGTTGTCTGGTTCATGTTCGTAAATAATCATTATATTCTTCGCGTTTTTCATTTTGCACTTGTTTACCTTTGATGCTCTATGTGGGGGTACACAAATGCAAAATATTTATTCACATGCAGAAAATGATTGAATCGCAAGATGCTAGTAATCTTATCGACTAAAGCCAAGATTTAATTAAATAATAATACTTTTAATAAAATCGATATTAAATAAATCATAATCAATCCACCTAGCATCTTGTTCATCAACTTAAGCGAAGATGGTGGTCAGTAATAATACTTGTAATAAAATTAAATATATAAATCTTCTCCGAATGATGATGGAAGAGGCATTGTTGGTGTTGTAATGTGTATAGCATATTTAAAACACTACTCTCCAGACTACTCTGATAGCCGAGACGACGTTATACCCAAGGTCCAGCAGTTCGATCCCGCACTCCTCCAGAGAATTTTTTGAGTTCCCAAAAAAATAATAGCAGCGCTCCCAGGTGTTGCCCAACGACTTAAACTCCAGAAACAATATGGCATTCGATTATGCGTGTACACATGCGCATGCGCCTGGCGTGTCGTTCATTGACTTAGATGAGGGAACTACATAGATGGTAGCCCTCAGCAGACGATATCCAAGATGGCTGCGTACAGTAGACGAAACAAGATAGCTATTATTCGGCATCCAAGATGTCTGGGTCGAAAGAGAGTGAGATATGCATTGGCAACAGAATGAGTAATAGGAAGATGCACTCTGGTAGTCACAAACAACATGGCCGACACTGGCACTCCTAGCAGGCAGCAGTCGAACGAAGGTCGCGAAGGAACTGCGTAGATGGTGGAAAAAGAAGGCGACAGAGAGACGTAAGAGGGTGGGAGAGAGAAAATAAGGAATGAGAGAGACAAGAGGTAATGACAGAGCATGAAGTATCAATATGAAATGACAGAGCATGATGAAACAAGATGGAATGACATATCATGAAGAAACAAAAAGGAATGACAGATCATGAAGTATAGCAAGGTGGAATGACAGAGCAGGAAGTGTAAAATTCTAGAAACAAAATGGCGACCGGAATGACAGAGCAGAAGGTGGTGAAATCCAAAATAGCGGCGGTGACATCATCCAAGATTGCGGACGGCTCCCTGGCTCCCCAGCCTCAGGCCTCAGGCCTCCTAGAATCGGCTATATCTCCCTACTGACAACAACCCAGTTAGATAACCAGCGACACAGAAACCACGAGGACACCACAAATATAACAAAACGAAAACAGCAAAACCACAAGCGAAACACACACTGCAGTAAGTCAAAATAAATAGACATGTAAAAGGATCAAAAATTTTCAATTATACAATCTAACAGTAAACAAAACATAAAGACAAAAAAAAAAACAAATACAGCATAACTGTGGTGAGATATCATCAGCAAAATTTATATACAAAATAGAAAAAAAAGTCACTAATTTATAAATGGATTAAAAATGTAACGTACTACTACGTTTTTGCAGGCTGTTTTCTTTCTATGTGCAGTGTAATTCCTTATCTGCCCCCTTTGCAGCATATTCTCTAAAGGACACTGACTGAGTTCATTAGTACCTGGCTAAACAAGTTAACCTATCCGCAGGAAGAGAGGTAAGACATTTTTGAAACAGCACGGTGATCCGATAATGGAGTCAGAAATTAATTGCACCTTGCGGAGAGGAAATTGCAACGACGCGACAAAGTTTTGTTATTTTTCCACCTGAGGGAAGTGTCGGTTTTCATTTCCTCGTGAATTAAACATGATATTTAAAGTTCTCTGAAGGAAATATGAATGGTGTTTGTCACGGGGAAAAATCCCATCTTGTTTGCGGCGCTAGAAGTATGAGGACTGAGGGAGTTAACGTTTGAGGTTACGACAGTTTCTAGATTAAATCAATTACCATGATGGCACTGTGGAGGAAGGAGACACGTGGAGTGAGGCCAGGGCCGCTAGGAGTCCTGGATTGTTTTATAGATACTTCTACATTCATAAAACCACAAGCCTGTCTAGATCACAAGCCCTTCTCAGTAAATTTTGGGATATTTTCAATTCACATTAACACTTTTGAGTGCGGTACAGATTTACAAGCCAGAAGCGAATTCACTTATATTCACGACTGTATGGCCATCAGTAATAGCGGTCTCTGCATTGCCATTTTCAACCGTCTTATTCCTCCACACAAAACCGGACACGCTTACGTAAGTACATTTGCGGTTTATTCACACCTTTTTAATCAGACCCTTGAAAAATCACCCCACGTATGTGTTTTGTTGTTTACTCAATATGCCACGTACCACAAGCGTTTAATACTTGTGTTAACATAAGGGCATGTTAACTAGGTTAAATTGTACGTTTGCTTATATTTAATTTATAAATTTTAATAATTCATTTATAAATAACATGAATAAAAATAGATATAAAATGGGTGTTAACAATACTTAGTAAGATATAGTTCTTATGCAAAATATTATTAAAATGAGTGTGGACGAATGCGGTGCGTTGTCCATTTGGAGTAATTTCCGTGACCCCAGTAAATGAGGCGGAGGAATATCCTGGAAGTATAACTTTACCATGGCTTTAGAAAATTTGGTAGTAACTGCGTTCATTACTGGCCGGCCCTGTGCCAATATAATTCCGAGTTAAAAGTGTTCCACTAAAATGTTCCTTACAGCGTAGATTAATATAACTTTAATCATGTTTAAGTGTAGTTGTCGCAACATTACGTTACAGAAATATATATGTAAAGCTCTGTCGAAATGATATTTCTCCGCGGTGTCTTCAAAGAATGCAGTCGTCGTAATGTTACGGCAAACTACACACAACTCATTTAAATTAAGGTGATGCAACGTTACGTTTGCAGCACACAAAGTGTTATCACTTTATTATAGGGCCACCGTGGTGTCGCAGAATAGGTTAAGTACACACCACGCGAACGTTACGTGAAATGATCGAGATAAGTCTCCTCGAAACACATTAGCCAAGGTGCAGCTGGCTTATGCGAAAGTGTTATCACCATTACTCGTTGCGTATTACGTGAAACGTGAAGTCGTCGTAATCCCGGCCTAACTGTGAGCCAGGAATAAATAGGAAACAGTATTGTTTCAGGTTATGAGTAACACAGTACAAAGAGTTCGCAATACGTCAGCAGCCAATACACACACGGTAGTGGCTCGAGTGTATATAAAACTGCGAAGTGTAAATGTGTAGAATCTGGGGACTCTACATTTCAATCTCTCTCTCTCTCTCTCTCTATATATATATATATATATATATAGAAAGAGAGAGAAAGAGGTAGTGTGTATGCAAGTGTGTTAATTTTTTCAATTAAAATGTTTTGTCCCCGTGTCCACGATCGATGACGTATTGAAAGGAACCTGCAAAATTTGCTTTATTATTTGTCATCAGGCTAAACTTCACAGTACTGTATATGCTATAGCCCGCGTCGTTTCTCCATTGGCTACTACATTTTTTTGAAGTCCACTCCCTTTCTGATCGAACTGCGCGTGATTAGGGCACACAACTGCGAAGTGTTCATTTATTGGCGCAGAGTAACCCAGGGCGTGGCAAATAAAGTATAGTCCAATGACAAACGTATTGCAAAGGGAAAAGTGTTTAAAATTTAACATGTCCCCAAATAATAACGCAATTTTTGCAGGTCTCTATAATCGGTTCACGACAGGAAGAAACTTTTGAAAATCAACCTATGAAAAAACACCCTAGCCGTTAGCGACATGCATATAACATTACAAACAGCGGCGAGCGCGGATACAGTTATGCCGTTAGGTTGCCAGCACAAAGAGAGGAAATAGTTCCTAAGTTTTAACATAATTGTTAATTTATCGCTTACAAATGGGTGTCGAAAAGACTTGTATCTTATTATGCCAATTATTAATCACGTGATGCTAACGTATTTAGACTTCAACGTTTCTTGCATAGTCACATGATCACGCTCAAGGTGAAAGTAACGCGGCTATTTGTTTACTAACCTTCGTTCCTTGTGTTGTTGACACACGTGCCAGAGAATTTGTGCGATTATCTTGTTTAACCTATACTAATTTATTTATTTGTCTTGTTTTACTAATATCCGCTCTTTATTATTTGGTTTTTAATAACGTATGATTTTAATTTGTGCTCACTTTCTCGTTGTACTGTTTTTATGTGTTTCGTGCACGTCTATTTCCTTTGCCACTCTATTCTAACGTTACAGTATTTACACATAACAATTGTTTTCACATTGTCGAAGATGTAGAATCTTTCACTCGCAAACTCTGCCGTCCTGTCGAAAACCGTCACAACCATTTTTAAATAACGTTTTACAATTGCGCGATATATCCGACTCAGTATACCACCACGCCATTTTAACGTCTGTAGCAATTTCGATCAATTCTGAAGATCTTGCCTTCGACGTACGGGAATTTATAGAAAGTCACTAACAATCGATTGTAAATAGACAACTACTATCGATTCATCAAAATACTCGCATTTTGGGTTTATAGNAATCGATTGTAAATAGACAACTACTATCGATTCATCAAAATACTCGCATTTTGGGTTTATAGAATGAAACGTTTTTCGCTGGCATCGCATATTGTTTTGTGTGAAATTCTCAAGATTAAAAACTTTACGCTTGTGGAATATCCATTAATAATATATACATGACTTTTATAATGGGTACGTGCACGTACGAACACATGTACACGCACACACACACAGTTGGCAGTCACATGGCAATGTTTGTTTACCTTTGGCGGAAGGATACGAAATGGTCTTGAAAATATATCTTTAGCAGGGCTTCAAAAAAGTCTCTTCCAGTCGTGAACCGACTATAGGTACCTAGGTATTGGAAATTGACATTTATGGCCAGCACTGTAAACTACAACGAATTAGTGGCCTGTTCTTTGAACGTCTTCCTTATGAGTAATTTGATTTGTTGAAGTTTCTAGCCCTCTCACTTGTGAATTGTTAGTGTTGACATCAGCGAATACGCAGTACGTTGTTCACTGGTGCGAGAAGTACGTTCTACACAGGTACAGTGCCCATAAAGAAACACTTGACCTCGTAAATTAATTCGAAAGTGAATAGGTTAATACGATATTATATGAATCAGTTTTCATTAGTAACGACACAAAATTAATCTTTTCAGACCCACATTAACCCGTTTGCGTACTATTCCCGAGTATACTCGTTCACATCCGACATGTTGCAGAATAGGTGAAATCATGGTTTGTGCTGTACAAGGTCAGAAACTAGCACCAATAAAGACAACGCCTTTTCCTGTGTTGAATGCTATTGAATGCTGCTGAAAATCAACTATTTAATAATTGGTTGCTTCTTGTGCCATGGATCGACTGAAAAAACTTCCATAGCTTCCAAAGTTTAAGTTGTTATAAAGAAATTCGTAACTACAATTCACACCATTAATTTCCCTTTCTGCAACACCTAAAATNCAAAGTTTAAGTTGTTATAAAGAAATTCGTAACTACAATTCACACCATTAATTTCCCTTTCTGCAACACCTAAAATAAAAAAAATAATGTGTACGTTAAGGGGTTAATGTATATAGCATCAGGTGTTGCATAAGTTTTTATGCATGCTGTACACAGCACTTTTTTATTATCACAACTAATGACGTGTTTGTTTTGTGTNCAAAGTTTAAGTTGTTATAAAGAAATTCGTAACTACAATTCACACCATTAATTTCCCTTTCTGCAACACCTAAAATGAAAAAAAATAATGTGTACGTTAAGGGGTTAATGTATATAGCATCAGATGTTGCATAAGTTTTTATGCATGCTGTACACAGCACTTTTTTATTATCACAACTAATGACGTGTTTGTTTTGTGTTCGGCTATTGTAATATGAACTATTCGTGACCTGGGACGGTAGTACGGTTTATAGTCCATTCACGGTTACTTCCCTCTTATCTGAAACCCTGCAAAAGTTATACTTCCAAAATATTCCTTCGCCTTAGGCGAATAAAGTTTAACCAAGTATCGAAAATTACTCCAAAGGGACAGCGCACTGCATTCGTGCGCGTTCGGTTTAATAATATTTCGCGAAATAATTATTTATTACCAGGAATTAGCAATACGCCTCATTTCTTTCTGCTTTTATCCGTATTAAATATTAATGGAATATTTTAATTTATTAAAAATATAAGTGAAAGCCCAGTTTATAAAAAAAAAATTAAACGTTAACAGAAATATAAAACGCTTATGATACGTGACAGAATTAGGAAACAATCAAACATGTCTTACGTGGGGTGACTTTTCAAATGTTTGTTAAAAATGTGTGAAGATACTGCGAATGGACTATATTACTTTTCCTCGGCACTATTAAATTATTTCATATTCAAAATTTTAACCATTAGATGACAACGCTTGACTGTATATAGTGCTACGATTCGAAAATTGCTTTGCCTCTGGGAATAAAACTAGCACGCATATATTTTAAAGTTATTGCCAAATTTAATTACGATCTAAAACAATGCATCACATAAACATGAACTTCATAAATAAATAATTGATTTTGTATGGTTACTGAAAAGGACACTAAAGCGTGCAAATCATGTTACATATGCAAGGACGCATTTAACTGAGACGCAGCCAACTTTCCTCCACATTGGCTCTCAGCCAGCCAATAATAAACTTTTTACAGCAAGCAAGAACGTTAGTTCCAGTTACTGGGGGCAATTGGCAATGGCGGGACCAGTATAACAGAACTGGCAATCCTGCAGTGGGAATATGGGCGACACTAGTATAGTCAGTCTTGAANACAAACTTTTTACAGCAAGCAAGAACGTTAGGTCCAGTTACTGGGGGCAATTGGCAATGGCGGGACCAGTATAACAGAACTGGCAATCCTGCTGTGGGAATACGGGCGACACTAGTATAGTCAGTCTTGAAAGGCAGTGAATTCGTACCGACCTCAAAGTGTAAATGTGTGAATCTTTAATAAAACCTTGCTGTTAGTGAACAAGGACGGCAGAAGAAAAACATCTCCCGAAATCTTTTGACACTAAGAGAAAAAAGAACAAATATTTAAGTATCACAGTCACGATCTGGATGGGCAAAACTTCAGAACAATTCTGAAATATGATACATTTTTTTGAAGGAACTCTCAAAACTTTTCTTGGGAGTTGTTCATAAAATTTAAATTCTGTGACTTAATTTCCAAATGAGATTTTCGTAATGGAAATTATCCTTAAACAGATTATTATATTACATCCTCTGGTAAAATTTTTGTACACGATAAGTGCAATAAAAATTGATAAAGACGGTTTACGGTAAAGTGAGCACTTTTAAAATTTGAAGAAAAAGAAATCACTGTTAATAAATACTCACGATAGACAGTACACACTAGCATGTAGGCGCCCAGTTAAGTTGGCAGTGAAGTAATACAAATAGTTCTAAGAATTTACGTAGTGTTGCGAGTGTAACGTTTAAATTTATGGTCACTGAAGTCAGTGTTTCATGTTTTATACACTTTAGAGCACGAATAAGTGTATTAGTAGCACATGCGGACTCGTAACAATTCCACGATTTTACTTGGATGGCGCATGAATAAAGTGATTAGACCCGTGGCAATGTTAATTTATCATATGGCGGAACGATACAAAATGAGAGGTCAAAGAAGATCGTTTGCACGTCTTCCAAAAGTGCTCACTTTACTGTGAACAGATTATTCTATAGTAAATGTGGTTAAAGGCTGTTCACTATAAAGAGAGCACTTTTGAAATCAACCTTAGAAATAAGACACTGCTCCTACCTGCATATATTTTAACGGGCGCACTGAGTGACATGCGCCCAGACTAACTTTACGTTAGTCACGATGGAGAGAAAGTATTGCCATTCCTTAACGTCGAATTTAAAGCGTTAGGTAAGCATTTGTGATAGCATAAATTATTTATTTCGCTTTCGGTTTTTTAATGCATATTTGTAATTTATTTACTTTTCTAATAATTTCACAGTTTCACTTGACCGACGCACGACTAAAGTGTTGAGGTCCATGGCAGTGTTAATTTTACATAATGCGGAAGAATACACAACGTACATACAAGTAGATATTAAGCAGGACTTTCAAAAGTGCCCAGTTTGCTGTGAAAAGCCTTTGATACAAAAAATTTAAAACAGCTGGATTTTTATTCAAAAATTTTTACTGAACCAGTGACAAAAGTTAATTGTTGTGGTGCTTCCTTTGATGTAGGCGTACCAATTTGCTGATTGGTTGCGCGAAGCTCTGCAACGGGCCTTTTTTCTGGTTGGCTACTGCGTGATGCAAAAGGTTTCCTATTGGCTGGGCTGCCGGCCGGGTAGTCAGTTACAAGGCGCTGATTGGCGAACGGTGTTCCGAAATGTTTGCTGGCCAGTAATGCTATTTTGCTGGCGTCTGCGGCTGGAGTTAGAGGTATAAGCGGTTGTTTCGCCTCTATATTCTTATGTACTCCATACCGGTGGTTCCTACACGTTAAATCAAATGCCAGTAACTAACAATTCTATTATTGCTTTTGAACACAGGTAATGTATAATATTAAATGTTACAATGAGGTAGCTTCATTTGTTTCTGAAAATTTTACTGTAATTGGTACAAAGCTCCATTACACCTAGCAGTCAATAAAAAAAACTGAATTTAACAATGGTAGTATCTGTTTATGAATGTGAATAAGTAAAGGGAAATTTCTCATATTTAGTGACTTGTAGGCTAGACTCTAGTTATACGCTTACCTAAGACTCAGACATTTTTTATTTGTAGACACTCCTGATTTTCGTGAAAATATTTCGTTCCTGTATTCAACTCGCTGCTTTTTACCAATTTCTTGAAACCCTGCAAAAGTTCTACTTCCAGGATATTTCTCCGCCCCATAGTAACAAAGCTTAGCTAATTATAGAAAACTGCACCAGAAGAGAACGCACCGCATTTATGTGCACTCAGTGTACCCTAATAATATATCCAATAAGAACTATTTTTTACTGGACATTACCAACTCAAAATGAAATTATAATTAGGGACCTGCGAATTCACGTTATTATTTGGAATCAGGCTAAACTTCACATTGCTATATATATACTGGAGCCGGCTTCATTTCTCCATTGGCTGCTGCAGAGTTGTGAAGTCACTCCCTTTCTGACTGAACTGCACGTGATTGGGACACACAGATGTGAAGTGTTAATTTATTGGCGCGGAGTTACCCAGGGCGTGTCAAATAAAGTATAGTACAATGACAAACCTATTGCAAAGGTAAAATTATTTAAACCTTAACGTGTCCTCAAATAATATCACGAATTTTGCAGGTCTCTAATTATAATGTGTAGATGGAATATAAGGAAAAGTTACATTTAACTAAATATTAGGCACTTTTATGATAACACAAGTATAAAACGCTTGCAACACATGTCATATTTAGGAAACAATCTAACACTTCATAAATTAGTTGTATTCTCAAAAATTGTTTTCAAAAAGTGTGAAGAAAGCTCGAATAGATTATAGTTGATTTTCAAAACAGTTTAACCTCTTAACGTATTATCCCGAATATACTCGTTCACGTCTGGTATGTTGCAGAATACGTAAACTAATGGTTCGTGCTGTAGAAGACGAGAAGCTAGTGCCAATGCGGACATCGCAATTTCCTATTTAGTTATTGGTGGCTTCTTGTACCACGGGTCTGCTGAAACCATTTCCATATGCTCCCAAGAGTCGGTCATTATAAGAAATNTATTGGTGGCTTCTTGTACCACGGGTCTGCTGAAACCATTTCCATATGCTCCCAAGAGTCGGTCATTATAAGAAATTCATAAGTATTTTTCACACCAAATATTTCTACTTTTGCAACACCTGAAACAAAAAATGTATGTGTGCTTTAAGGGGTTAAGGCACCGCACCGCGGAGATTTAGTTACCACACTACTCGCCTCCCACCTAGGCTATCCGGGTTCGATTCCTTGCGGGGTCGCTCCCGGATTTTCGTATGTGGGAATCGTGCCGGACGATGCCACTGGTCGGTGGGTTTTCTCCAGGATCTCCCGTTTCCCCCACCCGCCATTTCATTCGAGCGTCGTTCCACACTCCATACCTTGTTTCACCTTCATCGGCTCTCAAGACCGCGATGTTAACAGCAGCATAAATGCTTAATTTACTTGTGACAGAAAGTGTCGTTAAGTACACACTTACGCGAAATACTCATCATTGCCACGTCTGGGATTAACCCCTTAACAAATTATCCCGAAAGTACTAGTTCCAGTCTGACACTTGCCCATATCGGCTCAGATGTTAAGAGCCGCCTATATCTCTCCACTCCACTCAAAACACTTAAGTTCGGATCCACCTTCGTGATTTGATGATTTCAGTTGTTTCGCGTCCTGTGTGCTTGTCCGCGAATCGCGTCCGTTCAATTTGGGAGTAGTTTATTTCTAACTGTTCGCGTTGAATGAAAACATGTCTTCACACGTCCAATATCAAATGACCTGAAAAAATTGCGGATTCCGGGGGGGAATAACATAGATATTCAACACTTGTAAAGACTGTTCACAAGAGATAAAAGAAAATCGCGAACATTTTTTTGAGCCAACTGATCGCCGATAACACTCTGGCTAGTTTATTCTTTTATTATTGTATGAACAATGTTTTGACTCGGCAATCACGAACTTTCTGCCGTATAGGATCAGAATCCTTATTGGCCTAGTGAAATGGGGTAGTAGCTTCGTGCATGCATGACAGGCAGTAAGATTAGGAAACTGTCTGGCATATGTACAATGCGTTGAATCCTAGCAAACAGTTAACTTTTCCCGCGATAAACCATCATCTCTGCTGTTCGCTGTTAAGTAAGTACTTACGAAATCAGCCTTTTAAAAAATTCCCTNTCCCGCGATAAACCATCATCTCTGCTGTTCGCTGTTAAGTAAGTACTTACGAAATCAGCCTTTTAAAAAATTCCCTTACTATAGCTATACTTACATGCATAGTGTGAACTAACGCGTGGGTTCCCAGTTAAGTTGGCAGCAGATAACGAAAAATAGTTTCACTATTTGACGTAGCATTGAGAGTGTAACGTTTTAATTTACTGCTACTAAAGTCAAAGTTTCTTTTTTTTTATACTCACAAGAGCACGGATTTGCATATCATTAGAGCCACCTGTTTTCGCGAAAAAGAATCCACGACTGGCTGTACTCCAAAACACGTCAGTTCAGAACCAGTATCGCGGTTGAATGATTTTATCTCCACGGGTCTTAGGTGATTGCCCGCGAATCACAGACGTGGAGTATCGGAGTAACCTAATTCTGATCCAGCCAAGTAAGAAAATGTCTCCTCGCACAGAGAAAAGCCGCCAATAATCAAAAGAATACTGCTGGTATGCCCGTAGGGTATGGAACTCTAGTATGTGCGGGAATATTTTCGCGAAAAACAGGTGGACCCACATATCATTAACAGTTTTATTATTTTAAAAAAAACCACACGGTTTCCGTGAATGAAGTGAGGTGGACCATGGCAATGTTAATCTTAAATGTGGTGGAAGGATACAAAATGAGTAGAGAAGTAGATCCCTAGCAGGGTTTTCGAAAGTGCTCAATTAACCGTGAGCAGAATATACGTTTGTGCCGCTTTTGCANGAAGTAGATCCCTAGCAGGGTTTTCGAAAGTGCTCAATTAACCGTGAGCAGAATATACGTTTGTGCCGCTTTTGCAATTGGCCCACGACCTGTGTGACAAATCGTGAAGGATTCCGAGCCAATAATAACTTGCAACAAACTGACGACCCAAACACAACCTCTTTATTGCTGCAGCAAGACGCCAATGAGCGGCTGATATCAGTGGCGTAAGAACGAGGGAGAAGCAGGGTGTACATTTCCCCTCCTTAAATTTAGGGAAGGGCGCCGGAATAATAGCACATGAGCACCCCAAACTGTTTTTGTTCATCGAGATACGTTGACATATTGTATACAATTTTGTTATACTTACATGCATCTTTGCATCTGGGTTATATAATTATTCGTATCTTTAACGCAGCATGTAATTTAGGATTTGATCGCATAAAAAATATAATTTATGAGGGAAGCAAAATGCGTTAGCAGCGGATAGTGATTTGCCAACCCCCAAAATTAGAGGTGTTGGTTCGCCACTGAATGATATCTCCTTGCGTGTATAGACGAATGCAAAACCGCAGAGCACTTAAAGACTATGGGCTGTTCACAGAAAACTGAGCACTTTTGAAAGACCTGCTCAAGGTGTACTTGTGTGCACATTATATAATCTTCCGCCGTAGGTGTGGAAATCTTTTCGCAAAATTCTTGTCTCCTTATTCATCGCATGCAGTAGCCAATCAGTTACAAGGTCCGTCCCCAGAGCATCGTACAGACAAACTGAAAATGAGTGAATTGGGTGGAGAGATTTGGGTGGCTCTTAACAGCGAGGTCTTGAGAGCCGATGAGGGTGAAGTGAGGTGAGTAGGGAGCAGCGCCGGAATGTAAGGGCGGGGGAAACGTAAGATCCCTGAGAAAACCCGCCAACCAGCGGCATCGCCCGGCAAGATTCCCACATACGGAAATCCGGGGTGACCCCGCTGGGAATCGAATCCGGAGGCTAGTAGTCTAACCACTAGACCACTGCGGCCCCAACTGAAAATGAGTATTCTCATTCCACTTGAGTACAATTAAAATCACTGTTGTAGTCCTCTATGTCTGAATCTGTAACCGAAAGCGTTAAGGAAGAATAAAAAGCAAACAATTAACTTAAGTGCAATCCCTATTAGCAAAACAAACACGAAAATTAATCTCTTTAACTTCCCCTGAAGAGAGTCAGTAAACCACATCCTTTCTGCAATCCCGATAAAATGAAACTCTAGAGCAGTATTTTTAATGCACCTGGAACCAGGTTTGAGTATCAAGACTCTGTTCATTTCCGTACTGAAATATATGAGAAATAATTCAGCAGGGATTCCGCCTCAATAAAAAATAAGCCTTTCATTTACCCCGGAAAGCTGGAATGAAGACCATTTAAATTAGCGCGTTTCTTTCTACTTCACCCAGCTTACTTTAAACTCTCGGAGAAATTAAATTACCAAGAATTTCCAAGCTACCAAGAATAAAAACCCAACGAGTAGGAATATTTTTACAGAATTATCTGCGATGAGAGTGTCAGGGATGAATAGCCACTTCTTTTTACAAAATTGATGAATAGAACGCCTGTTAATTGTTAAACTTTGTGGCCATTTTATTATCATCCACAGAGAAAGACGGAAAGTTATATCTGCGTATGATTTTTTGCACATAAAGTTTCCGTTTGAATATACAACTACGTGAGACAACAATTTGTGAACCCTTAAAAGAATCATCTGGTGACCATGATAGTTGGTAAATAGGCACATTGACTGATTATATGTAAACGATTAGATTTTTGTGCGACGTAGCACTTATGCACTTATGTGGTACGAGGGTGATGTGGGGTGTTTAACCCTTCCATTCCCACGCTGAGAAAAATGTTTTGTTGAATCAAACAAAGTTTTTTTGGCGCAAGCAAATAAATTGTTTGTATTGAGGCAATTAAATATGTTATTGTTCAAACCAAATATTTATTGGTTTTTATTTGGTTGCGCCAAGCAAAGATTTGGTTGGTACAAATAAAGATTGGCTTGACTCTACGTACATAAAACAACTTTGGTTTAAAATAAATTAAATTTTGAAGCCCGACCGAGAATCGAACCTAAATCAGCTGCGCCAGCGCGAGCTCAGCCAAACTGAATACCGATAGAGTCGGAATGTTTTTGAATACATACATTTCAAATACTGGACATCAATGTTCGCAAATAAATATTTCACGTTTGCAGCTTCACTTTTCAGTTTCCTGTTGAAATTGTTGTATTAGGATGTTTACACAATTATTAACCATCTGTAAATGCACTTTTCACACAAAATACAAACAAACTCTCGAGCTGTTTTCTCGAACGAAGGCAATCACACGAGTGGCCAAACAGTTGATTCAACCAAATATTTTGTTGGCAGTCTAATTTCTTTTGGCCAAACACAAAGGTTTTGTTAGTTCAAGCGTGTATTTTTTTAGATAAACAAAATAAATTTTGTTGCTTTTCAAGNGGCCAAACACAAAGGTTTTGTTAGTTCAAGCGTGTATTTTTTTAGATAAACAAAATAAATTTTGTTGCTTTTCAAGAATTGTTTACTTAAAAAAAAATGTTTTGTTGGGGCAACTTGATATACTTTTGGTCCTATAAATACCAATATTTTGCTGGCTGTTCTCTCTGCGCACGGCAATTAATTGTTTCTGCTGTACTAAATAAGGTATATTTTTCAAGCGTACTGTACTCAAGCTGACAAATAAACTGTTTCGTTGTCACAACCATTAAGTTGTATCACTGTTCGGTGAACAGTGATATTAACCAGCCATAATGCAGAGCACTAGCAGTGTTTACGAATATTCTTAGCCCCGAGGAAGGTAAAGGTGAAATCGCAACCATCCGTCGCATCCGTCAGTCGCCCTTCCGTCCGGTGGTCACGTGCTTTTCAACCAATCGCAGGGCAGGTTTATTTTCTGTCCGTCCATCCGTCAAATATTTCCCAAACTTTAACTTTCGACGGACGATGGATGGGCCACCGCCTTCTGACCATATTCCGTATACGCGAATAAAATGCAAGTCAGCAGTTATGTGTTTATTTATCTTTGGTGGTAAATTCAGGAATTAAAATTGTATACAATAAATTATAATAAATTCTTATCACGTAAAAAATTATTTCCCCAAAATATATTTTCTTGAGAACGTATTTCCAACAAAAATATACCTCCAACCAAAGAAAGATCACGATGTTAAGTTGTCACACTTTAATTATGCCGTACAGAAGAATTGCCAGACGACGGATTGTTGTGAATCGTTTGCAACCGACGGACGAAAATACAGAAGTATGACTGACTGACGGACGGGCGACTGACGGATGCGACGGACGGTTGTGAACCTTGCAGTGAACAGTACTGGTCAAACATAACCTTACTGTGCAACACAGAGACAAACGTCTGCACTGGTTATGAGAGGATTGACACTTCGAAGACTATGACCGTGTTCCAATTGGCACTTTTTGTTAACAAAATGGTCGCTTGACCCGTTTTGTCTACAAAATCTATGACGAAATTTTTGTAACTTGCGTTTTGCGTTTCGTCAGCTTCGAAGCTGAAAAAATTACGAAGTACAAAGTACCAAATCGCTGCTATATTAGTGTTGCCTGTTTGAAACTTTTAAATTCACATATAGGTGATGTTATTAGAATAAACGTATGTGTATTGTATTCAACAATTATTCCACAAAGCAAATTGCTGAAATATTCTTGAAATAGGCGTTTTCTGATGACACAATTTTTTTAAAGTGCCATTTTCACATCGTATTTGTCTTATTTTGTTAACTTGAAATTTTAAACGACCTTCTAACAACTTTTGGGAATAATTACTGTTTATTTTAAGACTTCGTGGACTTTTAATTTTGGGATCATGATAACACGAAAATAACAGCAGCGTGGCATTCTGTAGAGTTTAATGCTGTGGTGTTCCGACTAAACATTACAAAATGCTAAATAAAAATTACGAAAAACTAAACTCGAAACGAATTGGAACACGACCTCAATCCGTGTGTTATAATTATTTCTCTTCCCATAAAAAAAAAAATTACTAATCCTAATTAAGTTACATTTTTTCAATATTTTTATCATATTTTTACTAGTAAACAAGCCGACCTCCCGTGGTGCAGTCCGCTGCTGCGCCACCGTTCTGCGGTTTGGGAAGTTCTGGATTCGAATCCTGGGTGTTATTTTAAGTTATGTCACGTGTTAGTTTATGAGCCCTCCCCTTATAAGCCTTCAAGCACAACACCGGGGGACGTCAATAAGCCTTTTCCAATCCAGTACGATACTGCAGTCGTCCCGGCCTAAGAATGGACATGGCTCCGTCTACCCAAGTGAAAGAGAAAGACAGAACGACTTACAAAGCACCAACCACAGGCAGGCGGGAAGACGAAATTGCCATACCACCGTCGTCCAATGGTTTCCTTTCCCAGGGAGGAGTGGCCCGACATAGGCAGAGCTCCCAAGTCCTAAGTTACAGCGGTGCTACTATAGTAAACAACATAAGGTCAAAAACAAATTTTGATATAGAAAAGGTTTTTTTTTTTTTTTGCAATTGCCGAAATAAACAAGATAGACTCTACATACTGTTATACCTGAAAGAATATTTTTTTATTGTAACACGACCAACTTGGCATCCTATTGGCTGTAATCCAGTCAATAATGAAATTCTGGTGTGTTGTTGACCAGTAATACGGCGGAAAGTGAGAATAGAGAGCAATAGAATATGATATCCCTTCTGAGGTGGCTATAGGTGACTCGCTTATAGCTCGTCTTTAAGGCTGATAAAAGTGTACGTGATATGACAGGTATGATAATTGCCATACGAAATTAATGGGCTACAGGCGCATGCCGAGAAAACGTACGAGAGAGCCGCGGGAACAACTGAGAGAGTTTGAGAAATTTGATAAGCAGGTTTAACTGTGTACCAAAGCGACCGTCATTTCGGCCGTACGCTCTCCACAGTCAGATTTCGTTGGGAGAAGTAGACACGTGAAGTTCCAATACATGGCAGACCAGTTCTAAACGTTCTCGATGACCAGCAGGCTGGAGGGCGGTTTGATTGTCACACAAGAGCGCAAACTTGCTTGTCCACATTGAGTGAAACATGGAAGTTTATGTAGAGAGCACCATACCACTACCACGAACAATTCCAAATGCCTACGCATTGTGCTTCACAAAGAGAACTACCACGGCATATTTTGTATACCTACACTGTTATTAAAAATGTGCATCTTGGAGGAATATTATACTGCAGAAACTAATCAGTGTTATTCTATACTATTCTATTCTATATTTGTTGGCTACTACGAATGCACTTCTGAAATCTACTTTATAAAATGTCCCTACCCCTAACTTTACATAAAATGGATATGCTGGCCGATATGTTGTCTGTAAAGTTGGCAGCATTCCTGGAAAATTAGTTCATGTGTTAACATCGTATTTAAAGGAAGATATAAAAATATTTATGAACACTGAATTTAAAATATTCTATTTTATGTATTTTTATTCACATAAGAGTGAATAATGCAAGACACGTAACATATTTACATTCAAACCAATTTCAAAGTTTCACTTTATCAGCTTACAAATATAGTGATCGTGCCAACGGGAATCTTAATTATACATATGGCGGAAGGATACAAAATTGGCATACAAGTATACCATAAGCAGTTCATTATATAGTACTAAATGAACGGCAAAATATTGAAGTAAAATTTTCCTGCTGGTTCTCTCAGAGGTGAAACAGTTTTGCAAGGCGTCTGATAAACACTTCGACAAACTCCGCGATTGGTTCAATTAAAGTCCAATCAGGGGAGATCCCTTCGTCCCGTGGCTCGCGAGTAATCCCTCGCAGATAATTACTGAAGAACTTCGCTTCACCTGACCCTCTTTACCAACTACTATGGTTAAGACACGAGCACCAATTACGTCGGTTCTGGCATCTGACAATGACGCCACTAGCAGGTACAGTCCAAGCTGCAATCGCGGCTGTTCCATTAATTCCTGAAAAGCTAATCTTCAGCTATTTAGTTAGCCTTGTCCTCTCTCCCACACAGCCAAAGAAGTTGCTTTAAACTGAAGGCTGCAAATACCTACATCATGCCCATATGAACAAGTACATCCAGATTTAGGTTCATAACAAACTTGCGTTGCCTTACGTTTATTATAGGCTTTTCGCAGTTATTTGAGAATGTTTGTAATCAACCTCCAAAAAAAATTCCTTGGCCGTAACTGCGCACATTTTGGCGTAAACGCTGGCTGAAATACGCACGGTAAAGTTGGCAGTGACTCAGAGAAGTGTAGCACTCATGCATACCCTGGCATCGTCGGGTAGTTCCGCTAGTAATGAGTAAACATCATTATTGTTATCTCAGTTTATCCCGTTCACCTCCCCGTGTTCACGATCGAAGACATGTTGCACATAAAGAAAACTTACGGCCGTCTCTGTGCGCAACGAGATATCACTTCCCGGTGTTATGAAAGTCTGCCTGTGAGTGATTTGACTTGCGAAAGTTTTGGACCTAACATTTTATGAAATGTTAATGCTGGTAACTCCGAGAACGCAGCACGTTGTTCACTGGTTGCCAGAAGCCCGCTTTACACGATGCGTTGCATACCGAAATATAGCGTGATTAGAGATGGTTAGACATGATGGTTTATCGCGAGAAAAGTTGACTGTTTGCTAGGGTTAAACGTACTGTACACATGTCCTACAGTTTTCTTTCGCTATTGGCTCTCATGCATGTATGAAACTACTACCCCATTTCACTGGGTCAATGAGTGAGTGAAGAGATTTGGGCGGCTCTTAACATCGAGGTCTTGAGAGCCGATGAGGGTGAAGTGAGGTGAGTATGGAGCAGCGCCGTAATGAAAGGGCGGAGGAAAGGGAGATCCCCGAGAAAGCCCAGCATCGTCCGGCACGATTCCTACTTGCGAAAATCCGGAGTGAACCGACCGGGGATTGAACCCGGTTCGCCTTGGTGGGAGACGAGCAGTCTAACCACTCAGACACCGTGGCCCCCTGGGGCAATGAGGATTCTAATACTATAAGGCAGAACACTCGTTACTGGTATGCAAACAACTTAGCCCAGTCAAAACCTTGTTCATACAATCATGAAGGAATAAACTAATTAGAATGTTGTAGAAAATATGTTGGCTCAAATTCTTGCGATTTTNTTGTTCATCCAATCATGAAGGAATAAACTAATTAGAATGTTGTAGAAAATATGTTGGCTCAAATTCTTGCGATTTTACATCATCTCTACACATGATTAGTATACTGGAACTAGTAAATAAATTTGGCATTGAACCGGTTATTTCGAGTAATACAAATTCGTATTTATCATTTGTAGAAACAAGGAATTTTTGGTAATTTGTTTGAGGAAAAGTTAAATTGCAGCCACGTGTACCTACATTGGAGTTTCTACTTATATTGGACCACGGTTTGTTAGACACGCCCAAGGCGACTTTCGACCAACAAGTAAAACCAGTATCGTAGCCCGTGCTACCTGCTGTCGAGTTTAAGAAGCAACAGCCAATGAGCAACTGATTAAGGGTCGGATACACAAAGGATTATGGCATCTAGCTTGTTACCGAATGAATCTGCGAAATATACGTCTCTCTAATCATCGGTTATTATATATATGTACGGTGTTTGTTGACCTTTAATGCGTATAATTATGAAAGGTACACCGTACTGTTCTCTTAACTTTTTTTTGTATTAATACTTATGAAATGAGGTTTGTCATATTAATAGAGTAATAATTTGTTGTATTCCTGCGTGTGTTTGCGTTTTTATTTTCACTAAAATTTGTTACAGTTTTATTTTAGTACCTTCTTTTTTAGGTTCTCACGTGGAAATTTTGTTGGCACATAAATGAACAATCTCCTTAGTATGTTAAGTTGTTGAAAACATAATGTGAATCATTATTATTAGTATTCAAAAGAATTACAAACTCCAATATGTACGTAAGGACAATTATGCCCGATAATCCTTTCGGTTCACAAGTACTGCAACAAACGAATATTGTTTTTGAATCCTGTAATTTTGTTATCCAATCACTGTACTTCATGCTTGATGCTCCGGGATGGTTGGTGTTGACCATTCCTAAAGCAGAGCTATAGCAATGTCAACAAATGACATAACCTGCAAGTAAAACACTGACTACTCTGAGCTCCGATTTCTCGCTGTGAGGCCTACAGTTGCATTCTTAAATACTTTTACAGTGCAACAGGTCCTCGATCATGGAGA
This sequence comes from Clitarchus hookeri, assembly GCA_002778355.1. NCBI lineage: Eukaryota > Metazoa > Arthropoda > Insecta > Phasmatodea > Phasmatidae > Clitarchus > Clitarchus hookeri. The sequence continues at coordinate 883,677 of NQII01001144.1, read as the reverse complement.
AATGGGCTTAATGAATTTACTTATCCCGTATATATTAACTTACAAAGTGTGCTGCAGAATAAGTAAAATTATATTTGGTGCTACACATGGTCGAAAATTAGCACCAAAAAATTACTAGATGTTATAAATGCACGTGTCTAATGAGCAGGATTATTCGGCAAAGATGTTCACCCCAAATATATTCCGAACCGCTGAAAGTATCGAAATTTTTATTTCAAATTCGTAAATGGCACTACGGGGCTCATAAGACACCGTCTACGTCTGTTCCGAGATGTAATTCATCACTGAGAGAGAGAGTTGAGATATCTGGGCAGCTCTTAACAACGAGGTCTTGTGAGATTAATTACAGAGATAACGAAATCAACTTTGATTTCATAAATGAAAATATACTCATTTCTCCCGATAGCATAACATGTTATTAATCGGCGATTTAAGTGACATGATTATTTTGAAAATCCGACGAGCACTTTTTCATATGAGGGGGGTTTTCATAGGTTTATGCATTTGACTGTAGTTGTAGCGGGGTAGTTTGCGGCATCCGCTGGGAGATGTTGCATTGGTTTGGACCGCGAAACAGACGCAAACGCTCGGTGAATTAATTGAATATGAACATCAAATTAAACACACGTTTCATTTGTCTGTAACATCAACAACACCAACAAACAACATTTCGCTTGCGTTCGATACCCGTCTTACTGTATCATTAGCGCGTGTGTCACCTGTGTAGGAACTCTCCGCTGGACATACCAGCGGATGATGCAACCTACCCCACCATAGCTACAGTCAAATGCATACATTTATGGAAAAAAAACACTTATGTCTCAAAAAGTGCTCGTCGGATTTTCAAAATAATCACGTCCCTGAACTAGTAACTTCCATTTAAAAAACAAAGCTTATATCTTTATGTAGTAATTAATTACATCTCGAAACATACATATACGATGTCTTATGTGCCCTGTAGTACCATTTACGGATTCAAAATCAAAATTCTAATACCTTGAGCTGTTCGGAAAATATTTGGGATGAACGTCTTAGCTGAACAAATCTGTATATGAGTTTGTTTACGACATTTTTGTTTTGATTTTCTGTTTCTGTAGACATTGATAAAGCATAAATTTATTTAAACAACGGAAAATTCGTCATGAAGAGGGTTGAGATATTNAAACATACATATACGATGTCTTATGTGCCCTGTAGTACCATTTACGGATTCAAAATCAAAATTCTAATACCTTGAGTGGTTCGGAAAATATTTGGGATGAACGTCTTAGCTGAACAAATCTGTATATGAGTTTGTTTACGACATTTTTGTTTTCATTTTGTGTTTCTGTAGACATTGATAAAGCATAAATTTATTTAAACAACGGAAAATTCGTCATGAAGAGGGTTGAGATATTTCGCGAGTTCACATGCCAATCAGCGTCTGATAACCTAGCTGCCAGACGGCAGCCCAACCAATAGGGACTTTTCGTAGCATGTAGTAGCCAATTAAATACAAAGCTCGTTTACAGACCCTCGTGCAGCCAATCAGAGAATGTATACGCCCACATCAAAGGAACCGCCACGCGATTTTGTCTCTGTCTACTCTGTGACACAATGATTCAAATAAAATCGACAAAAGAATTCACTAATTATAATAAACCCACACAAACGCGATCAACTGGTCATTGTATATAAACAATAAAGAGAAAATACTGACTTAAAAAAATGCATTTCCCCTCTTTTGGCACTATAATAAGAGATCAAATTTATACATTTGAGTTATGAAGTAATATATCTTGAACCGGAAAACCCCTAGCGTGTATTTTAAACAGTTTTTGTAGCTAACTACTTACAGTTTAATTATCAGCAACAAAAATGCTTTAGTTTACAGAAATTTGTTATCAACACTGATAAAACTGTATCATACCTTGCAAACTTAAGTATGCCTTACGTTTTCTATTTGTCGTATAATTTATAATACTCGTTCTGGAATTTATTTTCCCGCTGATGTTTTTCTAAAATGTCATTCTGGTACAATTGGAAATATAAAATTTTTAATGTAATTTTCCTTGTGCGATATTGTTTTTTTTACGAAAAGAAACATGCTGCTGTATGTATTTTTGTCAGTGCAACAAAGGGTTAAATTTAATTTTATGCATATAATTTTTTATCAAATTCGTGTTCCAGTCTGATTTTTATTTGCATTATTTTCAATGGCTCTATAATCATGAAACACAGGTCATGTTTCTCTTACATAGCCTAGCTCTTGTCAACGTGCATATAATTATACGTGTGACAGTAATGTGCAATGCCAAGTCGAACACAGGGAAAACCGGAACGAGTTGAACAGCTGTGCAGAATGAACGTAATATAAAGTGAAAGCAAGCAGAGACAGCGACATAAATTAAATAATGTCGCGGGCTTCGTTTATGATGGTGGAGAATGTCGCCAGTTCTTAACACAGTTTCGCACCTAAATAAGATATTCAAACGCCTGAAGTCTCCACAAATTTTACGAACATCTAGGTTAGGCTAGAATAAATGCTCAAGTGCCCACCACTAACAGGAATACCAGTTAACAACACCTTGTTGAACCACAGAAACAGGGCGCGTTTATCTGTACTGTATAACTACGTTATTGACTAGCTATCAGCCAAAGGAGTGCAGAGTTTACGGTGTCCCGATCAATATTTTCTTTTTGAGTATAAGAAAATTCGCAAGTAGTGTTGTAGGGACGAGTCTGGCACAATGGGACCGGCGGATATTGTTTGTAATGTTTTTAGGTTAAAGGTTATTCAAGGTCAAGGTCACCTTGATCCAATTTGGTGGTTGGGTGACGTCACAACATGGCGGCCGGTCCCCCCGGTACCCTTGCGCCAGATTCTTCATTACCATTCTACTTACGCAACGATCCGTTGTTTTTGTCACAAAATTTATTAGTGATGAGATGGAATCTTACTGTAGGACTGAGACTAAAAATGAGCGAAGCGTTGGAACTTTATTTACATTAGGTTTATTCTGACAAAGGCTGTTTGCGGTAAACTAAGCACTTTCGAAAGCTCTGCTCAATATATGATTGTATGCACATTTATGTATTCTTCCACCATATGTAAAATTAACGTTTCCATGGGCCTTCATCACTTTATTCAGGCGTCGGCCAAGTGAATCTGTAGAGTTATTAGGAAATGATATATTTACAAATTTGTTAAATCTTGCACTTATATGCATTAAAGAATAGAATGAAAAGATAGGATTTCAGTATTCACAAATGTTTTTATAACAGTATTAATTAAACTAGAAGAAACTGGACTACTTTCTCCCAGCGTTACCTATTTTACTGAACACATGCCAGTCAGTGTGCCCGTTAAAATACATGCAGGTAGAAGGAATAATATTTTTTAAAAAGTTTATTTCAAAAGTGCTTAAATAACCGTGATCAGTCTATACTATTGTTGCTCCAGCTATTCTCCTCAAAGTGTCAACAACACAGAAAAACAATTTTTTAGACCTGTAGAGTTACAGACTGTTGTAAATTAACAATATGAGATATTGTGTATACGCAGTGTTATCCTGAACTCCAGGTACAAACTTTGCGCCATGAATTGTTATGGGAAATGATTTATAAAACGTAAAACGATCTATAAAATAGCGTGAATATTAAGGGAGAGAGACGCCCTATAAAACTGAGAATTAAAATTAGCTATTTTGCAAACTATCATAAATTACTGTTTTTCTCGAGAACCGTTCGCTTAATCGTGTTACGCCAAGGTTCTGTGTTCTTTTAATGCACACGTGATTGTTACGTTATATCAACTCATAAGTAACCGCGGGTCACATACTTGTGTTGGTTAATAACATAGCAACTTATAACACCCCGAGACCCCTAATTTCCTAATGACGGGCAATTATTGCCTGTCAAATGTCCACAGATGAGAGATATCGCATTAAGCTATAGTCTGATCGCGGTTTGTTAACAATTCTTTAATAAAATATTTGAAGAATCGTCCTATGTATGACATGTTTGATTATATCCTAAATATGTCGCGTATTAAGAGCGTTTTATACATTATTTAAGTTAAATGTACATTATTTGTAGTAAAATTGAACTTTTGCTTATATTTTATCTGTAAATTAAAGTATTAAATATGTAATTATTATGAATAAAACAGGGAGAAAATAGGTGGGTTTTAAAGCCAAGTAATAAATAGTTCTTATGCAAAGTAATTTTACTTTGAGTGCTTACGAATCCGGTGCGTTGTCCGTTTGGTGTAATTTTCTAGACTCGGTTAAGCTTTGTTTGCATGAAAAGGAGGAATATCCTGGAAGTATAACTTTAGCAGGGCTTCGGAAAAGTTGGAAGTAACCGTGAACAGCCTAGCACTATTCACGAATTTGTTGTTATGCATAGTTCCTGACCTGAATGGGACAAAAAGAGTAGTTATGGGCACAGATACGAAATATCGTGGTGGTTTCTTTGATGCGGGCGTACCCATTCTCTGATTGGCTGAGCGAGGTTCTGGTAACAGGCCTCGTGTCTGATTGGCTGCTGCATAATGCGAAATGTTCCACATTGGCTGAGCTGCCTGCTGCCGAGTAGGTTCCCAAGCGCGGATTTGGGCGGATGGCGTTCCGTTAGTTTTCTGGCCGGCGACGCCATTTTTCTGGCGTGTACGCTGGAGTTCGCAGTGTAAGCGACTGTTTCACCTCTCCCGCCTACCTGGAGCCTTTTTCCGCGTTTGAGGCCGAAATGCGCGGGAGCGATAAGGACGACACTGCCTCGCGCATCATGTTCCCCATCGCCGCTAAGCGCAAGGCTCTGAACTGGCGTGCAGTGTTCTAGCCGCGCTGCGTGTGCCTATGGGACTTTCAGCGGTGACGCTACTATTTTATTGATGGGGAGTCTGCAGAAAGGTTCAGTGCAGGTTCTTGAGTAGTTTCGTATGTATCCGACGCATACATTTTGAGATACAGCGCTTTGAAAAAGCTGTTTTTAGGAGTTTTGAAGTGCTATGAAATGGTATTTTTAACGTGCGTGACATTTCGAAAGTACTGAACAACCTTCGTTTGAAGTGTGCGTTGCTTTCGTAAATCAGCACACTGGACGCACGTTTAATAGTTTGGCGGGAAAACGCGTATTTAAAACACTTTGCAACGCAGTTCGAGCGCCAGGTAGGTGGGAGCCTAACTACCCTGTAGTGAGACAGGGAATGGAACGGCTTCCCATAATATCGTTGTCTCGAGTGTGTAGAAAAATGATACGCCAAGGAAAAGGCGGGACGAATAGATAATTGCCGTAGCACAGAATAAAGGAGAGGTGTGAAGGAGAAGGAACGGTGAAAAGGCAGAGTGAGATGGCAGCATATTATGGTCTGTTTCGTGTAAGTTGGCAAAATTCTGACAGTTCGACGAAAGTAGCGCCAATGTTTACCTTTCGTTTATGTATCCTTTCGCAATCAGCTGGTGCGTCAAGTGGAGGCTGTATTTTTTATCAACACGCTGTTAGCTAATCCACTTGACATTGTACTGTAATGCTAAACACATTTTAAGATATTTTAGACTGACATCTGTCTAAAAAAAATTAGTAGGTTATAAAAGTAAAAATATAAAACCTTGCAAAAAATTAAATATTTGCTACCCCTTTTTTAATTTTCCCGAGACAGTGAATTTGGGTTAACATTTACGAGACGGTAATTGTAGCTATTATCACACTTTGGGCGTTATAGCTAATATATTCTAGTTGGAAATATGTGACGTGGAATAATGTTAGAATTGCTTAAAAACTATTCACGCGTGTCCCACTTTCTTCGGAAACAAGAAATTGGTTTTCGGGAGAACAATATGGCGTTTAATTTACGTAGACGAACGATTACCGACTGAATATAAATTACTAGTACTCGAAATCGCTGTACACGAAATATATGTTACTTTAAAAATTATGCAGAGCTAGCGAAAAATAAAACTATTGATATATGTTTGTAAATTTGTAACATGTTGCACACGAGCGCTATTATTTTCTGTCTGGTAATGCTTCGGAAAAGATCCGACAAATGGCACGCACAACATGTCAGAGCGAGGTGAGAGTCGCTTTCTTTACTCAATAGATTGCGTCTTTTTAAAGTTGACTGTTCTTCTATTACTGACCTGGAACGACACGAATTTTAAATATATTTCATCAAATTATTAGAAAATATAATTCAACAATACCCTGCGATATTTCTGTAGGCTTTTGGAATAAATATAAAGCGTGTATGTAAAGTATGGTGGAGAGGGGTGATAAGACGTGAAAAAAGGTTTTGAAAGTTGTGTTTCATTGGGATAAGGATCGTTTTAATGTGCCTTTAATTTTGAACACCTAAACATTTCAACTTTAGCACGAAGTTTATTTTCTAACACTAAAAACCGCTGTTTTATGACCACGTAAAATAAAATGTATCAATTAATCTAGGAACTCGTTCTTATCCGCGTATTTTCTGCTTGTCTGATGTGCGTCGGCAGTGCACTCAGAATAGCCAACGTAATATTAATTTTCGTTCGTTCATGCATCAGCTGATACAGAGCTTTGTAAATGGCACGTTGTTTGTTTCAAATACGTCAAGTGCCACTCACTGACTGTCAAAATCTCGTAAAATTATATGAAACAGACTTTACTCTTATGGCACAGCTGCAAACTGGAAACAACAGCGGATTTTAATTAATTTTAATAAAACTTCTAAGCATGAAATTTTTTTTCTGAATTGTTGCCAACATTCCCTTAAGAACTCTATTAAATGTTCAAATCAAAAGTACGCAGTACAAATAATCATAATTTTATCAAAGCCGAATCCAAAGGGTTAGGTATTCCTTACCCAATTACAGAACATACAGTGTCTAAGAAAGTGAGGGAACGAACAGGAAGAATGCGCGTGTTGAAACACTTGCAGTTGAAAACGGAAAGGCATTACGTGTGCTGTCCTGCCTCCTGAAAGATTCCAACATGCCCTTAAACAGTGATTTCCATCGAACATAAAGGACCTGCTGTTACCGACTCGAGAACTTCGTAACTGCCTGACTGAAACTACTTCGATAAACTCGGACACTCTCCACATGGTAACCAGATGCACGAAGAGATCTCAAACACTCAGTTCGAAGTTGCTACGATGAGAGGAACACGCTAATTAGTCACGGAAAGGTATTCAGTTGCCACATTACAATTAATCTAACACACTTGAAATAAAAAGTTTGAATATTAGATCCCCGTAAGCAAGAATGGGGAGAGAGTTCCTCGTCAAAACACCATATTAATATGTTAATACTTTAGTTAATGCCACTGAAGTTAGTTTATTTTTATTTTTATACACCAGAGTAATAACTGACGAAACATTATTACATTAAAGTGTCCAAATTGTTGACAGAATTTTTGATAGAAGCTTGGATACTAGTTTTAAGTCCCATATTGATGGTAATTTTACCAGTGACAAAATGAGTGAAGTGGGGAAATTTGAGCAGCTGAAGGTGAAGCGAGGTGAGTATGGAGCAGCGCCGGAATGAAAAGACTGGGGAAACGGGAAATCTCCGAGAAAACCCGTCCGGAACGATTCCCACACGCTAAGATCCGGGAGTGACCCCACCGGGAATCGAACCCATTTGGCCTCGGTGGGAAGCGAGCGCTCTATACGCTGCACCACTGCGGCTCCAGTAGCAGAAGTACATACAACAGACACCGGCAAGAATTTAGGAACTCATCGCGGTTTTCAGAAATTTTCATTTAATATTGAGTACCCAAAAACACAAAATTGTCCTAATATTATTCATAAAAATTTTAATGTACTTTATTGTAATTTTTAAGAAATTAAAACAAGTGGGAAATATTTTGTGTCTATGGTACTTTCATGCGTACCAAAGTACTTGTTGCATATTCTCATGTACTATAACATGTATGTCGGCGTGGAACTATACAGTGCGCAGAGCGCATTTATCAAGTATCTCGCAAGTAGTCCGGCAGAATTCCTAGGAGGATCAGAGAATACCAACATGGCGAGGTAGTAAGTTCGCGCATGATGAGTGTCCATCATTGTCCTTCTCTCTCGAGTGCTTATCTATCAAATTGTGCATCATTTGGCCCTCAGTGGTCGGATTTCGTATCCAGAGATTGTGATGCGTAACTGTAATGCAATTTCGTTCGTCTCCACGTGCGCGGCGTAAATGCAAAGTGTACCACGTGTGTGAAGTGACCACACCGCCACTCTGAATCCACTTTCGCAACTCAACCATCCTCAGATAAAATGATGACTTTTTTCGCCTCTCTTCATTATTATGTAATGAAATCTTCAGTTTTGGTGATATTTTTCGTCGAAAACGCAAGGTTTGGTGTTTCCATTGTCTCTCGTTCGTATATATTTTTTGGTGCGTGGATGAGTAATTGCATGTCTGTATCTTGTTTCTTCGACATCACTGCGGCCGGAAAAAGACCGTGAACGAACGGGACAAACGACGACTGACGAGAATCACTAAACGTGACAGACGTGCAACCCTTTCTCAAATTTGCGCAGATTTCAATGTCTCCTGCATACCTTCAGACATTAGTCGAGTCCATGCCACGTCGTCTTGCGGCACTTCTGCGTGCTCGCGGGGCCCTACACGATATTAGGCAGGTGTACCAGTTTTTTTGGCTCTTCAGTGTATATAGGAACGTTAATTCTGCTGAGATGGCAGATAATAACGTGGATTTTGCAGATCCTCAGTCATAGGCACAATTTTTTTTTTCCGTCACTCGAAGAACTTACAAACGCCTGTTGGTACTTCAAGTACTCTTGCCGTGTGCGGAACTCGGCTTGAATTTCCGCGAGTCATTTAGACAAGCCTCACGGACCGCAAATAAAAATTCCCTAAGCACGTCGCACTCTGACGCTCTGGACAAACCGGGATGGGGAGTGACGTCGCCAGAGGCAGCTGGAGATCGCCTGGAATGTGCCGCTTCGGGAGATATTGCCAACCGTAGAACCTCCCCTCGCCCTTTCTCGCAAAAAAAAATTCCCCTTTCGAGGATAGTAATGAATACAAACTGGGGAAAATATTCTCGCCGCGGGGATTCATAACATACGTGATGGCGGTGGTGTTACAACATGTGCCGAGAACCGTCGCTGTCTAATGTAGTTGTCCGGGATTAATTGGAAGAGGATAAAAAAATAGCGGACTCATTTCAAGATAATGTAACTATGTGTAAGTAATTGTGATTTTCTTCAATTAGTTCCAAGTTTAACACTTTGAGCACTGCCGACGTAATGTTACGTTGCCTGAATGTAACCGAGTTGAATGACATCCGCATTTTTTGAAGATGCTGGCGAAGAAATATTACTTCGCCAACAGTTTTCATAAGGTTCTCGCCAACGTAACCACGTCAGAAACACTAAAAGTATGAATTTCTCAAATCAGCAGCATTGACTGTATGTTATTCTACGCAGGAAAGAAGTTTTGATTGGGAAACTTTAAACTCGGCTGTACATTGGCAGAGAGCCGGCAAGTAATGAACGTTGTATAGTGTAGTAAGTGCGTCCGGTGTTGGCAAACCAATAGGACGGTTGTAAATGGGAACACAGGAACCAGCAGAAATGATAATCACGCAGTCGTGAGTATATGCGACTCACTTCTAGCTTGTCTTAATTGACAGTACATTTGTGCCGCACTCAATGCGTTAATTCACAAATACCCTGGGGCAATAACAAACTAGTAACAAAGAAATGTATATTCACAGAGGACTGATGTTTGGTGAAACATTCAGAAGGCACGGTACCTATACAGGAATATCCTAATTTTGCGAAAAGATATCCGCGTATGTTATATTACAATACCGTACGGGCACATCAGCCGTTTTCTTTTGCTTATTGGTAGGGCCACATGTTCTTTGCGAAAATATTTATGCACAGTCTAGACTTTAACTTCTGACGTGCAAACTTACAATTTTCTTTTAGCTATAGACTGAGTAGGTTACTCCGACACTGTACGTCTGTGATTTGCGCACTGTTACGAGTTGTGGTCAGGCCCTTAGCTGAGCGGCCTGCCTGATCACACCTTCACTTAATTATCCAGGACACGGGCCGTGATCGCTTAAATTAATTATGAAATCGCAAACCACAGAAACCCCTCCACCGGCCAGTAAACGGGGACAACGCAGCCGATATAGGACAGTGTAGTCCGTGGGCGGTGTCTTTTGTCGTCGGGTCATTGGCACGAGAAGACCACTGAATATGGGTGTGTCCGGCCGTCGATTTGCGCCATCTTAATCACCTTCCGGCATCATTAACAAGGTGGGGACTCTCCAATTAGCCTTTACTCAGAACGTGGCTGGTTAAATCTTCATAATATAATTTAATATTTCAGTATATTAGTACACCCCCCCTCCCCCGCGTTCATATTCAATCATATTTATATTGAAATAATATTTTACAACCTTAATGCTAAATGAACCTCTTTTATACAGTGTTCATTACATAACTCTTATCAATAACTTGTTACGCCCCTATATCCCCGTTAAGGATAAATATCAACAAAATATCAAAATAATAACAGGGCATACACATAATACGCGTAACATGTAAATCATCCAAACACGAAAGTGGATTTAACTAAAGTGTTATGCAATTCAACTGGTCTTGAAATTTTTTCATGATAATCGGGTGTACCTAGCGGTAGACTTTAATTCTGCACGCACATACCCTTTCTCTGTGACCATTGGATGCTGCCAGCAAGAGGAGACTTTTCCGTATTTGACCTGACCATCCAGAATCCAGTAAATTTTACACTAAAAGTCTGTAATTCACCTTCATGGAGTTAATTATTTCAGCACGAATAAATATGGCGTTTTAAGCGTTCTGAAGAAGAACAATAATTTTGTTCCGTAATATACACGTATATATGAAATTCTCTAGCATTCACCGGGACCAATATAGACATGTTTGCGATTCATGTTGGCAGTAGTTGCTTATGAGTTGGGCCACCTGTTTTTCGCGAAAATATTCTACGACTAGTTGAATTCCAAAACACGTCAGTTCAGAACCAATGTCCGGGTTGGATGATTTTAACTCGTACAAATCTTAAGTGTCTGCCGGCCAATCACGGACGTTTTGTCTCATGGTGACTTTATTCTGATTGCCCAGTCGAGTATAAAATGTCTTCTGACACAGACATGCAGCCAATAGTCGAAGGAAATTTGCAAGCTTGCACGTAAGAATTTGAAGTCTAGAGTGTGCGTAAATCTTTTCGCGAAAAGTCTACGGAATATAGTCTCAACAACGAATTACGTCTACCACACATGAACCACTCCTCTTATTGGACGGTGTTTTGTGCTGTCTACAGTGTAGACCATCAAAGTCACTTCGTGCACTCTTAAATCTGAATCAGTTCGAATTCAACTGTTGAAGTCTTTTGAAAACATCTGACTTATACGACAGACACTTAAAATCAATTTAACTTATGGATTGTTGCCATTTTCCACTACTAATTCGTCAACCATTTCATTTGCTGTTTTTCTCTGATTTGTTTTTTGACTGGTGGATCAGTTAAATAACGTGTACCAAATGAAATAAAAACACAAACTATTAAAACCCATCACAATTAATTTTATTTGTGAGTTTTGTTTTTTATTTTTGTAATACAATTTTGTGAGGCGACTTGCGAACATGGAGCCTTTTATTTCGTTTTATGACTTCCATTTCGTTTTCACGCAATCTCATAGCGCTTGATTTGAAGGTTTAAACTACAGTACATTAAATGTGTTGAAGTCTGTGCATTCATACGTACTATTTGTTTTAACAGTCCTAATGTTACCAATTAAACTAAAAACGAAAAGAAAGGACATATAATTTAATGCAACATATTTTCTATAAAGAAATGTAACACACATATTTTCTCCTTCACTGTCAGTGTTGGCTTGATATCTCGAGTGGTAAGATGACAGTATAGTAGGGAAATCCTATCGGTTCATATCCTATGCTCCGCGGTTTTTTTTATTACTTTTTTTTAATTGCGTTAAATTGCACAATATAAACACTGACTAGGGCCCGTGATTTTTCGCGAAAAAGTCGGAGCACTCAGTAGACTTCAATACTATATATACACTTCGGGTGTTCTCATACCACCATTGGCTGCTGGTGCCGTTTCCGCATTTGTCTGAGCCACTCAGGATTCCGTAACTCCGACACTGACACGAACCAGTTAACGCGAACCAGAACATGTTTCAGTCAATCGAAAAAGGTGGACGACTCCACACTGCTGCTTTGAACTGTATCTTGTCTCGAAATCTTTTCGCGAAATATCACTTCCCCTAACAGTGACTATCGGAAATGTGTTTATTTCTCGTAATTATTTAGCTAAAGTCAATAAAACAATATTAAGTGTTTTTTCACGATATTTTTTACAGTGTCCTCTTGAAACATTGCAATGTAAAATTCGTCTAAACGTACCAGTCTCGTGCCAGAAGACTTCTCTTGTTTGACCGTTTAACATGGCCCTCGGTAGCCATAGTCACTTAGACGTCATGCTCATGTAGCGAGGGTCGTGTGTTCGATTCCCATCCCTAAAATTGCTTACAATTTATGAACGTCAAGTCGGTACTTATATGGTTCGGATCCCACTACAATGAGGAGTTCCCGTCGCCTAAAGCCTTTCTGGGAAAATCTCTGAGATTTTAAGCTCTACCTTCACCTTTTCTTTCAAATACCGAAAGTATCCAGCACATCCGTAGTTTAAGATTTTGTCTTTGGAAAAAACTGTTGTGAGACGTATAGTTCGTCCTGTGTTTCATCGCAAGTTTCCTATCAAAAGAGTTTTTTTACGTACGAATGTGGGATCACACTGGTATAGTGTTCTGATCACTCGTCTCACACCACAGCAACCTGAGTTCGATTCCTAACACCGCCAAACCCGACTTTTTAATGTGGGAGAAACGCGAAAAATGTTGCCGTGGCGGATTTCCTTGGAGAAACCCCATTTCCCCTTCTCTCTCGCATTCCCCAGCTTCTTTAAATAAGGGCTTAATTCCAAATCATACTCAGGTTAAACATGCGCATACGGATTCCCCCTTCGCTTTGTTTTGTCACTTTAGGTCCATTCCCCACTCGGGGTCGCAGTGGTGTAGCGGCTAGGGCCTTCCACCAAGACAATCCGCATTCGATTCCCGGCGGGGTTACTCCTAAATTGTCGCAACTGGTAATAGTGCCGGGCGATGACATTGGTTTTCTCGGGATCTCATTATTTCCCCCGTCCTTGCATTCCGGCGCTGAAGATTGCCCATCTGACTTCACCCTCATCGGCTCTCAAGACCATAGATGTTAAGAGCCGTGCAAACCTCTTATCTCAACACTCCCCATTCGGTTATTATTGCTGCGTGGGAACTTAAAGTGGTAGTGATAATTTTAATGGATTATAATGCAATTGCAGCCGATAATAGTGTCGCAGTTAATTCTAACGGAGAAAATATGGGCCAAGGTTTACAGGATATCATACCAGTGCAGTGTAGAGTCTTAGACAACCCCAGTTTAACATCTAAACTGCAAAGATTTTTTCCCGGTTATCCAGTGGACACAAATTAGGAGCGCTTACGACAATAACGACAATTAAAAATAATAACTTTCTGTATTAAGTGACAACACAAAAATATAATGTACAAGTTTTACAACGCAACATAGATCACATATACGTACAGTATACAGTGCCCTGTGAAGAAAAAACACGATGTAATTAGTAAACATAAACGGATTCATTAAATACCAACACCACAAATATTATTACTTAAGATTTTAAAAAGATTTTCATTTTATTTTCCAAGACATCCAAATTTTGCTGGAAAAAGAACTTCTTTATTAAGGCATAACAAACAATTTCACGAAAATTGTTTTTAAAGTTAATTAATGAATATGTTTCATTTTCTTCTAGACAATAATTTCTTTACCGCAAAACTGCTGTTTTATATCACAATATATTAGTACGTGTCAAATTAAATTGTGCAGATTGTAAAATCAAAATTATGATGATTCAAAGAGTTTTGTTCATAACTACGTTTTTTACGTAGGTTCCTTGCAAACATACGAAGTATAATGTCGTTAAGTTATAGTTTGTGCATCCAGTTGGATCACAAAACTAATTTATTTCCACAATCTGATTGCTAAAACTGCACACAGTTAAATCATACGTCCAATAACAGGTAAATAATTTATTTAGAAATATCAACAGCCAAATTTAACTTTTTAATCATAAGTATTTGAAGTCTCTTATTTCCTCCCCTATATTTAATCCGCCGCTACTCCACCCTCATCTCGTCTCCCCTTATCCATTCATCGGCTGCTTTGCTCCAGTTAGCGCCACCCTCCTCTCATCTCGTACTGTGACCCCGCCTTAGGTGGGGACCATGTGTGGATTTTCATTTCCTCTTTTTCATTTACACGTGAAATATTAATAATGTCTGTTGCATTACAGCAGTCGAGAACACATTTTAGCAGAAGTATAGTGGATAATATATCTCTATAAGTAGGGGCAGTGATATTTCGCGAAAATATTTCGAGACAAGATACAGTCCGAAGCACTGTAGGGTCGTCCAGCTCTTTGATTGGCTAAAAAATGTTCTGGCCCGTGTTAACCTTTTGCGCACGAATCACGAAGGTTCAGTGTCGGAGTTACTTAGTCCTGAGTGGCTTGGTCAAAGACGGACACGGCACCAGCAGCCAATGGAGGTATAACAACAGCTGAGGTGTGTGTAGTATTGAAGTCTACTGTGTGCTCCGATTTTTACGCGAAAAGTCACTGGCCCTATCTATAAGTAAACTTGTGGTTATGCACATAACTTTTTATCTAGTAATTTAATACGTGTATTAGTAGACATAAAACAGTTATTGTTTTAACATTCCTGGAAAGCAGTCAATGACAGAAAAAATGTGTTCATGGATCTGCAAAGATCTGAAAAGTAAGGGCTCTAAATTGCCAATTATGTTAATGCGGTCCCTAAAAGTTCTGGAAACAGTCCAAGTGCATAAATAGTATGGAGTTAAAGGAGGGAAGTAACACATTTTTTTATAAATGCATAATAAATAATGAATAAGTAACACGTTTCTAAACAGTATCTTTTGTCCCATATATTATACACACATACACACACACTAGCTGTGCCAGCCGCTCCGTTCGCGTAGACTACAGAATTATTGTTTAGGATTCTTTTAAATAAAGTCCATGCTTTTTATACTTTTTCCTGACAATGTCTGCACTTGCTTTTCAATTTCAATGAGTACAAGGTGAAAAACTTCGTCATTGAATGTTGCTACCGTGGTTGTAGTAACAAACGTATAGGAAGAAATAACGGTATTTGTTAGTAGACAGACAATGATCATAAACAGAGAACAAAGCACTAACGATGTCATTTTTTTGGTGCTAGAATCGCTCGTTTACTTTCTTTGTAGATCTGGGTAAACGCTAGCAATCAGTTTCGTATCACTCTCAAACAAGTTACTAAAATCCCCCGTTAGTGACACACAGCCCTCGGCATCTGTTTCTAACCGCACATCTCCAATATTTAATAGTGTATCATCATTATGTCCCGTATCAACGTCATTGTAGAGGTGCACTCTCATTTTTGTCGTCAAGCTGAATTTCTTTGGACTTGCCTATAAGCTTGACGACTTGAGACAGGCTTTGATTTCATCTGCAGGTGTGCCCCTTTGAATCACCGGTAGAGTTTGGCGGAAGTCACCAGCCAGTAATACAACCATTCCTCCCATAATGTATGTATTGTTTCGTATATCCTGTAAAGTTCGGTTTAGGGTATCTATAGTTTTTTTTGTGTGACATTGTGCTTTCGTCCCACACTAACAACTTACATTGACGCAGCATTGTACCCCGAGCGCAATTTTTACTAAAACATTTTCCTGAGGGAATGAGATATTTTCTTCGGGATAAAAAGTAGCCTATGTCACTTCCCGGCCCTCTAACTATCTCTGTATCTCCGTTGCTCCGTTGCGACGTGAAAGAAGGACAAACAAGCAAACAAACACACTTTAGCATTTATAATATTAGTTAGGATATATATATATATATATATATATATATATATATATATAAACACTTATTGTTTTGGGCTTACAACGGTACAGCAATAATAAATTATTTTTGTGCTACTGGTAATGTGCAAAGATATAAACCCTAAAAAAAATACTACAGTTAACTAGCTGCCTGGAACCTGTGATATACATCGCAGTTCAGTGCCAAGCTAAGATCTCCAATATAATCTGATACATCACGATAAATTAAAGTTGATTTTACAAATTTTATACATTGGTTTAATACTATGTTGCTTCCATGATGTCATACAGGCTATTCACAGTAAAGTGAGCACGTTGTAGGGCTCTTCGAACAGGCAAAGTAATGAATGAATATATTTTACTGTGGCAGCAGAGTCCAGGAGCGGATCTAGCTAGACCTTCGATTATGCTTAGGGAGGGGGGGGATGGAGTCACTTCCTCATTGTGCAGATACAGGTCTATGCATTCGAGTCGTGGCATGCGAGGGAAACATCTCACCATAATTTTAGGATACAATATTACATTAATCAAATTAAATCAGTATTTAAAAAAATACAAATACAAATATTAATTAATTGAAATTTTTAAAAAATTACACTACACTTTCATGTCGATGTAAGAGAACTTTTTTTATGGGGTCATGACCCTGTGACTGCCAC
>NQII01001144.1:727621-866964 GCA_002778355.1 Clitarchus hookeri | reverse complement strand
TTTCTTACTCTCCACAGATCTGCCCCTGCCGCAGATGTTAACGTTTGAGAGCGCTGAAATGTATAGGGCCTAAACTGTGTTTATTAGTCGCATGCCAATGTTTATATTTATAATAAGTAGTCTAAGAATACAAATTGACTGAAAAGTCAAATAAATAAGGGTCTTAAAAAGTGCTCACTTTACTGTGAATAGCCTTTACACGGTTGATCGTATTTTCAATAAATAACTATGTGCGGTTCGATCGTGAACATATGCAGAACTCGCCATCTCTGACTTAGTGTGCGAGAACGAGTATGATGACAGTTACAAGGAGCCAGGTAGTCCACCAGATTGAAGATATAAGCAAGTCCTAACAACGATGGTTAATAACGTATACTTCTAAACCTAAGTCCCAACAGAGACGCTTCGTCGTTAAGTGTGTGTAAAACGTCTGTTTCAAAGGATAAAAGCTCGCCAATACACGTAAATATATACAGCGTCGTAGGTCCTCGTAGAATACTACGTCCTGTCGACGTCTTTCAATTTTTAGTCCTCGTAACACACACCCGTGGTGTACTCACATTTTATAAATAAAATTTTCTTTACTTTTCCGGAATGTACAGCATTTTAATATGTTTTAATTGCGTTTTTTTTCTTGTAGTCCTCGCAAGGCATGTAAGAGGCAAAAGTCCTAAGAGAATACCTTAAACACATATAGGTGTATGTCTGTGTGTGTGCCTGTACTGTGTGTCTCCCCACCCCCCTTACACTATCGAAGCAATCCAGTTCTGATTCGCCAGACGAGTAAAAAAAAAATGTCCTACTGACTTCTAATGAAAATGAATGGGGTCGGATTTATATGGACGCAAATCAGCTGATCATTTAGACGCGTCTAGGCACAGAAGTAATATACAGGTGAACTAACTAAATAAAATATCTGAGGATGGTACAAATTTATAGACAATCAAGGAAAAGCTAGAAATGAATCGCCCGAATTTACCACTGCAAAGAGAACAATTCCATTGATCTCTGTATTTCTATTCGCTACCGTCCTATTGCTCCATGTAGCGCTTCGTATGCTCTGGAACTTCCATTACTGGCTGTCAGCCAGTCACGTGCGAGAAATATGTGGCCTCTATGAGAATGTCCTGACGTACGTGATTTTCTCTACAAGTAATCATGTGAGCTTTACGTTATCTGACAAAACATTCCTTCTAGTTGAACATTATTATACGTTTAAATAGTATTTCCGTACGTTCGTTCCATACATTAGTGAAAAAGGTATATATTACCATGCATGTTACCCTTTAAAAAAATAGCACAGCGTAAGCTACAAACGCTAATAAACTTCAAGGAATTAACCATTTTTAGTTCTACTTTAGAATTTTGTGACAATAAAATTTATTATTGACTGAAATTTTAACTTGTGTATCATCTGTTGCCATTAACCTTGATAATCCACGAGAAATTATTATGTAAAAAAAATTAGCAAGTGCCTAACGTGTACATAGGCAGCGAGGTTTATTAAATCTGCAGATACTTGTGAATAGTGAATCGGGGTGGGGCGATGTCAGATTTGGACTTGCAAGGCACCACGATCGTTATTTTAGCTTACAGTGCAACTTTATGATATTTTCGCTAGTGGCGTGTACAACTTACGCTTCTTCCGAAATCATTAAACGCACCCGGCTATGGCAGTAATTCACCACTAAACAGTTATAGGTTTATATTGTGTGACCACTGTATATTTTAGTGGTTGTTGTCTGACACGAGCTGTTAGGTTGGTAATTGACTACTGCCGATATCACTTAGAATCGTGGAAGTTTTAATTGACTTGGAAAGTGTACGAGGCGTTCAAAAACTCCTAGTACAAATTTAGCTGTACATGTTACCCATTTTTAACCTACCGAACAATTCTCAAACTGCCCTAAAATCATCGGAGGATATTAAGGAGGACCACGTGTGTTACGAATATCCCTATGATTTCAGGGTAAATCGCATTGGTCCATAGTAAGTTGCAAGGATATCAGGCCCCACCCTTTACCGCTGAATGAGAATCATACACAAGGCCTACTTTTAGACCATCGTACCATCAATCAGAGAATGGCTATTCCCACATCAAAAGAACCACTACACCACTTGGACTCTGTGTAATTATTTACTCTGTGCCTTAACCGCTTAACGTACACGTTCATTTTTAATATCAAGTGTTTAAAAGAAAGGAAATTTATGGCGTGAAAAGAACTTGCGAATTTCTTATAACAACTGACACTTTGCAACCTATGGAAAGGTTTTCAGTAGAGCCACGCTTCAAGAAGCAACCAATTATAAAATAGTTGGTGAGTCAAGGGAAAGGCGCTGTGTCTATTGGTACTAGTTTCTACACAGGACTGACCATGATTCTGCCTATAGTTTGTAACTTGTCAGACGTGAACGAGTATACTTGGGATATTGTGTTAAGCTCTTAATCATGGACACACGGACTGAACGGGTTAATGAAAAATTATATTCTTCGAAACTTGTCGAGGATGGAATTCAAAATAACTGACTATTTAATTAAAACACTGATTCGGATCATCTGCGGTAACGTCGGTAACTAATGACAAACAGTCACTTCATTTTGAAAGTCATACCGGAATATAATTTTTGAGGAAGATGTAAACGGAAATATATTTATTTTGTCTTGCATGTAGAAGACTTACAGTAGGTATGATAGTAACATGTTTAAATTTCGAACTATCGCGTTCGTTAACACACTGATCCCATTCCAAAGCTGATTTCCTGCCGTGTCGAAGTGGGCGGGAAGAAGGAACCAATCATTGCATCGCTTTGAGAGATGCCGAAGGAATATCACGTCGCTTGAATTTAACTCAGTTGTATGTATTTTCCCGTAACGTTGCGACATCCGCGTTGTTCGAAGACACGGGCGACGAAATATCACTTCGCCAGCAGTGTTCATAATGTTCTCTACTGAGTATGCTACGTCAGCAGTACAAGTGTAAATTACTCAGAAGGTGAGGGTGGATTGTATGTTCTTATACGTGGGAAAGAACACTTCATCGCAACACTTTCAACTACACATTATATAGGTGGATAGCCGGCTAGTAAATGAATGTTTTGCAGTATAGAAAGCTTGCCCGGCGTTGTGTTAACCAACAGGACGGTTGTAAGTAGGAATACACAGACCAACAGAACCGATGGTCAGGCAGTAGTGAATATAGGTAGGCGACTTATCTCTCGCTTATATAAATCCCTTTCCATATTATCCCCGAGTATACTCGTTCACTTATGGCGTGTTGCAAAATATATGAAGACATTATCAGTGATGTACATGGTTAGAAGCTAGCACCAATAAAAACAGCTACTTTTTTCCTGTTTAACGCCGTTGGTTGTTCTCGGACACCAAAATGTTCTTATTGGTTGCTGCCTGTTCCGTTGACCGGCGGAAATTCTTCTCATCGCTCCATTGTGTGAGTTGTTACAAAGGAATTCGTAAATACTTGTCAGACCAAAAGCCTCGTGTTTTGCAACACCCGGAACGAAAAATTAACGTGTAAGTTAAGGAGTTGATTGTCAGTAAAATTGTACCAAACTCAAAAGTGCAAGACTGTGGCCTACTATAGACACTTCATGACGCACGAGAAGGATAAGAAGTAGAAGTTAACTCCTCACCTCTGAACCTCAACGCGTAAAGTCCCGAATTAATTTACGGGCTCGAATATTGGAATCGTTTGATATTTTGATGTGAGCTGTACTTGAGTGGAGCGCGCTTCTCGCGACAAGTGAACAACGTACTGTGTGTTTGTTGATATCAGCGTTCAACGTTCACAGACGAGAGGTGCAGAAACTTCGACAAATCATATCTCTCACAGGGAAGACACTCAGAACACCGAGAATTGATTCCTTGTGTACAGCACCGACCATATATACCCTTCATGTGAAACTTGTTCACGATCACGGACACGTAAACTGAAAGTGTTAAGGCTGGCCTCACAAGCCACGTTGAATTACTGATTTCTAGCTCAATTCATTTGTTTACATATGCTTATTTTGAAACTAGAACTATACCTCTCTGGTAGTATACGACACCTTGCAGAGAAAATAAATTTCAACTTTCGTCAAGTAATCATGATGTGATTAGTGTACAATAATTTTAAATTATCAATAGAATCTTGCCGTTTCACAATTACATGATAACCCGTGGATAAAATTTGGCAACTAAATTCTAAGGCATTTGTAAAATGTGAAAGTGTTAAAATAAAAAATATTTAGTTGTTTTGTTGAAAACAAAGTTATGGCATATAAATGGAAAAATGCAACATTGCAGACGAGGCCCGAGCATTA
Source organism: Clitarchus hookeri (assembly GCA_002778355.1). NCBI lineage: Eukaryota > Metazoa > Arthropoda > Insecta > Phasmatodea > Phasmatidae > Clitarchus > Clitarchus hookeri. Next base: position 862,641 of record NQII01001144.1, on the reverse strand, counting down.
AGTAAAGGCTGTCCACAGTAAAGTGAGCATTTTTGAAAACAACGTTTGTAAAATATCACTGCTTGTACCAGTATGTATTTTAAAAGGCACACAGTCTGGCATGCGCACAATACCGTTGGCACCGATGGAGCGAAAGTAGTTCGATGTATTAACGTTGAACTTAAAAGGTTAGGCAAACATTTACGAGTACTAAAATAATTATTTCTTTCTTTTTTTTTTTTTTTAATGCACATAAGTGTAAGGATGAGAAAAATGTAAAAATTTCTGATAATTTCACAATTTTCGTTGACTGCCGCATGACTTAAGTGATTAAGTGACAATGTTAGTTTTTCATATGGCGGAATAGTACACAATATGCGCACAAGTAGATCTTCAGCAGGATTTTAAAAAGTGCTCAGTTTACCGTGAAAAGCCTTTAACCCCTTAATAACGTTCACGTTGGTTATTCATTTCAGATGTTACAAAAGAGAAAATTCATGGTGTGAAAAGTACTTTCAAATCTCTTATAACAACCAACACTTTAGAACCTATGGTAAGGGTTTCAGCAGATAAATGACACAAGGAGAAACCAATTATAAAATAGTTGGTTTGTTAGCGGCAACCAATATCATGACCCAGGATAAGATGTTGTAAGTATTGGTGACAGTTTCTTAACTTGCACAGCATTGGCCATGACTTCACATATTATCAGGGACAGGTATATTTCGCGAAAATACTTATGGCCATGGTAGACTTCCATATCCTACGTCCACAATCACAACTTCCTTTGGTTATTGGCCGCGTGTCTACGTGAAAATACATGTTCTTATTTGACTGGGGCAATCGTAATAAAGTACTCCGATACCGAACGTCCATGATTCGCGGACAGACACTTGAGGCACAGGACATTTAAAACCATCGAACCAACGAAGTGCATATGAACAAAAGTGTTTCGGAGGAGAACTGGTCTTGAAACCTTTTCGCAGAAAAAAAAAACACTTGTCGCTAAATATTATGCAGCAAGACAGATGCGAACGAGTATACTCTGGATGGTATGTTCAGGAGTTGACGTGAGTGGTATGTGTGACTGCGTGCCGAGCGTAGTTCCGTCTGGGGGTGTTCAAACTTCCGGCGCCTACCAGGGGGGAGTTCCTGTGGTGCCTTCAGCGTCGCTCGCCTGCAAATGGGGTACGCCAACTTGTTTCCAGTTCCGAGCCAGCTGCGAGTGGAATGATGCGGTCGGCGCAACTTCCCGGGCCCGGCCTCGCCGAGATTTCGTCGCAACGAGTCACGCCACACGAACACAAGTTTTAACTCTCTGAGGTCGACGTACATTCCCTGGTAGTCCGGCGATGAAGACAAGTGAAGTGAGTCGTCCACACAGGCCGCTGCAGAAACGGCAGCTGCTGCGTTGGTTACTGCGCTCCGAAATCGAAACGGTTAACCCATTCGCAGGGCCACCTGTATTTTTCGCGAAAAGATTTTTTGCGCAGCCCAGATTTCAACTTCTTACGTGCAAAATTAGAAATTTTTCTTCGGATGTTGGCTGCATGTCTGTGAGAGAAGACATTTTATACTCGGCTAGGATATTCAGAATAAAGCTATCCTGACAATTAAAGTTCGTGATTGGCTGACAGACACTTAAAGACACGTACTAGTTAAAATCATCCAACCACGATGTTGGTTCTAAACGTGTTTTGGAATACAACTATCTTTGGAATCTCTTCGAGAAGAACAGGTGGCTCTACCCATTCGTTCACCGTGTGCACGATGGTGGGCACGTTGCACACGAATGATACTTATGACAGGTGCTGTACACAGCAAAGCGTCATTGCCCAGTCTTCCTTGTATCTAATATGATATGTGCAATTTCCTACACCTCTCAGACATGATTGGTTGATGTCAATAACATATAGAACTCAGCACGTTGTATACTGGTTGCAAGACAAGTGCTGAACACAAATACAGCGCATACAAAAAAAAACGCGATTGCAACAGTCGAACTCAGATATTAATGTGCGAATTTTATGGCAAGCCTGTTGAATCAGTAAAATTCTACTGATCATTTTAGTTTCTGGTGTTCACTGATTAAACATTGAATTCTGCTTATTAAAGGCTGTTCACGGTAAACTGAGCACTTTTTGGAATTCCTGCTTAAAATTTACGTGTAGGCACATTGTGTATTCTTCCACCATATGTAAAATTAACATTGCCACGGGCCTGATCACTTTTTCCATGTGTCGGTTAAGTGAAACTGCAAAATGATTGGGAAAGTAGATATTTTAGAAATTCACTTATTCGTACACGTACACCCATTAAAAAAAAAATCGGAAAGAAAATCAAATATTTTCAGTATTCACAAACGTTTACTTAACACTTTCAATCCAACGTTAAAGCACGGGACGACATTACGTCCATCGTTACTAACTTTACTGTGCGCACGTCAATCAGTGTGCCCTTCAAAATATACGCAGATAGAGGTAGTGACATTTTTCGCAGGTTGAATTAAGAAGTGCTCATTTTACCGTGAATAACCTTTACTAGTGAAATTCACCGGCCTGGCAGGAAAACCTCAGTGCATTCCACTAATATGCCAATAGATAACCGCTCATTTACTAAAGATTCAGCGAAATATTTCCACTTATTGAAATTACTGATTCAGTTTTATATAGGCATTATAATTATGTGACAAGCTATACTTTCCTTTAACCCTTGAGCAAAATTCGTGATATCATTGGCTGCTGGTATGTATGCAGAGTCTATCCCGTGTGATCGCTTTACAGGACATGGTCACTCTACAGTTGAGTTTTTAAAAGTAGCTATAAGTAGGGACAAGCGACTTTCACGAAAATATTTCCGCACATGCGAGATTTCAATACCGTAGGAGCGTACCAGCATTTTCCTTTTGCCTATCGGAGGTGTGTGTCTGTGAGAAGACATTTTCTTAGTTGACTGGCCAATCAGAATTAAGTTACTCCGATACTGTACGTCTCTGATTCGTGGGCAGACTCTCAAGATACGTAACATCTAGATCACCCAATCACAAAAGTGGATCTAAGCTTAAGTGTTACGAAATACAACTGATCGTGAAATCTTTTCGCGAGATTCGGGTGTGCCTAGCTATAAGAGATCTTTGGGTTTGCCGCACAAGATTTTGGCCGATGGCAGAAGTCAAGCAAGCGTACAGCATCTTGCAGTTCCGTGTTCCGTCAGAAAAAACGCTAATTTTGCAGGTCTATCTGGTAAAGTTATCCCCAAGCTGTTAGTCCACACTAACACACTAACTGCAGAGGATATGGATATATATATATATATATATACATATATATATACACATATATTTAGTCTATTCGCGTTACCTTCACACTTTTTTAATCAAACCTTTGAAACATCACCCCATGGATGACGCGTTCTATTGTTTCCTTAATATGTTACTTGTGACAAGCGTTTTACACTTTTCTTAGTTAAACTTATCTTATTTTTGGTTAAATTGAACTTTTACTTATATAATATTTATATATAATAATGTGCCATTTATAATTATTTTGATTAAAACAGGGAGAAATTAGGTGCGTTGGTAATGCCTAGTAATAAATAGTTCTTATGCAAAATATTATTATACTGAGCGCGCACAAACATTGTGTGTTGTCCCATTGGTGTAATTTTCTAGGCTTAGCTTATCCGAGGCGGAGGAATAGCCTGAAAGTAGAACTTGCGCTGCTTCAGAAAAGTTGTAAGTAACCGTGAATGGACTATACATACAGACGGACTGGTGTGGCGGTTCCTTCGATGTGGACGTACTCATTCTTTGATTGGCTGCGTGAGTATCTGGGGACGGGACTTGTATCTGACTGACTACTTCAAGCTGCCAAAGTTCCCTATGGGCTGGTCTGCAGGCCCGCGAAATAAGCGGCTGTTTCACCTCTGTATTATTAACTACTCTGTAACACTGCACAGGAAANCTGGTCTGCAGGCCCGCGAAATAAGCGGCTGTTTCACCTCTGTATTATTAACTACTCTGTAACACTGCACAGGAAACGCCCCCTACTCTATACACCGTTCTTTTTTTGGCTAGCCTTCTTAAATAACGTGCCTAGTTTACTATCCTACAGTTNTGCCCCCTACTCTATACACCGTTCTTTTTTTGGCTAGCCTTCTTAAATAACGTGCCTAGTTTACTATCCTACAGTTTTCGTATATAGCCACCTGTTTTTAGCGAAACAATTTACGAGCACGCTATACTTAAATATCCTGCAAGCACATTTGCAGCTTTCCTTTGGTTACTGAACGCGTTTCTTTGTAAGCAGACATTTTCTTTCATGACTGGACTAATANCACATTTGCAGCTTTCCTTTGGTTACTGAACGCGTTTCTTTGTAAGCAGACATTTTCTTTCATGACTGGACTAATACATATTAAGTACTCCAACCCCAAACATCCGTGATTCGCACGCAAACATCCGGCCGCGTATAAATTAGAATCATTCATTCACGGGATCTAAGCTTTTAAGTGCTTCAGAATAAAACTAATCAGGATAACTTTTCGAAAAAAAAATATTGCCCCTGAGTATGGTTTTTATATCAATATATAACCCTTTCATTTCCACATTAATTTATGGTTCTTAATGTTGCAAATTAGAGATTTTTTTATTCGTGCTGTACTTCAGCTGGCAAAGAACTATTTCGTTAACACAGCCAATAAACTGTATGCTTTGTNAATTTTTTTATTCGTGCTGTACTTCAGCTGGCAAAGAACTATTTCGTTAACACAGCCAATAAACTGTATGCTTTGTGTTCGGTGACATCGATATGAACCAATCATCTCGTAGAGCAGTAGCACGTTTANCAGCCAATAAACTGTATGCTTTGTGTTCGGTGACATCGATATGAACCAATCATCTCGTAGAGCAGTAGCACGTTTAGCAAATCAATTACCCCTAGGGAAGATAATTGGGCGCTGAGCCTTGCAGAGTACAGCACTGGTAAAATATAACTTTCCTGTGCAACTTGTTGACGATTGTCTACACTGGTAATGAAAGGGTTAACAGCTGTCGCGTTTATTTGACGTTTATTACCAACTTAATTTTTTTTTATTCCTTATGTTTATCGTTGATGGACTATAGTGTTCTTGAGTAGCTAGGTTATCTTCGTTCTGGGGCAACGGGATCTGGGATAGGATCCAGGATCCGTCCGCCATCTTGGTAGGCGCGGCCGGTGGNAAACTATTTTAATATAAAAATTATTTTTATAAAAAAAATTTTAATTATCGGCTTGCTACTTTGGATTTTTTAATAATTATATCGGTTTAGAGTGTCGCGGCAGATCGTAATTCATTTAAATAAAAATATATTCTATACAAATGAAGTAATTTCGGCCTGCTACCTCGGATATTTATTTATTTAAATAAAACAGTATGTCGCCGCTGCGGTTGTAGAAATATATATCGTATTTAGCAGACTGGAAATATAAGCATAATTTTTACAAGGTCTTACCTGAAATGCACTTTACAATTATTTTTTTATATACCTTCTCGTGTATGGAAAATTATATCTTTGAATTCTTAAATAAATATACACACTGGCGATCGGCACTCTAGCAGTGGTCATGCGAGTATGAGTTTCTTTGCAAACTGAGGTTTTTTTGTAGAGAATCCACATACTCATTAGAGATAGATGTTTTTAAAAATATTTATTAAATATTGTTTTTTATAAAATAATTTTTTATTAAAATAGTTTCTAGGGATGATGGGGGGACGGACATCCAATATGGTATAGCCCTGGCTGTGATGCCTACCCATATGGTGGACTGCACCGACCAACATGGCCGTCGACCGCGCCTACCAAGATGGTGGACGGATCCTGGATCCTATCCCGGATCCCGTTGCCCCAGAACGAAGATAACCTAGCTACTTTCTTGAAATAGCATTAAAACATTAGTGAAAATTATTAGGTTTATCATTGTTATTTGAGCACTTTTGAAATCAACCTTTGAAAAATGTCACTGCCCCTACTTACATATAATTTCACAGGTTTGCTGACTGGCATGCACACAGTAGAATTGGTAACGATGGAGGGAATGTATTTCCTATTTGAATTCAAAGTGTTAGGTAAACGTTAGCAAAATTTAAAAATATTTACTCTTCTAATAAGTTTACTATTTCAGTTGACCAACGCTTGAATAAAGTGGTCATGTCCGCTGATATGTTTAATTTTAAGTTACGTTCGAAGAATACACAATGGGCATACAAATAGATCTTGATCAGGGCTTTCAGAAGTGCTCAGTGCGCCGTGTATGGACTGTAAAACTATTTCGTAGGTGTAAAGTCGTCAAAGGGGCAGAAATTTCCATGTTAATGTGGCGGGAGATAGACACACAGGCACGTTTGGAAGTCTTGAAAAATGTTTATATCGTATATAAAAAAGTATCACTGAAGACTGGACTGCAAATCTCATTACACTGTTGTCACTGGTTCTTCTGAAAATCTTCACGCTATTCGCATCAATGAACACGGTTAGTTTTAATTATAGTCNTAAAAAAGTATCACTGAAGACTGGACTGCAAATCTCATTACACTGTTGTCACTGGTTCTTCTGAAAATCTTCACGCTATTCGCATCAATGAACACGGTTAGTTTTAATTATAGTCTTTCTGGAATTCCAATAATTTTGGCATTCCAGGCAGGTTGAAAATGGACCCTTCACACACACACACACACACACATACACACACACCCGCGAGCAGAGAAGGGATAATAGGGGGCGTGGAAGAGAGAAAGACATAGTTAAATGATAATTTGTTGTGGTTGTTACACAAGGTCTCATCTACTGCACTGTCAGGTATTTCGCATTGACCGTCGCTACTAGTCTAGTCAGTCAACTATCTCAGTTTAAAAGTGGCGGTTCTACATTAACGTCATTCACAATCTAACTTGCTTACTAAGTAGTATAATTATTGGCGCAATAAAATTTTGTCAACTCAGTATAGTTTTTATTCTAGATTTCACGGCTCTGTGCATACTGGAGCTTCAGCTACTTGTTCACTGGCTGCAGCCCCAGACGATTCAGAGTCGTTCAAGAAAAAAAACATTTGAATTACAGAAACTGGAGCTAAGTTTTCGTTTAATTTTTTACTTTTAAATGCCGAAGATAACTGGTAACACCAACATAATTATTAGTGTAGGTACTTTAGGATTTTACCAGGACAGTATCTATGTACAGGTTTGCTATAAAAACGTTTTTATAGGCAAAACACCAACAGATAAAAAATTCGGAAAATCCTAACAATAATCGCAAAATACCGTAATGTTTTCGACAAAATAAAGAAATTATATAGGCTTATTTTTAAATGTTTTATATGTTGAACTATTTCAGTCGTTAAATAACAATAACTATAGAAAAAAACGAACAGTAAGACAAATAAAAGTAAACCAGAAAAATTAGTTGAGAGATTTAAGCGGCTCTTAACAGCGAGGTCTTGAGAGCCGATGAGGGTGAAATTAGGTGAGAATGGAGCAACTCCGGAATGAAAGGGTGGGGGAACAGGAGGTCCCCGAGAAAATCCGTTGACCAACGTCATCGTCCGGCACGATTCCCACTTGCAAAAATCCGAGAGTGACACGGCCGGGGATTGAGCCCGGTTCTCCTCGGTGGGAGNCCCCCCCCAATTGGAAAACTATGTTTTGACTATCCTGGTGTTCAGAGCATGACATAGTTCTGTGTACACTCAGGATGTCACTGACGTCAAAAATAAACTAAACCGTTTGTGGGAACCTAATTCTACAACACACTCTTATTTAAATGGAATTAAAGTAAGTTCATGTTTCAATGATCTTTCTGGTCGAGTGGTAATGTGGACTGTTTCAAACCGTCATTATCTTGCTGTCGGTTTTTTTCATTGGCCACCAATGCAACCATCGCTCTTTTAATAAAACGTTAAGCATCAAAATATGTTTCATCATTTATTGTCTTCTTTTCTTTTGATTAAAGGTCTGGACTGTAAATAGTAATATAGACTAGAGCTTGTCTTTCATTTTGTTAGGCAAATTTCCTACCTATTCGTGCATACACATTTTCCTTAATTTCAGCATATTTCATATATTTAACATTTTCATTATTCCAACACGCATGCATATGAACAGACAAATTTCAATCTCCAGCTTAAGTTTCATATGCATAAGGTTCATAACTCATTCCGTAACACAGAAAACACTCCTAACGAAAGTTGGTGAGAACTAAAACGAATACAAAAAACAAAAAACCAAAAATTAATATTTTTGAAAAATTTTATTTGCAGTAGCTAATCACCTTTTACGTTAAGTTGAAGTTGGTTCAGCTTCTCGCATGGAAACACTAACATTATGTCCTTCTCTAGTTATTGAAATATTACTACTGTATAAGTACAACACGCCCTGCTTCAGTGTGAATCGTCGCGAGTGTGCCTGGTAACTTTGTAAATAAAATAATTTCAGAACTTACATTAATGCAACTGGAATAACATAAGTACAAAAAATTTCAAATTTACACAACTTGTTAATAAAAATCACCGACAAACTCCGGTAAGTTATTCCTTACGAAAACACAAGAAAAAAATGTATGTACTACTTTTCCCTAAAGTGATTATTAAGGGAGATATGCGCCCTCAAAAACCGATTTTTCTAATTATTTTCGTGACAAATATCAGGAACTACTTGAGAATAAGCAAAAAATTTGGTGAATCCTATTAAAAAAACATGTTGGCAACCTCTATTTTACTACACATATACTTGTTTTGTAGGTAAATCTTTTTTTTTTTTTTTGTGAGATCCGAAAAATGTACAACTATTGCAAATTTTAACATTTGATCTTCATTATGCAGAAACTACATAAAAAATTTTGTTCGCTGGGAACGACATTACATGAAACTTTGAAAGTTTGGCTGTGTTCCGCATATGTATTAAATAATATTTGTCATTTTCTTCACGCTACCCAATTCTGCCGTGCAGTTCGACTTGAAATGAAGTTAAATTTCTTGAGAAGCAGGTCGCGCTGGCATAAACAACAACACTTCCAGCAAAATGAAAAGTCGTTGATGAGCGACGCTACCCACTTTCCCTAACCCTTTCAGTCACAGTGTCCTCTATTTGGGACGTTGCATATGAAGTGGCTTGAATGGTCTGCACTGTACACAGTAGAACCTACCGTCCAATGGAAAACGTTCCCTACGTGTGGGAGACATCACTCGCTGCTGAGACTATGTTCCGTTGCCTCATAAACCCCGCCTGCCAGTAACATAAAGCACATGTAGGTTTCTATTGGTCCCGGACGTAGGACAAGTGTTTGTCACAGAGTGGGAGCACCCGCAGGAAACCCCATCACTCCATGACAATGACCTTCAACTCCGCTTCCTTCCATCCACTCATTTAAACAAAATGAGTCTTACGAAAAGCCTTCAAGCGGCAGAGTTTAAATAGCAGAGTCCAAACAGATAACGCAGTCGCAATAAATTGCGACAATTCAACAATCCCCTGATATTAATTGGAATACAAGAAAATTAACCCCCAAAATTGTGAGAAATAATTCAACAAACGGTTGGTTGTTTTGTCTGTTATCTCCGGGCTTATTTTCTTTTTTCTTGTTTTCATAAACTGCCTATGTAAAAAATACAAGCATTAAAAAAATACACATAGCCAAACAGGCTCAAAAATACATTATAAATATAATGTTTGTTATGAAAATTACATTAAGTTACATTTAATAATGGGCTCCCATAGCAATACATNATACATTATAAATATAATGTTTGTTATGAAAATTACATTAAGTTACATTTAATAATGGGCTCCCATAGCAATACATACTTAGCCTAAATATTGTAACATTGCAAAGTTACAGAATTTAAAAAAAACTTATCTTAAAACTTTTCCCTATACATGCCCTATAAAATGCCCTCATCAAACATGGAAGGATGTGCCNTAAAAAAAACTTATCTTAAAACTTTTCCCTATACATGCCCTATAAAATGCCCTCATCAAACATGGAAGGATGTGCCTTCTGATAAGTTATAATGTTCTCATTGTGAAGTCCTTATCCATTCTCTCCCAAGGCGAAAGAAAACCCCACGTTGACCAGGATATTGAGGAACATCCAAAAAATGTCGTTGACATCGAAAGTAGCGTCGGGCGGTTGCTAGACGCCATCCATACACGTTGGTAGGTGGCGGCATTGACGCGGTGGGGGTGGGGAAAGCCTCGAACTTCCACGCCGACAGTCAGCGCTCGCCTGCCAAGCCACGCGCCGCATCGGCACCAACGTCCACGACTACTTACGTCTAACGGGTCACCAACTAGGTAAGCCTCAGCTCCCTCGTCGATCTATCCCCGTGTTAGGACGTGCGATATCATGCGCTGATATTAATGCTGGATATACGGTGTTCCAGCACCGTCACATCTCCTCCCCGTCTTCAAACTTCAGTGTGGTCAGGCCGAGTTCCGCAGACAGCGATGTCGGGTGGCCAGTCCTAGTCGCTATCGGGTCGGCAGCAGTAAACTCACATTCCCTCCTAGATATTTTCTTCTTGGACTCGTTTTCAGGGTTCCTCAAACACACAAGGACGGCACAAATAAAACAGGCTCGTATTAGCTGCGCCTTTTTACAACACTTTTCGATAATACTGGGCATTACGGGCTTAAATTACGTATTCCTTTAAATGTTTTAAATATTCCCTTTACGTAATGATTATTCATTCACACTAATAATTCTTTAAATTAAACAAGACATTATTTTCAGTAAATTAATTTCATTTTTCTTTATACATTAATTAAAATCCTTTATACATACTAATTTATATTAAATTAATGTAGATTTAAATAACACACAATAATCCACATTTACATAGGGCTAGGGTGGGGCTATTTTAATCCACTATACTATAAAATCTTTTGGCATGGCTTACATGGACTTGAAACTCTTTATGTGGAAATTTTAGCTCAGAAACAAGTAACTGGAGTTAAAAATCGCACAATTTCGGACGGTCCGGTCCACTGCGGCGCTAACTTTGAACTAAAATAACATATTTTAGAGCTCAGAAAATGCGTTTGAACCATAATCAAATCACCGCTACGTAACGTAACATCTTTACGTTGTTAATTCATCTTGTCTTCAATTTTCTTGTGGTGAACAATTAAATTTTGCGTAACTTATTCCCACAATTTTAACATATCTTTGTTAGCTACGTGTTCCACATATAATGGTTGCAATGACCATGCATTTAAAAGGGGATGTAAAAGTTTCCTTCCAAAAAGACTTCAGTTGGAGTTCGCTTGTGGGCACTATGTATTACGTTGTTAAAACACGAAACAAGACTGTACAAAATGGTGTCCCACTCTAACTGGAAACAACGCAGGGCCGCTTTAATGTTCCGGTTGACTCTTTCCACCAAGTTCGCCTGCGGGTAGTAAGGCGATGCATTTATTAACTTTACTCCCCACGTGAACATTAAGTTGCGAAATTTTTGTGACTACACAAAATAAGACGCATTTTCCTAACTATTAATAACAACAACACAATACATGCATATTGTTATCACGCAATGCAATTCAGGAAACGACATATTTACGGCGCACTCTTCGTGGCAAATTATACAGATGGTTTTTACCACGGCAGTTGAAAGGAAATATGAGACTGTGTAGCACCCTGTCATTAGCTTTCATCTTTCGCATTTAGTTGATCACAGAGGATGTTGTGTGCACTGTGTAAATATATTGTAAGCGCTAGAAAGCTAAGTCAAATATTTGAATTTTTTTTATACTGGAAAGTGAAGCAACTGAAAAAATATTTATTTATTTATATTTATTCTACTTCTCCATTTACCGACCGAGATTGCACAGAGACAAACCTCTACACTAGTATTCGAAAGGACCCGGGTTCGAATTCCGGTCTGGTCGTCCTGAATTTACCTTCCCGTAATTTCCGAAATCAATGCAGGCGAATACTACGATGATTCCTTACTACAGGCAATGGCCGAATCCTTCCCCACTCCTACTTCTCTGGATGACTAGCTCCATCTCTGATGACTTCGCTGGCTACAAGACGTTAAGCCCCACCTACCTACCTACCTACCTACCTACCTACCTACCTGCCTGCCTACCTACCTACCTACCTACATACCTGCCTTCCTACCTACATACCTGCCTACCTGCCTTCTTACCTACCTACTTACCTACATACTTGCATACCTACTCACTTACTTACTTACTTACCTACTTACTTACATACATTTACTTACTTACCCACTTATCTACTTAACTACTTATCTACTTACCTACTCATCTACTTACCTACTTACCTTCCTGCCTACTTACTTACCTAACTACTTACTTCCTAATCTACTTATTTACCTAATTACCTACCTACTTACTTACTGACTTACTTACCTACCTACTTACTTACCTACCTACTTACCTACCTACTTACTTACCTACCTACTTATTACCTACCTACTTACTTACCTACCTACTTACTTACCTACTTACTTACCTACCTACTTACTTACCTACCTACTTACTTACATACTTAATTACTTACCTACTTACCTACCTACATACCTGCCTTCCTACCTACATACCTGCCTACCTGCCTTCTTACTTACCTACATACTTACATACCTACTCACTTACTTACTTACTTACCTACTTACTTACACACTTACTTACCCACTTATCTACTTAACTACTTATCTACTTACCTACTCATCTACTTACCTACTTACCTTCCTGCCTACTTACTTACCTAACTACTTACTTCCTAATCTACTTATTTACCTAATTACCTACCTACTTACTTACCGACTTACTTACCTACCTACTTACTTACCTACCTACTTACCTACCTACTTACTTACCTACCTACTTATTACCTACCTACTTACTTACCTACCTACTTACTTACCTACTTACTTACCTACCTACTTACTTACCTACCTACTTACTTACATACTTAATTACTTACCTACTTACCTACCTACATACCTGCCTTCCTACCTACATACCTGCCTACCTGCCTTCTTACTTACCTACATACTTACATACCTACTCACTTACTTACTTACTTACCTACTTACTTACACACTTACTTACCCACTTATCTACTTAACTACTTATCTACTTACCTACTCATCTACTTACCTACTTACCTTCCTGCCTACTTACTTACCTACCTACTTACTTACCTTCTTACTTACTTACTTACCTATTTTCAGGTGTCGCTGAATTTGCCGCCTCTAAAATCTGACATTGTCTTACAAATTATTTCGTGGTCAAGATACGTTCCTGCTTGTATGTAAATAAATTTCCTAAACGCATTACCAAAAAAAAATTAGCATAGGACGCCGTGGTTAAAAATATTTATTTCCGGGGACTGGAGACCTCTTTTCCGATATCTAGCGTCAACAATAATTCATCAGCTGTGTAAAATTATCTTCGTAGTTAAGGGCTGCATTTTNCTCTTTTCCGATATCTAGCGTCAACAATAATTCATCAGCTGTGTAAAATTATCTTCGTAGTTAAGGGCTGCATTTTCTGTTGTGCCTTCATATTCATGCTGCAGGATGGGAATGCAAAACCGCATCAGTGTTATCCTGCTTACAGCTGGTGCAAAGCTGATTTACCACTTTGTAAACAAGTCTTTCAAAAATAATCGTTAGCTATAACTATACATATTTAAGGTAGATACTTATATAAGTACTTACAGCAGGGCAGCAAACAATAACTAATTTTAGGGTATCCACCATTTCGCGTTATAAGACGGCACCACGNCTCTTTTCCGATATCTAGCGTCAACAATAATTCATCAGCTGTGTAAAATTATCTTCGTAGTTAAGGGCTGCATTTTGTGTTGTGCCTTCATATTCATGCTGCAGGATGGGAATGCAAAACCGCATCAGTGTTATCCTGCTTACAGCTGGTGCAAAGCTGATTTACCACTTTGTAAACAAGTCTTTCAAAAATAATCGTTAGCTATGACTATACATATTTAAGGTAGATACTTATCTGAGTACTTACAGCAGGGCAGCAAACAATAACTAATTTTAGGGTATCCACCATTTCGCGTTATAAGACGGCACCACGCCAGTTTCCATATTCCTCTACAAATTCGAGAAGAAGTAATTTACTTTTACAGTGGTTGGCGCCACAGATATGACTCTTCTTCTGTTTCACCCGGCCACACGGAATGAAGCTACCAGAGTGCTGAGTGTTGACTATTGGTTGTGAGTCCTGCAGGCTGTGTCGGATGACTACAGGTCCAAAAACTCACTTGAAACTAACATACGTTTGTGCTCCGTGTACATCGGTTGTGAATTACAACGCGAAATGGCTGGGTGCAGAGATTATATTGGTGGCAAATAAATTTTGTTATTTTATTTATACACATTACAGCAGGAATTTGTTCTAATAAAAAATATGCGTGTTTTTTTTACAGTGTCACTCTTTAAAATACACGACGGGGACGAAAATAGTAAGCGCTATATAATTTTCATACTCCAGAAGTCTGTTTAACAAATACGCAGCAGTTTTAAATTTTTTTTACTGCAGTTTCTGTTACTGTTCAGTGACCTAGGAGGTTGGCATCCTTNGCAAATAAATTTTGTTATTTTATTTATACACATTACAGCAGGAATTTGTTCTAATAAAAAATATGCGTGTTTTTTTCACAGTGTCACTCTTTAAAATACACGACGGGGACGAAAATAGTAAGCGCTATATAATTTTCATACTCCAGAAGTCTGTTTAAAAAATACGCAGCAGTTTTAAATTTTTTTTACTGCAGTTTCTGTTACTGTTCAGTGACCTAGGAGGTTGGCATCCTTNCAAATACGCAGCAGTTTTAAATTTTTTTTACTGCAGTTTCTGTTACTGTTCAGTGACCTAGGAGGTTGGCATCCTTGACTGGCCGCCCTCGCTTTAGGCGTGCGACATGGGCAACGAACGGAACTAGCTGGGGACTTTTTTACAGCGGCTTCGCGTGGATGGAATAGCACCCGCGGGCTACACCCTTCGACACCGGCGCTTGAATGCATCCCCCCCCCTTCCCTCTATCGTCCCACCGCCCCTCCCGGCCACAGGAAACCTGATCTCTTTGCCCTGTGCGGACAGCGCGTGGTCCGAGCCATCGATCGACAGCGAATACATTACTTTGCTCTCGAAGACGGCTCTGTAGCGCGCCGAACAGTGCCCACCCCAACGCCCATAGCGGCGGTTTGCGCAATTAGAAAGTAAGCAGTCGGCGGTAGACAGCAGAGCCGTATATCTAACTTCGGAAAGGGGAAGGCAGGCTTAACCACTTAACATATTATCCCGAGTATACTCGTTCACGCAAAATAGGTAAAGCCGTGGTCGGTGCTGAACAAGGTCAGAAGCTAGCGCCAATAGAGACAGCAACGTTTTCCTGGTTATTGCTATTCGCTGCTGCTGACACACTAACATTCGTTACAGCCAGTGACATAGACCAATATAAATTATTTTCTTTGCTTCCATTGTATAAGTTATTATACAATAAATTCGTAAGAACTTGTCCGACCAAAAATCTCCTCTTTTGCAACACCTGGAATGAAAAATTAATGTATAAGTTAAGGGGTTAAGAATTAACTTTTTGTACAGCCCCACACACGTTATATTGTTTCAACCCATTTTCAAGAATAAATTACTATAATATGTTTTAACCCTTTCAGACTCTCTTTGATTTACGGTTTTAGGTATTGAAAATAAAAATGTTATTGTGTGTGCTGTACTCAAGTCGACACAACATTTGTTTCGTTGTCACAGCCAATGAGCTGTAGGCGATATGTTCGCCTACAGTTACATGAACCAATAAGACGGTTTGGGAATCGTTTACCCACAGGTAAGATCATTGGTCATTGACCTTCACAGCGTGCAGTAAGACCAAAAATTACCTACACCTGCGTAATGTATACAATTGTGTACACGAGGTCTAAATGGGTTAAAACATTTTATTATTGAATAATGTGTCACTTATGTCCATTCATAGGACAAAATTGGACGACCTCGAATGGGGTGGGGCTTAGTAGTTAAAACTGCTCTCGATAGAGGGCGCTAGTAGCACTGAGAGTAAGCCAGAAGTAAACCATATGTTGTGGTTGCTGTACTGCAGCATCATTAGGTGTTTATATGCGGGTAAATAAATAAATGGCGTGTGCACCCAGGGCAAGGCAACACCCTCCGAGTGACGGTCTTTCCAGCTGGGACCCGTAGGTGACCGTCATCCCCGGGCATGACAGAGGTGAGACCCTGGAATGAGGCGGCGCTGGAATGCATGGGCGGACATGCGGGGGTCCAGGAGTGGGCCCGCCGGGGATCGAACCCGGATCGCCGTGTTGGGAGGCGGGTGTCCTGGACACTACGCCANAGGCGGCGCTGGAATGCATGGGCGGACATGCGAGGGTCCAGGAGTGGGCCCGCCGGGGATCGAACCCGGATCGCCGTGTTGGGAGGCGGGTGTCCTGGACACTACGCCACCGCTGCCCCTTTATACGCGGGTAAAAACCACAAATTATCTGGAATAGCTTATCAGATGTTGCATCTTCGGTTATTTTGTAAACGTAGGTGGGATGAGAATTCAAGAAGAAGGTTTCAGTTGGTGTAATTATGTAACAAGAGACGTGTGAATGGCAGAAAGTGTAATGAATTATTTGTGAAATATTTTATCGTGTTGCATGCGTACCAGGTGCAGTAACGTAATTGTTGCGACCTTGACTCGTTAATTCCTCGCAAACGGCGGGATTTAGCGTGACAACGCAAGACGACCTTTTTCGTTAACTTTAACGCGCTGCTTAATAATCAGTCATTGTAAACCCGAGGCTTAGGCATCACAGAATTCTATGTGACAACAGGGTTGCGACCCTTAATTTCTCTATTACATAACTTAGTGGCAGCGACCGGTTTTGCTGTGGTTGCTGATATTCTTTCAACTATACATTATTCTGGATGCCAATGTTCAATTTCAAATAATTTCTGTAAAATGTACAATACGTATGTGTTCCAGCCACGCCTTCAAGGACGCGTGCCGCCCTTACGAATCATCGTGAACCAGGTGACTCATACATATGTTTTCGACGTAATGTTTCATGAAGAATATGCATGCGGAATTTGCAGGTGTTTCTCAGAAATCCTGTATAATAGGATGGTGGTGGGTGGGAATGGACAAACTGTATTTTTTATTCAATGCCAGTAAATTTGTACTAGCGAAAAGTGTTTAAAGTGTAAAAGCTCAAGCGAGGTGGCACAGTGGCGACACACATTCTGGAGGACACGGGTTCGATTCCCGGTCCGGCCATCCTGATTTCGGTTTCCCGCGGTTTCCCGAAGTAACTCCATGCGAATGATGGGTTTTTTCCTTACTAAGGGATATGGTCAGTTCCTTCCCCGTTCCTGCATCTCCAAACAACTTTATCCGACTTAAGTGAGCTCGCCGTCGAAGAGACGTTGAGATATTGAGCTCTATCTACCTTTAAAGTGTAAAAGAGTACCTGCTATATTCCCCACGTAAAAATGACGTTCTGTTCTGTTACTGATTCATTAATCATCAGTTTCCGTATTCTGTTGGCCACACACACACACACAAGGAAACTAATTTCGTCGGCCAACGATTTGCGCACGGCGCTTTCAAAAATAATCCCCAAGAAGCGGCAATATTTATGCAGTTCCTCATCCTCTGCCACCATCACTTCCCATAAGCTTTATTCTGCAATACCAATGGATTTATTGTACGGGAAAAGGAGAACGCAAGTGTGTTTGTATTGTTCCCGGTACGTGAGCGGACAAAGCAGCAAGCCGAGAGGAAAGGCCCCGCATTGCATCAGTTCGTCCTAGTCAAGGCTGTGAGGTTGTTGCACCTACTCCCTCCCTACTAATTCTTCCCAGCTGGGTGTGGTCTCAACAATGAAAGAGTTCCGGGCTCCATTGTCGAGAGAGAAATATATCTTCCGCGTTAGAACGCACGCGACTCTAATCTGCCGGTGTCCTGAAAGCCGGGAACTACAAAAATGCAAGTTGAGCAGGACTCCGTCCTCTTTTACTACCTCCAGTAGGACGGTGGGAACTGGCAATTAATTATAAATAAACAAAAACTATGACAGTGATTAACGATTTTTCATCTGTACTGTAACGATGTGTGTGCAAGATATTATGAAATAATAAAAACAATGTTAAATATTCGAATTGCGAGGCAAGTATTGGAATTGGAAAGGGCTTATTAACGTCCCCCGGTGTTATGCTTGAAGACTTATCAGGGGACGGTGTACAAACTAACTTGTGACCCAACTTAAACTAACACCCATACCTTTACCTGGGATACCAACCCAGTACCTCCCCGCACCACAGACCGGCGGTGCACCAACCGACTGCGCCACGGGAGGTCGGCGAAGCAAGTAAAGAGGTGGATTTAACGCGTGGGGCATGGCCGAGAGTGATGGAGAACCCTAACTGACTGACGTCATACGCGGTATACTATGTGGAGGAATATGAATAAAACCTTCGTCAATTAGTGCCATCATTATAAATAATATGGTTCTATGTAAAAAAAAATTGTGGTACAAAGGTTAACACTTACAGGATGAGTAGTTAATGTTTACTAACACGGCATGAGTATAATGCTTAGGAAAATAAGTATAAAAAAATATACAACATAAGGCCTACAGTGATTCCGGAGGGTGGTAGAGTGGTAGAGGGTGGAGAGTGAAAACTTGTTATGCAATGATTAGTTGGAAATTACTTGCGATTACGCAAAAGAAAATTAGCATACAGGCTAATTATTATAAGGTAGGTAACCAGAGAAAATGATTTTCTGGAGAGTACGACCACTCATTCATTGAATAGGAGTTTGCTTCATCCTATAGCGTAGAACTTTGTAACCCTCCGCTTGAAGCGATTTGACACGACATGTTAGTAACCATAATGCAAAAAAAACCAATACAAAAGTGTCGCCTTTATAATATTCCCTAATCCCGATCGCTACCTCATAAATCACACGTTTATTTGAAAAGCAGGTTAATAGTCGCCTGGGAGGCAGGCAACCTGCACCACTGACGCGCACGACACGTCAACTGACAACCTGGCTCGTGCCGAAGTATCCTTCACGTGGGAGAGTGTCTTCCGACATTTCACAACGGGCACGTGTGGGCACACATCAACCCACGTGCAATACAGGGATCCCACTTACAAAGTCGGTTCCCCCTGAATGTGTGGGCAAGGATTATCGGTGTGTTGCTGATTGGGCCAAACATACCTTCCGCACGGCTATTTGGCGCTTCTTGGACAACTGCTTGAAGATGTGCCGCTGAATGTGGCAAGTGCGGGCAACTTGAAGGCACAGGTAGATGCAACTGAAGTGGACAATGTATAGAATCTCTGGCGACGTATTCAAGATGCATGCCATATGGTATAGGCTAATCCTAGTATTTTTCAGAATGTGCGTTAATCATATTAGCGTCGAATTCGTGCATACTTGGAGACGGGTGACTCAAAAATCAAGCATATGCTGTATAATATTGCAAAACTTCGCATTCAAAATCAAGCACTAATACTCTATATTGGTGTTAGTTTTCATTTGCCAACTTCACTACTACTGCCATTTACTAGCGGGTCATTCACCTGCATTAGGACAAGAACATGAGCCAGGTTGTCAGTTAACAAGTCATATATTTCCGTAATTATTTTCCCTAAGTATTCCAATTATGACATATTAGCATACTTTAACAAATTTTCCTGTATTTTTAATTAGCTAATTGATTTTTCCACGTTCGTGCTTTCTAAAGCATCCAAAATGGAAATACGCTTATTTTTGTAATAAAAATTATACTCCCATTAACTTATATTTTAAACATTTAAATAAGTACATTCTATCAAAATATTTTACAGTGTTACAAAATATATAGATTATTCTTTCATCTGTAACATAAATCATACGCCCTGCATTTCTGACCATTTTGGCAGTGTATGTACAACTTTTTAATGAATATGCATGTTGTGCAGTCAGGTTCAGTGATAAATTAAAAGCCACTCTACCTCTGCCTTAAATAATAACTACGTAATTTCAGAGGAATCCAATGATGAAAAACATTAAACGATTGTAATGCCTGTAAGGTAGACAACATTCTCTGCACTCTCGGTTACTTGTGGACGTGCCTGTTTATCTATACTTTTTATTACATCGAGTGAAATTAGAGTTGGCTACCTGCAAGCATTTTAACCTTTAGTTAAACGTTTTGTAAATGGTGGGGCTTAGTAGAATAACGCATTATAAGACGGTACCAAATTAGACCTATATATACCCAGATAAGGTTAATTCTACTCAATACTCAGGTTAGAAAAAAAAAAACGAGTTCCTTGTGGGAGAGTTTGGCTCAGGGAAAATTTCCGCCGCTAGGTAAGCGCTAGTGTTCCAAAGACGTCAATTTTAATTAGAATAATAAGCTACGTGAATAATAAAAGAGAAATATCTCACATACTTAAGTAGTTATTTTATATTTGGTTTATGATTAAGACAATTATTTTGTTTTTTTAAGTATAAAATAGGAAAAATACAGTACACATGCGACACTAGCGCTTACTTAGTGGCGAAAAATTTTAGGTGCCAAACTAAAAGCTTTGAGCTTCCCAACCTAAGTAGAATAAACATTAACCCGGGCAAAGGTGACTTGTTCATTACCTGCCGTCTAAGGAAGAACTCATTCTGCTGTTACACACGGCTGGCCACACGGAATGAAGCCACCAGGGTGCTGAATGCTTACTATTGGTTGTGAGTCCTACAGAGTGTGTCATGGGAGCCGGAGGTCCAATGAGACACGTGCAGCAGCATATATACTTATGTGTCGTCTATCTTGCTGTCGAATTAGAACGCGAAATGCTACGGTCTTTGGTAATTATGTGTCCCTAAGGAGAGGAGAGTCTCGCGAATTCATTTGAAGATGAGCTGTATCAGAGACACGTTCAAAATTACAGATTTCTGCACGTCGATCGTAGTTTATCAGACGCATCTTGTAGGACTCTTAAATCATTAATGAACCTGCTAGGAAACGAAGGCCAAACCCCTTGTTAGGGATTTGGGACAAAACAAGCTGTTCACTGTGGTAGCAGCCAATGAATGATGATGATGATGCGAGAGTATTCAAAGGACTTTGAAACCCCAAGTTTTTGTATCACTTACTATGTATTTTAATCAAAAGGGTAAAGCTGTTTCTTTTCTTTTTCCCGCGATGTATTTAAAACTGTCTTATTACGCAGTGAAAGTGTAAAGTGCATTTCTGTATCACATGTTCTCAACACTTCGTAACAAGAATACCTCGGGAGGCGAAAAAATTGCAATTTCGCGGCCCCAAAAACAAGAAAACTTTCATTGCTGCTCTAGGTTTCATCGGGACCTGAAGAGAACACTTCGTAAAATCAACAAGAATATTTGGGAATAAAGAAAGTATTTTTTGTATTGTTACTAAAACGAACAAAATGGATTTTATAAGATGTTCCTCGTGAAAGGACGTTTGATGGCGATACAGGCAACTCAGCACCGTACTGACTAACAGTCATGCAGTGATAAAAGCTGCACAGTACAATGTATTGTTCGGTTCAATACGGGCCAATCGGACGGAGGTGAGTGTGACTACAGCGTCCGGTAAAACTGGTTTCTCTGTAGTGGTAGATATAAGCGGCTCGCATATGGAATGTCTGCAAACGTGTACTGAGCCCAACGCGTTAAGGATGCTTTGCAAGACAAATAGGCATATTCACTACTATACCATTCTGCCAACATTTTTCAATTTGTAAACATTACGTGTAATGTCAGCCTAAAGTAGGGTGGAGTGGAGTGGACAGATTTGGGTGGCGGTTAACATCCGGATCTTGAGATCCGATGAGGGTGAAACGAGGCAGAAATGGTGCCGAGCCGGAATCCAAGGGCGGGGCGAATGGGAGATCCCCGAGAAAACCCGCTGACCAGCAGCATTGTCCGGTACGATTCCCTCATGAGAAAATACGGGAGTGACTTCGCAGGGAATGGAACCCGGTTCGCCTTGGTGGGAGGCGAGCACACTAGCCGGTACACCACCGAATATAAAGAAATATGGTTTTCCATGAGATACGTCAAGATATGCACACAGAAGCAATAACAAAATACTTAATTCTTAAATGTTTGAATGTAAGTAAACGTTTGTATGTTTTTTGCCTTGCTGCCGTATTCGAGTATTTTTACGTTTAAAAGTGTGTTTTAAAATTAAGTGAAAAAATTAATTTAACCGTCCGATCGTTGTATTCTAAAAAAATTTCGTTGATTGTATTTGTGTACTTTAAAAATAATAAAATTTTATTTTTTACTCGCGTTAATGAAAAACTCGTGGAACCTAATTTTATAAAAACTTTTCCGTGTAATTTTTACGAATTGATAAATATTTTAATGACTTCCAAAATATTTAAATGTTACCATGTAACTTGAGCTTATAGTGACTAGTTGTCCTTATGAACAAAAAATGCAATTAATTTAATTACATTCTTCGGAGTTCTTTATGGGACATCGTTGGTGGCGGATCTACGAGGAAATATTGAGACCGAAAAAAATGCAGTCTCATTTACGTTAGCATTAATGTTATAACAGTTCTCCGTAACTTTTTAGGGAATCCAAATAAATAATGGTATCAGCTGAGAAATAATGTACTGCTCGCAGCAAATAGCGTTCTTGGCTAATTAGCTCTAATAAATAGAGAGCAATCAAAATTTTAACTTTCAGGAGCTACTGAGGAGTGATAAGGGGAAGAGGGAATAAAATTGGGAGGTGTCATTTAACGTCCGCCTGCGTAGTTTGGCGCTCCAGCATACGTAAGGTACATCAATATCGTCACGGTAATTAACCGAAAGCCCAGGAGAATTATGAGTTGGGGTGGGGTGATATTTCAAAAGAACCGCTACTGGTTTTTGCAGTAACACCTTGCAAATCTAAACTCAACAAGATATACAACATAACTTTATTGGAATGAACTTGTCATCTTGTAGAATTTATTGTCATTCTTGTTCAGATCGAATGCAACAAATCCAATGTTGCGAAAAAAATTTCCTCAGTCAGTGTCTTTTCATTCTATGATATATTTGTGGCGAAATGGTGGTATGTAACAGCCTTCCTGCGTAGGGTAAAAGGAAACCGGTTTAAGTAAGCATATTGAGAAATGTCTAAAGCAAAGATTTGCACATGACACAGAGTACTTACAGTACATATTATCAAGATTTCGCTACTCGCGAGTTTAAAGATGGAGACAGAATTTTAATCACAGAATTCTGTGACTAATCTACGATCTCTCGTACTCGTAACCACCGTTTAGCTGCAACTTTCAAAGTAGAAATGAGGAAAACGTATTTGTGACGTTGGTTGTTATAGTTCAGGAAAACGTTCGTGAGAATGACCTATATTCTAAATTAATAACGAAAAATCATTCAAATAAGAAAATGCTTTGTTTCGTTTTGAAGGAGATTCGTGTAGTGCGGCTGAAATCTATGTTTATTAAGACAAAATAATAAACAGTATTTTATTTATTTTCAAATTAATTTTGGTAGCATTTCTTGTGAGTTCGTGGGAACAGAAAAGGTGCTGATAAATAATCAAGTAGTAGTTTCTCTTTGCGCAGTCAACAAAGCGTCCATTCATCAGCTAAAGTATTTAATCGCCTAACATTTTGGTATACGCTGTACATTTTTCCTGCATACTTCTTGCAGCCTGCGAGCAACTTGCGAGAAGTAAGGTGATATTACCTCCAGCCTTTCATAAACCAGAGCCTCAGAATCTTCAGCAAAACACATTATCCACCGAGAAGGCATGGACTCAGTAAGGCACTGAATCCTCGTTGTACGTACTGTATAATTCACGTGCAACCCATTCACAGCCGTGGGCACGGTGATCAGTCGATCGAGTTAAGTACAGAATTAAGCAGACAGTTATGTACAATATGTACTGGGATTTATCTCGTTTCCTTATCATTCTTCCAATACATGATAACATCAACATACTTTCGTAGGCAGGCATGCAGGCACTCTACATTCTATTATATCCAAAAAGCTTCTGACTGTGGGCATACCAACATAATTTACCACGTTTAGAGATAAAATTTCAATTCCGATACATCTTCGATAACTTCTATTTCCTTTCATGCACATAAGCAAATCATGACCTTGATAAATTGCGCATTAACGTTATTGCGTAGGCTATTCATGGTTATTAGAGCGCTTTTAAAATCAACCTTTGAAAAATATCACTGCCCCTGCACGCATATAATTTAACACGCGCATTTGGTGACACGTGTACATCAAAGTTGTTAACGACGGACAGAAAGTAGTTCCATATTTTAACGTTGAATTAAAAGACTTTGGTAGACATTTGTGAATACTAAAATTATTCATTTTGCTTTATGATTTCCAATGTACGTGTGTAAGTGCTATAATCAGCAATCTTGTTATTTTGTTCCTAATAATTTTACAGTTTCACTTAACTGAATAAGCCAGTTGCAACGTTAATTTTGCATATGGTGGAAGAATACACAATGTGAATACAAGTAGAACTTGAAGCTCTGGAACAAGCCTACGTGTGGAAAGTGGGAAAGTTTGGGTGGCTCTTAGCAAAGAGATCTTGAGAGCCGATGAGGAGAGTGAAGCGAGGTAGATATGAAGCAGCGCCGAAATGCAAGGGCGGGGAGATCCCTGAGAAAACCCGCTGACCAGCGGCATCGTCCGGCACGATCCCCACGTGCGAAAACTGGGAGTGACACCGCCGGGAACCGAACCCGGTTCGCATTGGTGGGAGACGAGCGCTCTAGCCACTGGGCTGCCACGACCCCCTCTGGAACAAGCATTGTGTTTGATTAGCGATTGCTTGCTGCGAAAGATGATCTACTTGTTTGGTTGTCGGCTGGCAGGTACGTGCTGATTTCTGAATGGCGTTCCGACAAGTTGCCGGCCAGTGATGCACTTTGCAGGCAGAGGATCGCGGTATAAGCGGTTGTTTCACTTCTGTATTCTTAATTATTCTGTGTGATCACATTCTTTACATTTACAGTACTTGTTCACTTATGACCGTAGCGTTTGTGTGGCACTGATACATTATTTATGTTACAAAGCTTCAGTAAACAGTTGAGTGCCCCGTGTCAGTTACAATTTCGGGTACTCCATGCATCCAAAAGTCTGCCGAGGGAGTTTTGGCTGTATCTGGCATGAAAAGAATACCATCTGTTTTCCAGTAAGTCTCCTACGTTTCCGAAGAACGTTTGCAGCTGCTTCTAACCTAGGAAAAATGGACCAAGAGAGGGCGTTGAAATTTATTATGCTAATACAAATTTCCCAGTTAATAATATAATATATATTTCACAGACAATTTATACGCATTTTCACACAATTTATAATCAATGCTTTTCCTCTTTTAAAGGGTTAAGTTTCGAAAATGTTACTTTTGTCCTCAGCTTTCCACCTCGCCTTTGGTACAGACACAATATTTGAACTCTTAACGTTTAGTTTTTCGTTCTGTAGTCGATATAATATAACCTTTACTTTCCTAACCTGGAGTTACATTGTAACAGTTGACGATACCCATTACTGTTGAAAGAATCTGCACCCGAAATCCGTTGTTGTTAATGAAAATGTTGAAGATTTTCATAACCTAAAAAACTGAAGGCCTCCACCAAGGTGATCCGGGTTCAAATCCCGGCAGGATCATACCAGGTTTTCGCACGTGGGAAATGTGTCGGACGGTGCCGTTGTCCGGCGGATTTTCTCAGAGTACTCGCTTTTTCCTTCCTTGCATTCCGTCGCTGCTTCATATTACTGCCCCTCCCCCTACAAAGGGTGCAGAAGGTGTAAAAGTCAAATGGCCTCCTAATATATGAATTCCGTACAAAATTAATTACGGAAACCTCTAGAAAAACTACAACCGTACAAACGTACAAAGGCTATTTGCGGTAAAGTGAGCCCTTTTGAAAACCCTGCTTGATTGCTGCTTTCAGCGCGTTGCAATTTATTAACTTCTAGCTATCTCACCGCTGTTCAAGCATAAAAATATTGAAAATAAATATTTACCCGTAACTTGCTATATTCAAACGTATAGTCAGTCTGTATGTATAGCAACGTGGAGATTGCGTGGAAAATAACACTACAGACTTATTAACTGAGGTCTACAGGTATTTGGAAGCCATCAGAACTAAATGAAGAAAGGGCTATTCTTGATAACGGTTTACGCCTAAAATATTTTATCAGTACGCATACTTTACTGTCGAGTTATTTCTTGCGCCGTTAATTTGTACAGTTAATCGCGGCGCAAGATATTCTGTTAAAGTGGCGCATCATCATTCAGGTAAAATATTTGTGACATAGTTGGCAGAAACCGTTGCCTTTGATTTATAAGTGCCTGTGGACAGTCTTGGACGTGACAACTGCGCACGCGCGTGTGAAACGAGCCACTTATTCATCAACCATTTTAGGTTAGTTTAAAATGCAGAAGCACTCATTCACCTTGCATCATAGGTTACGTTAGTTTGAGTTTACATAAACTAGAAAAACGCGTATTCATCCACTATCCTGGGTTAGTTTAAGGAGGGGAGGGGTCCGGTTAGGTTAGTATACTAAGCTGAAAAATGAGGAATTAAAAGCGCATGCCCAGTATTGGTAGCCGCCCACAAACGCTTGCGCAGTACACGTGGCTTCGACTGTCTACAGACACTCCTATGATTTTCCTCTCTTTGGTTTTACATTTTAAATTACAAAAATGTGTAGACTCCAGTTAAGTTGTTCAGCGTTAATTTATGCTTGACGGCAGCGTTGATGCAGAAAAACTACGGAAATGTACTCAATGTCTGAAAGATGAAAAAAAAAAAAAATATGCTGTCAAAAGTGCGCTTACTGACCATTAATCTATTGTTAGTTTTGTTTATTTTGGAACAAAGCCAGTGAATATTTTGTTTGTTTTGTGTTGCAGATGATCAAGATGATGGTGATTGTGGTGATTGTCTTCACAGTATGCTGGCTTCCATTCAACAGTTTATTGGTGAGTTTGAATTGGTGACTGCATTTCGCTCCATGCGTTACTTAGAGGGTAGGTGTGTCGTGTTAAGGTTAAACTGGAATAATATATTGTTGCGGATAAAAAAAAAAGTTTTGTGAGAATTTTCCACGCTCATTTTTAGCTTGATTTCTGAACGGAAGAAATAATTATGAGATCACTTTCCGGTCTGTGTATGTGTGTGTCTGAATGAGTCTTGGTGTGTGTTTGTCCCCCTAAAAAATGTTGAACCCGTGAAAAAAATTTACCAAACAGGGTACACGTATAGTACTAAGTAAATACATCGGACTGTTATAGTTTCCATCCACGCCAGATGCTTATTTCAAAATGTACTGCGGCCATTTTCAAATGTACTGCTCTATGACATATATTAGCAGCCATTTAAATTAATTCAACATAATCTGGTATGTATGTTGACAGCTGATGCGGGTGAAGCGGGGTGAGTTGGAGCAGCGCCGGAATGTAAAGGCGGGAGAAACAGGAGATCCCTGAGAAAACCCGCCGACCAGCGGAATCGTGCGGCACGATTCCCACATGAGAAAATCAGAGGGGGGCGAATCGAACCCGCCGGGAATCGAACCCGATTCGCCTAGGTGGGAAGTGAGTAGTCTACCCACTACATCACCGTGGCCCCTACAGTGGTTCAGGAAAGATTCAAAAACGCAGTGAAGTTCCCAATTTTATATTTCTACATTTTGCAGCGTGATATACAGGATGGATCTTAATTATACCGTCAAATTTCGGCAGCAGATTAATCACGTAAAGAGAAGGTGAAAACACGTTCACGACCTGAGGTCTCAAGTGGATCATGATCAACGCTTCATTGTCGAGCGGCATACCGCTCCAGCGCGATACGTGTCACGGTGGCGGGAGGGGGGGGGTGGCCGTTTCCTACGATTACCGCACCTCTCTGGTGGCGGTCGACGGAACCTGACTGCGCGGCGATACGTCCAGGAGATCCTGCGACAAAGTGCGCTCCCCTTCCTGGTGCAGCTCGACAACTCTATTTCTCAGGAGGATAATGCCTGAGTTCCACAAAGACTGCACAATGCGTGAAGATAACTGTAACGCACGGATTAATAATCCATCCTTCAAATCCCAAGTTTGGTGATAGTAATCGTGACTCTTTCCCAAGAAATAATTTTATGGCAGCGACAAATAGGTGCGCGGTGTTTACAGGTCTTTGTTCCGTCACTCGTCATCCAGACACAGACAATTCAGGACGACACGTTGTAGATGAACACGGCAGCGAAAACAGACAAACGTGCGCTCAGGCACGAAGGCGGCACGTGCGAACACATCAGTATTTCGTGCGAAATATGTGTACAAACAAGGCATTCTTCGTTTTCCATTATCCAAGGAGTTTCGGTCATGTCCTCGGACGTTATAATTCGTCATTAAACTTCGGGCCTAGGGCATACGGAACGGACATGCGGACGCGTATCGTAAAGATTTAATTCAATAATTCAGGGGATCACGTTCACCGACTCTGATGTCCTCGGATACGTCCCTGACAAAACCAATTGTATGCTAGGTCTATCGACACGCCCGTATTTCCCTGCCATTCGGGTGACTAAGTTAAGAGAACATAAAGTAGGAGTGGAGAGGCGGTAGAATCAAGAAGCAAACGAAATGGAAATACCGCGAGAAAAAACCACTGAAAATCAGCGACTTCCAGCTTCTTTTCCAGGTCGGTAAATCGATCGATATGGGTTCTAACATGGAACTAGGCCGGAGAGCTTGCGCGTTTCTTAGAGAAAAGCTCCTCCAGCCAATATATGGGTCTGTTTATTAAGGCATTACCAACGTATTGGACTCTCAGGCGAAAACGTTTCTCTCTGATCTGATTTCGTTATACCTTGGCCGTTGTTCTAGAATGAAGAACTGAACCATAAAACACCAAATGTAGGCAAAGAGAATGTGCGAAAATATAATTAACAGTTGTAAACGACATAAAAATTGTTACCAAATATGTTTTAGTGCCACCTCTTGCTAAAGGCTGTGCACTGTAAACTAAGCAGTTTTAAAAGGCCCTGCTTAAGATCTACTTGTATACAGTATATACACAGTTTATTCATCCGCCATATGTAGACTAACATAGCCACTTACCCGATAACTTTATTCATGCGTCGGTCAAGTGAAACTGCGAAATTATTAGGAAAGTTAACGTTTTACAGATTTTCTAATTCTTAAACATTATATGGATTAAAAAACTTAACTCAATATAAATCACTTCACTATTTACAAATCTTTACCTAACACTTTTAATTAAAAGTTAAAACATGGAATTACCTTTCCTCCATCGTTACCAACTTTTCCGGGTGCATGTCGGTCAGTGTGCCCGTTAAAATATGCTATGCTGGTACAGGCAGTTGGCATTTTTCAAGGGTTGATTTCAAAAGTGCTCACTTTACCGTGAACAACCTATATTAGGAGGTTTCTCGCACTCTCGCCCATGTCATTCGTACAGAGTTGTCCATTATCAGTCCCTAATGTATTTGCTTGTACAGTCGATACATTCCCACTCGTTGTTATTTCAAAGTTCACCCCTCCACCCGTTCACCACATGGTCGCGTCCTCACATACCGTGGGCGTAACAAAGTACAGTACCGTCCAAAAGAAAATAAAGTGCTCGTCACTGCTGCAACAGCGAGTTACTCACCCACCAGATGAATTTTCGAAATTTCCAGTTCCCGGTTTATAATGAAATATTGGTACAATGCCGACACTTACTAACGTAGAGGACAGTCGTGATACTATAGGTTGATTTAACACTGCAGTAGCTATCAAGTTAGAAGATACTTAGCTGAGTTGAATTTTTTCTTGTTTCATATCGTTTATAGTGACCGCCTCCGTGTAGACGGTAGCTTTGTTGTCCTTAATCTGAAATATTCGGGTTCGATGCTCTTGGATCTTAAAGCGGCTGGTGTATGAGGCTCACTGTCTTCCTGCAGGAGGCAAATATAAACAAGAACTCGCTTTCAACACATCGCTGCCAAAATTACTGTGATCATGTCGACGTGCCCTCTAAAATACATGCAGTTATGGGCAAATACCTTTTCCAAATGTTTAGTACCAAAATTCCTACTTTATCGCGAACTGGCTCTACCCATATATAATTTACGTATAATCTGTTATCAGCATCTATTACTGGTTTTTTCCTGTTTTTTTTTGTTTTAGGTGTCATATGCATACTCTTGAAATGCCATAGTTTTAAATAAGAAAATAATAACACAGTAACAATAACTTCTTATTTGATTTCCGTTGCCTGTGTTCTAAGAAGCCTTGCGACTAACGACTTATTTGTCCAAGTTTACTTACTCGGCTGTCTGCGACGGGTTAGAATTTTTTTTGTATATATGTTGTATAGTCCATTCGCTGTTACTTCCTACTTTTCTGAACCCCTGCGCTAAAGTTCTGATTCCATGATACTCCTCCACCTCATGCAAAAAAAGCTCAACTAAGTCTATAAATTACGGCAAAGGGACAACGCGCTCTATTCGTGCACACTCACTTTTATAACATTTTGTGTAAGAGTTACCGTATTTCTTACTAGGCATTATTAACACGCCTATTTTCTCTCTCTTTTATTAATATTATTTACATACTAAATATTATATTTTATACATAAAATGTAAGTAAAAGTTCGATATAACAACAAATAAGGAACTTTTATTTTAATACAAGTATAAAACGCTTGTGATACATGACATATTTATAAAACAACTAAACACGCCCCATATAGCGTGATTTTCCAAAGATTTGATTCAAAAATTTTAAGAAACCGTGAATAGACTATACTTCAGACCACAGTGTCCAAAACGCAAAGTACTTGTTGCAGGTAATAATAAATAGGCTTATAATTGTAATTGTATTCAGCAGGAGGAAAATCTTCCAGTAATGGAAATACCTCGCATACGGGCGTCGCCGTTTGTTTATTACAGCTATAAAATAAAGTGCCACGTAATTCGTCCTTTGCTTCCGAGTTGCAAGCGAGCACAATGTCGATACAATTCGCTTAAAATTAAGTCTACTTTGATGAGGTGGGTGAAAGAGTAAAGCTTGGTTGAACTAGATTCTGAAGTCTGGCCAGGGAATACGCAGTATAAATTCACATCTTGTTCTAATCCACAATTGCTTCAGTAAATTGCAGACAGGTAATGCTATACCTATGACATGCAAGTTCATTTGTCTAAACCATTATTGGCAATAATCTGTTAGTGGGCATGCTATGGAAGATTTAACGTGTCCGTTTTGTGAGTCAAATGGCAGTTTACCAGAAGATTAGTGTAATTCCTAGGAATGCTTGGTTACTACAGGAAAGCTGTATTACTGATGCATTTTCAGTGCATTGTGAACATGTCTTAATGTTTTCTTATTCTTTCGTTATTTGTTGTCGTTAGCTTGGGAACCTTTTCACCCATTTGACAGGGGCAATAGAAATTTAATATTTTTTATGCCGAACACATGTGATTTGCTTAAAAGCAGATTATTCATGCCAAAAGTTTAATATCTAATCATAAAACAAACTCATAGAGTACATAAGAATACAGAGGCGAAACAGCCTCGCATTCCGCGAACTCCAGCTGCTTACGCCAGCAAATTGGCATCACTAGCCAGCAGCATGTGGGAACGTCGTTCGCCAATCAGCGCCTGGTAACTTAGTATCCAGCTGGCAGTCCAGCCAATAGGGTACCTTTCGCAGTACGTAGTAGCCTGGCAGACACAAGACCATTCTCTAGATTCCCGCGCAGCCAATCAGAGAATGGGTACGACCACAGTAAAGGAATCGCCATTTAATTTCGTATCTGTGTATTTATCTACTCTGCGACAAAATGCTACATTTTATTTCCCCGTGCGGTGCACCTCCGTCTGGTGAACTTAACCTAGCGTAGACTTAACAACCACACCACGGGATGGACACGAACTAGAAACCGCCAACGTTAAAGCAGTTGTAACAGGTACGAGCTAAATTCTCATGTACACTCAACAACGTGTCAGGCGTTGTTAAATCCAATACACACAAGGAAAAATCTTCTACTTGACTCCATAAATTCTTCATATACGGTGTAATTTGAAACATGAAACTCTTTTTATCAAAACCACGATCTCGCCTACACATGACCAATATTACCCCGTAAATTTTCGTGCAGAAACAACAAGAATTTTTGTAATACGGGCTGCTTGATTGCAGGAAAATATGTAGCGAAATGACCAAAGCTTTTCAAAAAATAAAGCTGGCCCAGCTATCAGGTAACAAACTTCCGTTACACCTTCCAATTGGGACCACAGTGACACGGCGACTAGGGTCCTCTCCTCCCACCAAGGCGAGCCGTGTTCAATTCCCGGCGGTGTCGCTCCTGGATTTTCGCACGTTGGAATCGTGCCGGACGATACCGCTGGTCGGCGGGTTTTCTCGCGGATATCCCATTTCCCTCACCCTTGCATTCCGGCACTGCTCCATACTTGATTCGCTCCACCCTCATCGACTCTCAAGGCCCCACGAAAACATCTCCACTCCGCCTTATCTCTAAATAGTATAAAACAAAGTCGCTTATCCGCGTCTGTCTGTGTATTCACATATTACGTCTAAACTACTTAATGGATTTTGATGCGGTTTTCATCATAATTTAAAGAATTTCTTGAGGATGGTTCTGGTGTATAATACATTTATATTTAATGTAAGGATAGTAGAGAAATGTCGAACCGTTTGTAATCAAGTCGTAAAAAATTACTTTTATGGTGCTTACGTGTCTTTCGCTGACTAAACCATAAGAGATACAACAAAATAATAACTACAGAATTGTAGCTCTCAAAAAGGTATACAGACAAGTTCGCGATAGCATATGTTTATCTTTTAAGGATGACCCACAGTAACCATTTTTGTCTTTCAAAGCATCGCTGTAAAAACTAAATTGTAACCGGGCGAAGCCGGGCCGGTTCGCCAGTAATTGTATAAGTCCAACGTTCGTAAGTCATATTTATTAGTTTATCAAGATAAAGGGACGAAAGAAATGTCTTTCTTTTTCTAAGACTAGTTACAGCGCTCTTGACGTATGGTGCATCCTTAACTTCTGAAGCTGCGATGAAAAAGCTGATCTTGAAATTACGAGATTAAAAAGGCAATTGCGCGGAGTGTGTACCAGGCCGTCCAGTGGTATTCCAGCACAGATGTCACGTGGAAAGACGCGAGTAATTTTCAAATGTCGCTCCCTCTATGTGTCTCCACAGAGGAGTTTCTACCTCGCGAGATTCTTCTTCGTGAGCCGTCTGTCCGTGTGTAATGAGGCGAATTATCGGTCGGGGACTGCGTCAACGTAATTCGAAGCTGGTTCAAGCCCTGCACGATGTGGGACCGTCTCGAATTACGGATTCAGTAATGGGAAATCAATATCGACGGCCACCCGCCCCGCGCCTGCGAAGATGAATGTTGAAGAGCGGCTGATGGTGTAGGAGTAAGGTACAGCCCGAGAAATTTAATTGCAATGGTCGCAGGCGTGGAAACGAAACAAACAATAACAACAATTTTTACTTTTCTCCGTTGTTTGTAAATACAGTGTAGTTATAAATATATTCACTCTCGGGGAACTGTAATCCTCTAACTCTTTGGATTTAAAAACATAGTAGTTGTTTATTGCCGGTTATCGGATTACAGTTTTCAGGAAAATATTTGTGTCCATTTTACTGTGTAGTTTATTTGAAGTTCTATTTTGTAGCCAAAGTAGGCAACTGAGAAAATCCTGTTAAATTGTCACTGAAAGTACAATGGTTCCCTTCCGTTCTGCTTTTGTAGTTGTGTTTTGAATACTGAAGATGCACTTTTCAATATATATACGCTAATTATATTGAGTTCTGGGATTACGTCTCGCCCCTTCATCTTGCTTACGACTGTTAACTAATTTTACCAACTACGCCATTATGCGTGCAGGTATATCAACACAATTTTTTATTATTTATTATGTATACTGTAAATTAAGCATTATGACTAATATACTATATAATTAGAGGGATTATGAGGACTTTGGCACTTCGGGACCTGGGACCGGAGCGTCGGAGCTGTTCGTGCTCTGTCATTCCGGTCCGCCGGTGGCCATCTTAGAACCATGTTACCTTAACCTTTAACACTAAAAATCCAAAAAAATAAAAATAAATTATATTACAAATATTAAATATGTATTTAAAAATTATTTTAAAAATTATTTAAAAAAACTTAAATTTCTGGAGGTTCAGAACACTCCTCTCCTCCCATACTCATTCCACAATTTTGGTAGATGCAGTCCACCATCTTGGTAGGCGTCACAGCCACCTTCCTCCATCGTGGTAGGTACTGCCGTCCGCCATCTTGGTCGGTGCTGTCCACCATATTAGTAGGCGTCACAGCCACCGTCCGCCATCTTGTTTTTTTCGTTTGTGATTTGTTTATACATTCCTGGAATTTGTCTCTCACCTTCGTTCGACCGCCATCTTGGTTTTTTTCGTTTGTCGTTTGAATATAGACACACATACGAACATCTTAGCCTAATAACTAAGTAGTTAAATGGAACAGACAATCGTCAGTATTTAGAAGTGTCATATTATGATAGCACGTGAACTACTTGCACTATAATCCTGCGATAAACATCACTGACACTCTAATTTTCTCTCGTTTTAATTTCTTGATGTGGATGGGCATTGATATATTTGAATAAATGTAACTTTGTTCAAGAAATACACATTGTAATATTAATTTTAATCTGTGCCTGGGTTGCAATTATGATCCGTTGTCTAAACTTGAGTTCTGTGAAACCAGAACATGAATAGCACCTTTGATTTCCGAAATATCTGTGGTAGATGTTTTAGGTGATTCATCCTATATAGCCAAGCTGTTCCAGCCTAGAAGGTTCTGCGCCCCATGAGTAGCACTGAAGGGGAAGGAGTGGATGACCAGAAAACTCGCACAGGTGCTTCATCCTATATAGCCGAGCCGTTCCAGCCTAGAAGGTTCTGCGCACCATTAGCAGCACTGAAGGGGAAGGAGTCGATTACCAGAAAACTCGCACGACTACCCAAGTCATTCAATCTTCCAGGGTCGGGAGTGGAATCAGTTTCGGTAGCCTTATCGCGACACGTGCCAGTATACTGTTGGTGTTCATTTGTAACTCTGCCTTGCTTCTCCAGTTACCGGTGATATCAATGCGCGCCCGACGAGAGAAGGTGAAGGTCGCGAAGACGACGAGTGCCATTCGTAATAATATTGATGTAAAAGTAATCTATTAAATATATTTTATTTTTATTTTATTTTTAAAGCCCTTCAAGTTTATCAATTTGCATATTTTTATTTAGTGGAGTGATTTTAAGCAATCCGGAAAGGTGTCTCATAAATAATGTTCGTATAAATGATAAGTATTTTCTAAATACGAATAATGATTTTAAAATATATATAAAATACTTATTATGAAAAGAAAAATTTGGTTTTGTAGAAAATGAACGTTGTTGACTAAAATAAAACATATTCTTTACCAAATGAATAAAGCTCAGTATGTAAATGTATTTATTAAAAAAAATATACAAGTCTAGTTTTTAAATAACAAATGTAACATTGCAATGTCCCTATTACATTTATCGTAAAAAGTAAAATGGTGAAATGTTTTAATTATTAATGTATTCCTTTCGAACGAAAAGCCATTGACACTTACCACACTGAATCTTCGCACACAAAGGGATCTTCGTAAATTCTTTTTTTTTTTATTACGTAAAGCATTGTAACTGAGCATCAAAGCCTTGCCCCGGAAGCAACAATAATGCCTTTGCTACGGCAGAGAAAACTCAGAAGTGGTAATAATGTTGATCGGTCTTTAAGCCAGATTCACAGGTAGGTCGATTATACCAGAGTGTACCTAACATACAACTGTTGACATTCAGGCAAACGGAATACTGTTGACTTTTGGGGTTTTATCCGCGTCGAAGTTGAAACCCGAAAGTTATCAATACATGGTATAAAAGGAAGTCCCTGGCGCCCGTCTGTCTGAACGGATTTCGATGCGGTTTCCACTGTTATGATCTGCATTTAGCGAGGAAGGTTTGTGTGTATTAAAAATTGCCCTAGCACTTATAGGAACTGAGCATTAACGGTATTAGTGAATCAAGTCAAGAAAAAAGTTTGCTGCCAGCGCGCTCTCATGGAATACGCTTCCTAATCCTTTGGAGACATAATAAAGTCATTTACGAAAGAATTGTGTAAAATTAAATGATCTACAAAAAAAGTCAGCGGTAGCATATATCTATCTTGAATAGATAAGTAGTAATAAGCTTATTTACAATTTAAATTACGTAGTAAAAATAAACGTAAAATTCACTGTATTTTCTAACCATAAAAAACTTAATCTTTATAAAAAAAAAATAATTAAACGTGTTTAATGTAAATAAGAAATTTCCTTTACAGCATACAATTATCGCCAATACTTTTAAAGTTATAAAACGTTTTGTGAAAAAGTAATTTCTAAAATCGATTGCGTTTATCAAAGGCAAATGAAAGTGAACAAGAAAGAGAATCTAGGTTGACTAATAACCGAGAAAGGAATATTTCCCGAAGAGAAAGGGAGACTGCTGCTGAACGTCAGAAAAAATTATTAATTAGTGCTCGCAAAATTCAATGCGCAAACACAAGTCTATTACTCAGTATATACAGTACTCGACAGTGAAGAAGCTGTGCACTATCCCACAGAATTTCTTTATTCATTGAATCCTTCTGGCATGCCACCACACAATTTGATTTTTAAAGTTGGAGCTCCCATAATTTTATTGCGAAATATAAATCCACCTAAATTATGCAACGTTACTCGATTACAAATAAAAAGTTTAAAAAGTTATTTCATTGAAGGTGCTATTGTAACTGGCTGCGGTACTGGAGAAATTGTTTTAATACCTAGAATACCAATGATTCCCTCGGATTTGCCTTTAAATTTTAAAAGAGTCCAATTTTCAATAAGAATTTGTTTTGGTACGACCATAAATAAGGCACAGGGTCAAACACTTAATGCGGCTGTAGTGGATTTGAGTGGAGCATGTTTTTCACACGGACAACTATGCGTAGCCCTTTTGCGTGTCACGTCAAACAGAAATCTTTTTGTGCTGGCGGTCGGAGGAAAGACGATTAATGTTGTATACAAAGGAATTTTCTAAACCACTATCATATAGTATGTATGAATGTGGATAAAGCGAAGGAGGTAAGTATGTATGTCAGGATCGTGGTAAATGTATGTATGTATGTTAGATATGATAGTTTACTTATTTACTATCATATATTATTGTAATTGTCTTTTCCCAATTTATTTATTAGTGTATAGCTGTAAAAACTAAATTGTACCCGGGCGAAGCCGGGCCGGGTCGCTAGTGTATTCATATTATGGTCACCAAAACCTACGAACTATCTGCACGCAGAGTGTCTGCGTTTTCGTGTTTCTTTGCAGTTGGAATCACTGTTTACGACCACTGCAGTTCGTTCCTCAGTCAATACCAATCTACTAGAGTAAATGCTGAGCTGTGGATATGTGTTAACAATTTTAGCATGGTTAAAATTGTTTGTATAATAGTTTAATATGTAATTACTTTTGTTTTGTAAGTCCCGAATATTTTAATTATATAATGCTACCTGTCAAAACTAGATATATTTTATAAATATGTAACGAAAAACTAATATTATAATTTACTATTTTATAATTAAAGCAAAACTTTAACTATGCTGTACAATAAAATAATTATATAACAATAACTTACCTAAATATTGGTACAAATATATGAAACATGTCATCACTGAAAATTGGTGACGTACGCTTTCACACGAGTCAAAATTCATGCGTAAAGCGAGCATGCGTTCTAGTTGGCTGTTCAGCATTCTGTCGTAGAGAATACCTGCCTTCATTGTGATACGTACACTTTTTCATCGCCGAGCCTTAAAGACCTGAACTTCTATAGAACATTTATGTTTGTACAACGGTCCAGATACAAGATGGCAGCTTCAGCCATATTTTTGGGGACTACACTCATTCCAAAGGTCACTGAATGCTTTCTGGCTATTCCTGGACTGAAATAATGTCATCTTTTTTACACTGTAGGTTTCCGAACAATGAAAGTACACTAACGTTTATTAAAAAATGCAACACAAAAAGAAGGATGCATGTGATTGAAATGAACTTTATACCACAGATTAGGTACATGCCAATACATAATTAATTAGGATTACAGAACTGTACATTATATCTGTCAATGAGAATTCAGTATGGTGTGAAGTACCCACGTGCTGCAATCAGAGCCCCTAAACATCGTGGCATGGAATCAAAGAGGACCTGGATATGTTCTTGGGGAATCTTCCTTCATGCGGTTTGTATGCGAGTCCACAAAGCATCAACAGTGGTTGCTGGAGTTCGGTGACGAACAAGTGGCCGACCAACCATATCCCAGACATGTTCGATGGGTGACATGTCAGGCGAACGTGCAGGCCACGGAAGCAGTGGTACCCGTCGTTTATTGAAGAAGGCTTGCACATTCCTCGCCACATGTTGCCAGGCATTTTCCTGCTGAAATATGGCATGTGGAGTTGCCTGAAGGAAGGGCAGTGCTTCGGGTTCTAAAATCTCCGTGATGCAGTTTTTGCTGTTCATATTGCCATCAATACGTACGAGTCGAGATCGCATGTTGAATCCAATGGCGCCCCAAAAAATCACACTTGGCGTTTATCCGCTGTGCTGCTCCACAATGCAGGCTGCCAGATTGTGGTCACCGTGGTAGCGTCTAACACATATGCGGCCATCACTGTAGCACAGGTTGAAGCGGAACTCGTCCCAAAACTTTACATTTTGCCACTCAGCATGCCAGCGACGGCATTCACGTGCCCATTGCAGTCTGAGGCGTTTGTGGTTTCTGGACAATGGAAGCCGACGCAATGGCATGCATGCCACCAGTCCAGCCCGCAGCAGACGGCGTCGTACCATAGACGCAGACAGGTCCACCGTTGCAGTGCTCCAGTGTCGAGCCAACACTGTGGACGAGGCTGTACGGTCCGTTACGGCCACGCGGCCAAATTTGGGGTCATCCCGTGCTGTGGTCACATTGCATGGTCCAGTACCAGCTCGTCGCCACGTACGACCCTCTTCTATCCACTGGTGCCACACACGCATCACTGTCGTAGCAGAATACCACGTATGAGCCGGAATGTCATGGTATGACAAACCCATTTCCGGGAGACCGATCATTCTACCTCGTTCGAACTCGCTCGCATGTTGATATGACACCCTTTGACGTCGACGAGTCGTACTGGCACTTGCTTTCACTTCGTTTGACGGCTCTTCACTGACTGAGCTTGGAGTTACACGGACCTTTCCGATCATACAAGAAAGGGCGCTGCTGGGCCTACATGTACGCCATCTCTCTGCAATCGTAATCACTTATTGCCGGTACACTGTTCTAAACATCTTCTGCATTTGTACTCATTCGGACATGATTCCTGGGTGTTACAATTTTCACAAAAAATAGTGTAGCTGTCACTAACATAGAATACATTTACCGAAACAGGACGCCGACATTGATAAGGCCTAAGATGCTATTTTTTTGTGATTTTTAGACTTTAGTTTTGTGAAGATGGCATGGATTTACCTTAGTTTGGAAGCTTGTCTGAACGCGCCACTGAAGTTGTTCTTGAACAGCTAACACCAGCTTGAATCCCATGGACAAGGGACTGAGATATAATTGATCAGCGCAACACAACTCCAGCTTACACATCAGTTGACCTGAAACAAAGCCCTCGTCAGGTGCTGATGTGCGTCTTCGGTGCCTCCAGCATTGTACTTTGGCTTCCTGATCTTGAGAACACCAGTCGTCCGGGAGGAGCTCACAGCTACTCTCTGTCTTAGATCTGTGCCACAGCTCGCTTCGTCAACCCCTCGTTTGGAGAAGATTTTCCCTCAGGATCGCCCCCAGAATGCGGCTTTTCAGGCACTTTAAACATGAGTCCAACTTCGATTGATGGTCACCAAAAAAAAACTGTTGAGGTCAACCGATCGTCCCTTGTCACATATTTACTTTCCGTGGCACTTGCGAAATTGACTTCGGAGTATCTATTCTATGGGTACTAAAATTCTTATCGTTGAAATTCAGGCTTTGGGATTCAAATGGCCTGAGTGATCCTTAGTCGAACACTCCACCTAGAAGTTGGGCGTAGGTGCCTTCTGTTGCCCAAGTCACTTTGGCAGATGCCTCTTTCTTGTAGCGAGGATATCAGTACTACCAAACCCACCTGGCATTTAAGCTCTCTTTTGTTTCCGTTCAGGAGTGGCAACACACTGCGCATGCCAGGGTATAACACTATTCTAGATATCTCTGGATATTCATATCTTTCTTGATGCCTGCTACCGTAAGCAGTGACTAGTACTTTGGAGACGTATTTTATAAATTTGTCAATACATTTCTGTGCAGCCTAGACGATACTAGAAAAAAAATGCCTTAACCACGCAAGCACAACTAGTGAGTGAAAGAATCTAAAATAAGTGATTTAGCACTTATGAAATGTAAAACTTAAAGATAATAACACCAAGACCGAAGTCACGGACAATAATTTCGAGGACTGACACCAGATAGATGTAACTAACATTTTTTCATGCGGATGGCTTTTAAACTACACACACATCAAAATTATAAGTCTCAGACCACTGATTTCTGCTCGTATACAAGTCGAAGGTAACTTGTTCGTAATTTTTTATGACATTCTGAACTTGTTGCATTAGTTTGCAGCCAGCAGAATCTTTGTAAACTGTAGGGAATTAATGGTGAAATAAATAATTAAGCTAATATGGCGAGAGTTCTGCAACTTTGTCTTAAAATAATTTATTAAAAGTGTGTTTTGAGAGACTCGGTCTTTTTCAAGTCGTGCACTGTCTGTAAATGTGAAATATTTCCAAAGTATGTTCAAGCAGTACTCCAGTTTCTTTTGTGACACCAAAACCAAACGGGTTGCAGCACAGACGGTGTCACTAAAGATACTGATTTACAGACAATCGATGATAATACAGGCCATCAAAAATGTGTTTCCTATTCAGTATTATGACAGGTATCGTATTTTATATAATGCAAAACTAAAGACCGTGGTATATCGCATTCCGGCAAAAAACCAATTTACGGAAATTTAAATGCCAATGAGCGTTATGAGGAATATTCACTCGCATGCGAGATTTAGTGTGCGATTAAGTGGATCAGAGAAAGGCTACAGCCAATCGGGTGTAAGAGAAATTATGCGTTTGTGCGTGCAGCCAAGCGAGGTTTTCACGATTCGATGTAAACTATGCCCTTTGTGAAAATAGACAAGCAGTAGAATTTTTACCTACAGTTAGAATTTACAAAAACGTCTAACTGAAAATATAAAATTTCAGGTGTGGCTAATAACATTTTGTGAAGAGGGTCCTGGATATGACGACACCCAGTAACAAGTTAGGAAAATGACGAAATGTGTAGACATCCTACAAGTGAGGCAGAGTACATGTTGAGAAGGGCCTGAATATTTCGACACCCAATCAGGAGCCGGGATGATGACACAATATGAAGGTGGCCATTGCGATGTAGGTGTCAGTTCCTCTTTGCAGATGATTGTGTTCGTGTTTTTTCTGAGTAAGGCATGCATGTATTCATCGGTTGCCTTTCGAATAAGGATATTCGACACTGATACTGGTATTTGCCGTCAATAACCCAATAAAATGTGTATGTATGTGTATC
Organism: Clitarchus hookeri; assembly: GCA_002778355.1. NCBI lineage: Eukaryota > Metazoa > Arthropoda > Insecta > Phasmatodea > Phasmatidae > Clitarchus > Clitarchus hookeri. Next base: position 820,859 of record NQII01001144.1, on the reverse strand, counting down.
TAAATAAATATGTATGTGTGCTTGTGTGTGTGTGTGTGTGTATGATAGTCATAAGAGGTGTTGCAACCTGTAAACAATTGTCCTTTCAAGGTATACAAACTTTTATGTAATGATGTTTAAACTTAAAGAAGGAATCGTTTTGTGGGAGATGTCATTTTCACATCAATGTATTTTTCAAATAATTTTTACTTAAGTAAGTATGTATGTTAAAAGTTCATGTTTTAACATTCATTTAAATTTCAGAGTATGCAAGTCACCAAAGTAGTTAAACATATTTAAAAATAAACTTAACAGAAATTTTTTTTCTTATCCCTTTTCCTGAATCAATATTAGTTTTGTAAGCTATGTTAAACTTTGCCATTTACTACATAAATTTATAATAACAAAATATAGAAAAGTATTTTGTGGAAATTACAACCATTTCAAGGTTACAAACATAAGTATTCTTCAATATAAACGGTTAATTAATTTTACTGCTTTACTTCTAAAATTAAATCTGATGAATGACCACATGTGTGAACATTTGATTAAGCATTTTTAAAACAATCCTTTAAAAAGTTTATGTCCATAACTGAGTATATGTTAAAGTAAACAGTGCCTTAAGTATGCAGAGTAATGTTAGCAGAAAAATGGAAAAAATAATTCCACGTATTTATGTTGTTTTAAAATTATAATGTTTAACTGGATGCCCATCCACTGAAGTTTCTTTTTCTTTATTCATAACAGAATCATAAATGGGATAATATTATAGTTTATTTTTTTATGAGACAGCAGGATCATTTGAGATAGCCCCAGCAGTTCGGAAAATCAGAAGGTGNGGGGGGGGGTGTGAATTGGTCACGTTTTGTATCAAGTAGTAAACCTATTATTCTATTCGCCTGGAGTGATTTTGGGAAACAGCAATCATGATGACCAAACCAGGAAACAAAAATAGGTCTTTCCGAATGCGAGTCCAGTGTGTTACCACTTTGGCAATAGCGCTTAGTGTATATCATTTATGCTCCAAACTATTTTCATTTTCATTTTTTAGTCCAATAACCGTTACTTCCTACTTTTCTGAAGCCCTCTTAAAGTTTTACATTCAGGATATTCCTCCGCCTCATGCAAATAAAGCGTAACCGAGTCTACAAAATGAAACCTAAGGACAACGCGCCGCATTCGTGCGCGCTCATTGTAATAATATTTTGCATAAGAACTTTTTTCTTACTAGGCATTACCAACATGCCTATTTTCTCACTTTTTAAAATTCAAAATAATTATTAATTAAATATTATGATTTATAATTAAAATATAAATAAATGTTCAATTCAACCAAAAATAAGATACTTTTATTTTAACAGAAGCATAAAAGGTTGTGATGCATGAAATATTTAGGAAACAACCAAAAACATCATACATGGGGTATTTTTTGAAAGGTTTCATTTTTAAGTGAGAAGAAATCGCGAATAGACTAGGTATATCTATGCATTAATGTTAAATACTAGGTCTAATGCAACATTTAATTATTTATGTTGTGGGAGTAAAAACAATGGGCAGAAGAAACTTAAGTAAGACTTTCAAAAGTGCTCATTCAAATGTGAACACACAGCAGCGGTGGCTGTACCAAAAGTGGGTGTATGACACTAGCGAGTTTGTGTGGTGTTGGTGTTGCGCAGCTGGCGTGCGACAGCGACGAGAGCCTGAGCGACTGGCCGGGGCTGCCCTACGCGTGGTTCGTGTTCCACTGGCTGGCCATGTCGCACTCGTGCTACAACCCCGTCATCTACTGCTGGATGAACAGCCGCTTCCGCGCCAGCTTCTGCTGTGTGCTGGAGCGCGTGCCCTGCCTGCGCACCTTGTTGCCCGACCTGGCGCGACACAGCCGCGGGCCCTCCTCCGTCATGGGCATCGCACTGGCAGGTGAGCGGTGAAGTACACTTCACCAATATATCCTCGCGCTATTCACCACTGACGCACAGTCCATTTACATTAGAGAAAGACTGCCCTACCTGCACACTCTGCTGGCTGATTTGAGGTGTGACAGCCTTGGGTCCTCCTCTGACACGGGCATGGCGCTCGCAGGTAGCATATGAAGTAGAGTCCACCAATTTATCTCATACTGTTCACCATTAAGGCATCCCATAATCCACATGGATAAGAAGAGGGCACCTGCTCTGCCTGCGCACTCTGCCTGCACACTCTATATGTGCCTCATTCGAAAGACCTGAAATGCCTTGTGAATCTGACATCTTTATTTATATAAACCGCAGAGGGAATTATGGGAGAGTGCCCACGCCAGTTGTGCAGTAATCAATCCCGAGTTCCAAAATAGAACTTCTTTTCTCACCTGTGTACCTTTCATAAACGCAGAACTTGGACTATGTTTAGTCAATTTTTTATATAACTGCCAGCTTCAGAATTTTAGAACACTTCTTCTTTGCATGTTTTGGTACAACTTGGATCTATTCAAGTTAGAATAAATAGTTTTTGTTATAAAATGAGTGTCGAAAACTAAACACAACCAAATATCCATTTCACAGTCTGAGCACGTGGTTTAGAAATTCTGTAAGCGTTTCATATACCAGAGTTGGAGACTTGATCAGAAGATAAAAATCAGTCTACATCAACTTTTTTTTATGTTATGTACTGGGTTATTCTGCAATCCAGGTAAAATGCTACGATGTCTTTTTTATTGCTTTATTGTATATATTTAAAACTGCTTCTCGTTCTTAGAGGGTGCTTGCTTCCTTGCAATTATCATTGTCCTTACATGCGAGAAGTCTTGTGGTCCTCAGTGAGGCTGAGGGCCATGCCGGTGTAAGTGTAGCCACATGCAGAGCCTCCCAAGCCAGATAGATCTCAGAAAAGGAACTAGAGGAATGTGTTAAACAACGACCCATTTTCACTCACTGGCCACAGGAGCCAGTGGGTGGATCGAGTGGCTGAGAGGCTCCTAGTACCTTCCAAACGTTTTCCTTGCCCCTATTTTCTTTCAGGGCAGGAGGGATTTTGAAAGCTTAAAGAACGTGTTTTCTTAAAAAGAAAACCTGAGAAAACTCATGCTCCTCAAAGTATAAGTTTGAAGTGTTGGGCCAGCCACCATCACTCGAAGAAAGAAGACCGATTTCATAANCTCATGCTCCTCAAAGTATAAGTTTGAAGTGTTGGGCCAGCCACCATCACTCGAAGAAAGAAGACCGATTTCATAAGGCCAGTTACGAACAAGCCTTTGAAAATGGGAGTTAGACAAGAACCTGGCGAAGGGTATGGACGATGAATAAAGGNACTCATGCTCCTCAAAGTATAAGTTTGAAGTGTTGGGCCAGCCACCATCACTCGAAGAAAGAAGACCGATTTCATAAAGCCAGTTACGAACAAGCCTTTGGAAATGGGAGCTAAACAAGAACCTGGCGAAGGGTATGGACGATGAATAAAGGTGGACAGGTATATAGGGATATAACAGTATTAAATTCAACTATAAAGAAGGGTTAGGAAATAGAGAAGATTGGAATATACAGACATATATAGAGGGAAGTATAAAGAGAACCAAGAGTAAGAATCTCTACTTTAACCAAGAGGTAGAAGAACAGAGTTTTTTCAGGAAAGGATATTCATGTTTGATGAATTTTTTTTCGTCTGTCATAAATTATACAACAAAATGTCTTACAGGGAGAGAATAGCATATGATCAGCTCGCCATAGGATAAAAAACAATTTACAGTGTGCATGTCATTAAGTTATAAGAGGTCCTAAATAATACAAGTGAGATTAAACACNAGAATCTCTACTTTAACCAAGAGGTAGAAGAACAGAGTTTTTTCAGGAAAGGATATTCATGTTTGATGAATTTTTTTCGTCTGTCATAAATTATACAACAAAATGTCTTACAGGGAGAGAATAGCATATGATCAGCTCGCCATAGGATAAAAAACAATTTACAGTGTGCATGTCATTAAGTTATAAGAGGTCCTAAATAATACAAGTGAGATTAAACACCAGTGAATACTATAGCGATGTGGAAATCAAACAGATCATATAAAGCTAAGAAATAAACTGGCATGAGCATTCCAGATAAAAAGGTTTGAGACAAGGATTAGGCATCCCTCTTTATTTATTAAATAATTCAGTTTAAATCCCCAATTCGGTCAATGTAGTATTAAGAACATCGGAAATTAATGAGAAGCAATTGATGCACCAATATATTACACTACAACAAGTTATATGCGCTGATGATGAAGAATTTATAGCACAGATAGAAGAAGCCTGGGAATTAATTACTTAGACATTTCAAGAGGAGTATGAGAATACAGGACTAGCAATGAATTTACATAAAATAGTGAAGTGGAGTTAATTAAATATCTTCTAGCCAAGGATTACCTAAAATATATGTGGATGACTATATTAAGCAAGAGTGACTGGTCATTGCTCTTAACACAGTACTGTGGATCAAGAAAATCATAATAAGAATAAAGAGGTAATATAATACGGTAATACAATGTTTAATTGTATATGAATCACTATTGTCGCAACTCTATAATGAAAAAAAGGCAAGTTTAGAGTAACAGAAATAGATTTCTCAAGGAGAGACATGGTAGTATCTAAAAAAGAAAAACATAAATGAAAAATGAGAGGGTAATGGAAATAATAGGGTAAACCAATACATAATTAAAGTTATAAAAATTTTTATTCAACTGGGGAAGAAAAGTTTAAAGACGAAAATTAGAAAAATTGCAAAAAAAAATCAGTCAACTAGCAATTATAAGAAAGAAGAAAAATAGGATCGTCTGATACCCAGATTGATCTATGGTATGTAAAAGCAAGAATTCAGTGGAGTTCATCTCGTTAGGATGGAAGAATAAAGATCAATGGAGGGAAAATATAGGCATTGAAAGACCGAAGTAATTGTCAGGAAAAGTAAGAAGTCGTTCGTCTCACCCTAGTTGCCAACAATTCCTGTTTCCCTGGCCATCAGCTTATAAATTTCTCTCAAACATCTCCCCATGCTCTTGTAGGACATCCTCTCATCCTCTGCACTGGAACCCAATCTATCAAAAAACTTTTCTTCAACATCATCAGCTGTTATTTATTAGATGCTTGTGTGGCCAGAGTCATGTGAATCTAAGCATCTGGACTAGGCTACGTCTACATAATCGTTCTATGAGATCGAGATCACAGGTAGCGAGTAGCTCTTTATAAACCACAGGTGTAACATAAACTATGGTTTTTACAAGACGCTACAGCAAAAATTAAGTGGGGTCAGGTCAGGCGAACATGTTGGACATGAATCAGGTCTCCATCTTCTTATCTACTTTCGAGGGTGCATATAGACAAGTAGTTCATCAGCCTTAGCTGCAAATCGGGCTGGGGTCCTATCGCGTCACTGGATGCGATAGGGCCTCGCGCGTTGCTGCCACAGCTGCATCGATGCAGGTGACTGCCATTTTCAACATCTGCTCTAAATGTATTCATTTTATCCTGATGTGACACATTGCAGCAGGTGGTAACTGATCAACTACTCCATCTAAAAACACGTTTACTTATTCCAATTCCCTACTGTTTAGAGTAGTAACTTTGTACTGAGACATTTGTGGACCACGTTTTCTTAATCTGATATTGGTTTTTGTGTCCTTCTCCATATCGATGGTTCCAAACATCATCACGTTAACACCCTCTATATGCACGTGTTCCCGCATATTTATAATGTCATTAATTAGTTTTGAATTTGTTTTAAACTTTGATTTAATGAGAAAATTAAGTTCATAATTTTAATAGTATGTCGTGGTTTATGTTATTCGAGTTAATACAGTTTAGCTGATATTTTTTGTAAGTATTTGAATAGTTGTGGGTGTTATATTACAAAATATTTAATGAACTGTATACCTAAAATAATCATATACTTATTTTTTAAGATCTTAAAAAAATATGAAATTAACTATGATTGGTTTTACGGCAGGAGCTTATATTGATAAAATCTGTTCCACGTATTGGTTATTACTGAAAATTATTTGTTATATATGTTTTAGTTTAGGCAACATTGCCTTTGAACTATTACAAAGATTACTAAGGTGATGTAAATGCACGAGTGCTTAACGTATACACATTACTTTTAACTGTCACTAACTTCTTATTGTAGCATTACATCTTGTTCTTGCTTTACACGTTGCCATTCTTAAAACTACGTTATTTGTTCTTTTACAAGAGCAAAATTGTGAATAATTAAGGAGCATTAAAGTTTTCGCAAATTACAAGTAAACAAATGACAATCGTTATAAATGAACCAGGAATTTCGCGAGTTCTATCGGTGTAGGGATAAATTTCAAGACCCTTGCACTTTCTTATTTCTTTTGTGATTAGATCCCTCGTTTCCTAGCACGCCTTGCAGGAGTTGGAACCATTAATACGCTTGTTGATAGAGAACTGTGTACTGGGCTGTACATGATTCGCTCGGTCTCTATCTACAAGCGTATTAATGGTAGAAGGCACCAGCCAATGAACAAATGGCAGCGCCTGCAGTGTATGCGAAACTAAATGATCTAGCCTAGCTGTCGAACACATGAAATTTGCGGGTCTGTAATAGCCATGTCAGTCACTACTCGTACAAATTCCTCTTGTTATAAGGGCTGCTGAAGGCTTATTGTTTAAACTGTGCTTGGAAAAAATAACATCCGTTTTAGAGTATAAGTATTTAAAGAACAGTTGTTGATGTCAAAAATAATTTTAAAAGTGTCGAGACAATTGGCTTAAGTTGTTTATATTTAATATAAAAAAATCAATAAAATCTCGTAGTTTTTTGATAATGTATAAAACGAACTGTACCAAAATGTTTAAGTTTCACCGTATATTCATGTACTAGGGCCCAGTGTAGTGATCAGACCACTCGTCTTCCTCCGCGCCAAACTGGGTTCGATTCCCAACATGGTGACGCTGGATTTTCGCATGTGGGTAACATGGCGGACGCGGTCTCTGGCACCTGAGAGGTGAATGCCGGGATGGTTCCTTACTGCAGGCCGTGGCCGATTCTTTCGTTACCCGTTCCTTCTCTCAGAAACTTGCTCCGTATCCAATGACCTCGCTGTCGACAATATGTTAAGCCCTACCTTCCCTAACGAGATCGCACACTCAAGGAAATTTTTGTTAACTAGTTCCCAGACATTTGTTTGTAAAGTGAAGTGAAGATATTTGAGCGGCTCTTAACACCGAGGTCGTGAGAGAAGATAAGGGTGAAACGAGGTGAGTATAGAGCAGCGCCGGAATGAAAGGACGGGGGAAACGGGAGATCCCCGAGGAAACCCGCCGACCAGTGGCATCGTCCGGCACGATTCCCACGAACGGAAATCCTGGAGCGACTTCACCGGGAATTGAACCCGGTTCACCTAGGTGGGAGGTGAGTAGTTTTACCACTTCACCACCAAGGTCCCATTTCTTTGTAAAGGCTGTTCACGGTAAAGTGAGCAGTTTTGAAATCAACCTTTGAAAAGAGATCACTGTCCCTAGGTACATATAATATGCTACGGTAGACGCTGGCATGCAGGCTTGCAGTTAAGTTTGCAGCGAATTCATAATACAGAGGATCTTGGTGGTGTGTTGAGAGTGTAGTATTTAAATTTTTGACTCCTGAAGTCTGAGTGCCTTGTTTTGCAATCATAAAAGTCCGAATTTGCCCGTTATTAACTTATTTGCTTTCCTAAAATTTCCAAACATCTTAATTGGACGGCGCATGAATAAAGTGACACGGTCCACGGCAATGTTAATTTACATGTGGTGGAAGAATACCAAATTAAAAGGGAAAGTAGATTGTAAGCAGGGCTTTCAAAAGTTCTCAATTATCCGTGAACAGTCTATACAAATAATGCAGTGTGTAAAAACTGGTCTCGGTAAACTGAGCACTTTTGAAAGCCCTGCTTAAGATCTACTTGTATGAATAGGCTATTATATATTCTTCTGCCATATGTAAAAGTAAAATTTCCTTTGGCCTGCTCACTTTGTTCATACGTAGTTTAATTGAAACTGTGAAATCATTAAAAAATAACATATTTTACAAATGAGCTAATTGTTACCGTTAGTGCATTAAAAACAAAAAGCAAAACAAATAAATTCTATATTTACAAACGTTAACATAAAAAAACTTTTTATTCAAAGTTAAGAAATGGAACTACTTTATTTCCGTCGTTACCAACTGTACTGCGTACTTACCAGTCAATTTTCCCGTTAAAATATATGCCGGTAGGGGAAGTGACACATTTGAAAGGTTGGATTCAGAAGTGCATAATTAATCATGAACAGCTTATAAAGATAACATAGTCCTACTTTTCTGAAGACTTGCTTAAGTTCAAATTTAAGCTATTCCTCCACCTCGTGCAAACAAGGTTTGTTTTAGAATGGCAACGCACCGTATTTGTGCGCAGTCAATTTAATTATATTTTGCATGAGAACTATTTCTAACAAGGCGTGTTCCTGTTTTTAGTCATATTAACTGTAAATTAAATATAATATTCAATTTATAATATACTTTTAATTAGACAGAAGTGTGTAGCGCTTGTGGTACATGTAATATTTAAGGAAACAACCAAACACGTAATACGTGGGGTGATTTTTCAAAGGTTCGATTGTAATAAGTGTGAAGATACAGAGAATGGCGTGTATATGAAGGACTGATTGGTGAGTGTGTTGGTTGTCGCGGCAGGAATGGACACCAACGACAGCTCGGCGGCCCTGCAGAGGATCAACACGCGCACGTCGTACGTGAGCGTGCGCACCAAGGCGTCCGTCAACTCCACGCCCGTCGAGCTGTGCTGAGGCCGCCCCCGGCCGGGGGTCACTGCCCTCGCGGAGTCGTCCCTGGAGCTGTAGGTCTTCTGCCAGCCCGCGGGCCGCGGCGGGAACACGTCCTTCTCCACACCGGGACCAGCGACGCGTTCACCGTCATCTGAGCACTTTTGAGATCACGCTTTGCACAATTTCGCTGCCCGCACCCGCATATACACTGCGCAAAAATAAACGTTTTACATCAACTGTAATTTTATTGCACGTTGCCAGAGATCACGTTTTATTTTTCGCAGTCGTTGGTTTGTGTCGTCCAGTGAGGCGTGCTATTCTATACAGACTGTGTGTGTTTTCATCACATCTTTTCCATCGAGTCGTGAGGAACACAGTACTTGTCCAATCCTAGTGATGGAAAACTTTTTTTGCGCAGTATATTTGAACAAGCATAATGTCAAGCATGCGTCCAGTAAAGCTGGTAAAGATGGAGAGAAAGTAGTTCTATGTCTTCACGTTGAATTAAAAGCGTTAGGTAAACATGAATGACTTATTTTGCTTTCCTTTTTTTTTTAATACGTATAAGTAGAAAAACTATCGAAATTTGTAAAATGTTTATTCTGTTAAATGATTTCACACATGAATAAAGTGATGAGGCCCATGGCAAAGTTAATTTTACATGTGCTGTAAGAATACGCAATGTGCAGACAAGTTGAGCTTGAGTAGGGTTTTCAAAAGTGCTTAGTTTATCGTGAACAGTATCAGTGAAATACTAGTGTATGGTTACACTAAACTTTGGACTTGTTAATATGAATGTGAACGCTCAATAAAATGTTCAACAAAGCGAACCTGTGCCTAAACAGGATAAGCATTTAAGAACAATTTTGTACCCGAAGACAAGTTTGAAGTTCTCGTTTCAACTCCAAGAACTATTCTGTTGGACGTTAAAATGGCTAAAATGGGAGTTTTCAGAATCAGTATTTAGCTTATTAATTTTCTATACAGAAACTTCAGAGTTGCCTTTGGACATGCATACTATCTTTATTATCGTGCCATAAAGATATACAGCCACCGCTTAGAGTCGCTTTCAGACACGTCGCCAACGGAGAGACTGCACACCAGTGGGCGCTTTGCGCATAGAGGCGACGGGGTGAGTTGTGAATAATGAGTAGCGGGCCTTAAAGCTCACGCTTTTCGGGGCGTTGAACGCTCAAACTAGCAGCAGGCAGACGAAAACATTGATTATTTATAGCATCTTCCCACACTTATAAGTGTTGATCTGTTATAAATTTAATCATACTATTATTCCTAGGGCCGTAATTGCAGTAAATATACCACTATTCGATCTGGTGTTTTCGTAATTTCAACGAATTCGAAAAAAAATCTGACCATTTTCATCTATCTTAAGGGTGTTGCATGATTTGAAAGCAGTGAGAATTTGGTGTAGGGAAATACACGTTAATGGAATTCGGTGATTTGATGCCATTTCTGAAGATATAAACTTGAAACAAAAACTTAAGTGTGAAAAACGATACTCTCAAGCTCTGTATCGACGCAAACACAAGAAGTTGTTTTTCAGTAATTTTTTATTTAATGATTAAATTTTCTTATTTTTCCAGGAAACAGGCTATACATTAATGTTACAAAAGGCTTCGATAGCAAATAAGCACGAACTTTTATGCTCAAAAAAGTCCCTGGTGTTATATATCTATATTTAAAAGGAACGCCAAAAAACCAAATTGCATTAACATGTATTTCCCTATACCGAATCCTCACTGCTTTCAAACCAGGCAATAGTCATAATAACACTGTTTATTGCATTGAGTGCAACGCAAAAGAAAAGTCGTTCTGATGTGCATACTTACACGGCAAGTTTATTATGAACACAAGTGACTGCTAATGAAACACGTTCTAAGCCGATGTAACCAAGTACAGGGCTCAACATGTATTAAGTGAAGTAATTCTGTCACCCGTGTACCTGCGGCCCTATAGTTAGTGAGCCAGAAAACATTTTGAAGACTAAGCCCTAGTGTGTTTCCTGTTACGCTCTGACCTTGAAGGCAAAACCCACACGAGCGCAGTTTCATTGTTTCCAGAACGGTTACCAGGAACCTTTCAAACCAAATTACAGTACTTCAACGATAAATGCCGTACCAATAAGAATGATACTTGCATAATTGCTCAAATTAACACGACTTTACACATGTAAGGACGCTTTGACTGAGACCCAGAAACTCGCCACTCCACTGTAGATCCAGCCACAGTAATGAACATTGTACAGTATAGTCCGGTGATGTGTGAACCATTAGGACAGTGGTAAACGCGAATACAGTTTCCCTCGAGTACAGTAAAGTTCAAATGGGAAAATCATCTTCGCCCAGCTTTGAGGGAGGGAACGTAGGGGAGGCGATGTCGGGGAGGACTCTCTCGAACGCTCGTCGCTGGAGGTATGGAAACCACGTGACACTGCTGGTGCTATATAAACCAAACTAATAACATCGTCTTGTGGTTCAGCGCTGTTAAATACCGTCGACGCAACCTATGTTTTTTTTTTTGGAGAGGTAATATGCACGCGCGGAGCAGAACCGTACTCCGGTGTTGTCGCTACTCAACTGAACAACCCCGCCCCTTCGTGCAGTGGCAATGGACTCTCCCAACTCGCCCGACGCGTTTTGAACTTCTTCGCACTATTATCTCACTTGTATTTCACTTTACCAGTAAATGCACGCCGGCTTCAGAGTGTTAACCACTTAAATCATCCCCCTGGTATGTCCATTTGACTGAATGTCTCCAGTGTGTAGTGACCTCCGTTGCGTAAGTTATTTTATCCCGTGCCAGCTTACATGTGCGAGGGTTTTGGTTTTGAGTCCCGACTAAACCCTGGGCGTATATTTGTAAACTTCTGATCAGTTCTGTACGTGAGAAAAACGTCGTACAAACCTCTATAATGAGTTGAAATATTTCGAATGAAAAATTGCCTATGTATACTATCGTTGTTGTCTCTTACATAGTTGATTATGATTCGATTCTCTGAGCCAAAATTTGGAGTGACCGATGGGTGTAAATCGCCTCTATCCTGGAAAAGGAACCTTTGTACCGTAATTGGATACTGCTCTTGCAGTGGACTGACAGAAACGCTTCTCGTAAACTCCGTCGTGTAGGTCGTTTTAAGGTATTCATAAGAATTAGTTTATAAAAATATATATTATCTTGCAAAACTTGAAATAAAACATAAATTAGTAAGGTAAGACAATGGGTAAGGTTTAATTATTGTTTCACTCTTCCTGGGGTAGAATACTCTTCCCATTAACTCTCTTGAGGTTTGTAAAGACTTGAGAGATTCGCAAATGTATTTAGTACCTCGCAGAACTTCACACAGTCGCCCCACAATCTTATTGCCTGTGCCTTCTCGGGAGACGTTTCTTTCCACATACAAATGGGCCAAAAATGATACGGTAATGACTCCCTGTTCGTTATTGGCTCGCAGTTAAAGGTGGAGTGCCAAAATAACTGTTTTTCCAGTTACGATAGTTACTCTTTAGGTATACACGTGTTTGAATGTCTGATCTGTCATGTTATATAAATTTACGGACCTCCAAGCATTGACCTATTTTTTATACTTCTGTACAAAACGTATTCCTGCTGTATAATCAGTGAATTAATTTTATCCTCTGCACACTGCAAAATTCATCGCCAAACACTATAACTACAGGATCCTGATTTTCGCGAAAAGGAGTTCCACGCAATCTACACTCTAACATACTGCGTGCACATCTGCTTTTACTGTGGTTTCTCGGCCCTATTCCACAAAGAGACTTTGCATGGCCTGTGTCGTTCTACACAGTTTCCTTCGGAGGCGTAATAGAAAACAGTATATACCATGTCCGATGCTTCACGGTGGTAATCTGGAAGAAACATGTGTTTAGGAAGGAGGCTGGAAACAAGAGCAACCTCAAAGACGTCTTGATTTGGTTCGTAATGTGCGTCAGGTAAAGCCTACAACTGAAGCATCTGCCAGTGGGGACACTTATGTTCAATACTTCAACGGACCGTGAAAGGTTCCATTCCACGATAGGATGGTGAGCAACCAGGTATTGCGCTAAATTGTATGTTTGCGGTACAATTCAATGCCAATTCCCTTTAGTAGTAAGCTAATAAACATCATGGGCGAAGAGATTGAATTCCTTGGTTTCTGACATTTTTCTGGCAATACCTTAGACATTTGTTATACACATTCCGAATTTGTGTGCATTATTGGTCGATGGTCGTTTCAGAATGTTTACCAACTCCAGAACATTACACCTAAAATGTGTGTGTACCTTTACAAGGAAAATCTTTGGAAACTCAGCTGCCAAGGATATACGTTGCAGGACCACAAAGAAATTCCTTGTAAAATATTTAAACCAAACATTTCTAATATTACAAACTATATGCTTGTATATGAATTTACATTTTGTACAAATGGGAACGTAATAATTATTTACTAAGAAAATGTTATAAATAAAGAATAAAGAAATGTGGGGAACATATATTCCACTGACATTCATGCAAAAAACAAAACCCCGGTGGCATCAGGGTTCAAACCTGGAACCTTAGGTTAGGTACCCAAAACTGACATTCATGTTTCAAAACGTTTCGTCAGTTATCAATTACTTAACACATATCGTTTACTTAACATACATGTAACATAAATTTGCCTTCTTGTATTACAAAAACGGCCTTTGTAAAGTTACAACTAATAAATTTTACATGGATTATTATTGCATTTTTATAAAGGTCTGTACTTGCACAAAGAATGTCTCACTAAATGTTACAGTAGATTTTTTTCAGTGTACGTTACCTCTGTCAAAGTGGTTGATTGTAGTCCACAAACGCCAGCATCTTCAGATTCGACATCCAAATTACTTATGCTGTCTCTTAGACTTTCTTGATCTGCCGTCAAAAGAGGCGTATCGTAGTAAAGTTCATCTCATATAATAAGGCCGCATTCTGACAGTCAGTGAGTGGCAAGTTGATGTATTCAAAACAAACAACATGCCATTTACAAAATCCTGTATCAGCTGATGCACGCACGAACAAAAGTTAATATTACGTTGGCTATTCTGAGTGCACTGCCGACACACATTATACCAGTCGAAAATACGCGATAAGAAAGAGTTCCAAGGTTGATTAATACATTTTATTTTATGCGGTTATAAAACAGCGGTTTTTAGTGTTAAAAACTAAACTTCGTGCTGAAGTAGAAATGTATAGTTGTTCAAAATTAAAGTCACATTAAAACGATCTATATCCAAATGAAATGCAATTTCGAAAACTTTTTCACGTCTTATCCCCCCCTCTCCAACCTGGCTTTCCTTATGTGTTTGATATTAATTCCAAAAGCATACAGAAATATTGCATAATATTGTTGGATTATTTTTTCTAATACCCTGACTGAAAAATATTTAAAATTCCTTTCGTTCCGAGCCAGTAGAAGAACAACAGTAAACTTTACTACCTCTTGGGAAAAAAATGTGGTTATTTTCGAAGCACTACAAGCCAGAAGAGAATAGCGTTCGTTTGCTTTATATAATATATTTACGAACCGATACCAAAAGTTTTATTTTTCACGAGTTCTGCATAATTTTTAAAGTAACATATATTTCGTATACAGCTTTTACGATCGACCCTACACATGCCCTTCAAACCTCTCGCCGCTTGCTGCGGCCACCCAAGTAGTTCACTAATTGCCGCACGAAGCAGCACCTCCTGGACGTGCTGACTCGTCGCATCAAACCCAGTTGATGGCGAATGGATACATAAACGAAATGTAAAAATTGGCGCGGCGATCGACAACTGTCAAGAATGTGGCCTTAATATATGGTACAGAGTATACCATAATGTAGGCTTGTACACTTCATTCTTAGAAGTACCACTTATTTTGCTATCCCGAACGCGGCACGGTTCTTTTCTAAACGAAGCCCAGATATTATCAATTATTTTTTGTTACGAAATGCAAGTCTGCAGCAGCGATTTTCTCCCGTGCGTATTGCATGAGTAGAACCCAGGCCTCATCACGCTTTGTCCTATTCGCATAGTCAGCACTACGAACCTTCCACAAAACTGGTAATTCCCAGTAGTCTTCCATAACTTGTCTTGGAATTCAGGACTCGTGAACGATTTGTTCGCCTTGGACAACACAGAAAACGTACTGTCTGAGCGTGTCGATACACGAGCCTGATTCCCGACTCACCACACACGTACGAGCCAATAGCGAGCCAACGGCGAGACGAGCCGAGCCGCACGGAAGGTACTGCCGAGCCACGCCAGCTCGACTGGTCTGATACCGAGCCCAGCTCGTGACACCCCACACAAGGGCGAGTTTCCCTCTTTGGATGCCGAGCCGAGCCGAGCCAGACTCGTATGTGTGGCCCATTTTAAAAAATAGCAGTCAGCTGTGAAACATTACTGAGCGCATTACTCACAGAAATGCTATGGCTGTATCGGTGTTAGATTGGGAACATAATTTGGCCCATCAGATCGTTTGTAATAGTTTTGGTTTTATTCATATTCAAAGAGTGTTAACATTAATTTGGGACATCCGTAAATACGAACTGGAAGTGTAACTTAAAAATAATATTTTACTAGCCATTTACACAGCAACATTTGAAGGGGGAAAGAACGGATGTTGTCTAAAAATATGCACTTATTTTGACAATTAGCTACTTTAGCTTCNGCAACATTTGAAGGGGGAAAGAACGGATGTTGTCTAAAAATATGCACTTATTTTGACAATTAGCTACTTTAGCTTCGTACTTGTTTTATATTACCGAAGTTCATTGTCGGTTGATAAAAAAACCTCTAAACTGAAAAAGACGCCAATTTTCTGAAAATATCGTATTCTATATGAACAACTTTGATGTACATATGATGGTTCAACTCGTCGAGAATATTCGACAAATAGAATTAACAATATCCTNGCAACATTTGAAGGGGGAAAGAACGGATGTTGTCTAAAAATATGCACTTATTTTGACAATTAGCTACTTTAGCTTCATACTTGTTTTATATTACCGAAGTTCATTGTCGGTTGATAAAAAACCTCTAAACTGAAAAAGACGCCAATTTTCTGAAAATATCGTATTCGATATGAACAACTTTGATGTACATATGATGGTTCAACTCGTCGAGAATATTCGACAAATAGAATTAACAATATCCTTAATTTGTGCAGCAATGGCATACAAAAACCGACCAAAAATATTGATTTTTCAAACAATTCAAAACGTGCCAATACATAATGTTCACAAAAATTACCGACAAACTCCGTTAAGTGATTCCTCACATAAATATAAGTAAAGCATATGCATGACAATTGGCCAAACACGCTTCCTAAGGAAGGTATACGTCCGCAAAGGTGGAGATAACTGTGAGGTTTATTGCAAATAGCACGGGACCACACTTACTTAGACCTCTGAAAGTACGTGTAGTGTACCGCTAAATGAACATACATATCTACAGAAAATACTGTCTGTGTACATAAGTTATAGGTTATGGTAAAAATGGTGATCACGCAGGTGNATATCTACAGAAAATACTGTCTGTGTACATAAGTTATAGGTTATGGTAAAAATGGTGATCACGCAGGTGTATCCAGTCGCATTGGAGTGTAGTGGAGTGGAGAGATTTGGGCAGCTCTTAACATCGAGGTCTTGAGACCCGATGAGCGTGATTGAGGTGATTATGGAGCAGCNTTATTGCAAATAGCACGGGACCACACTTACTTAGACCTCTGAAAGTACGTGTAGTGTACCGCTAAATGAACATACACATCTACAGAAAATACTGTCTGTGTACATAAGTTATAGGTTATGGTAAAAATGGTGATCACCCAGGTGTATCCAGTCGCATTGGAGTGTAGTGGAANAGAAAATACTGTCTGTGTACATAAGTTATAGGTTATGGTAAAAATGGTGATCACGCAGGTGTATCCAGTCGCATTGGAGTGTAGTGGAGTGGAGAGATTTGGGCAGCTCTTAACATCGAGGTCTTGAGACCCGATGAGCGTGATTGAGGTGATTATGGAGCAGCGCCGTAATGAAGGGGGTGGGGGAGACGGGAGACCTCCGAGAAAACCCGCCGACCAGCGGCATCGTCCGGCACTATTCCCACATGCAAAAATCCAGGAGTGGGAGGCGAGTATTCTAACCGCTCAGCCACCACGACCCCAGTCGCGTTGGTAGCGAACGTGACACCTCTACCGCGCGTGTGTGTATGCGTGGTATCTCATTTACTGGTACACTATACGTACTCTCAGAGGTCTAAGAAGTGTGGTCCCGCGCTGTTCGCAATAAACCTCTCACTCATCTCCACCTTTACGGGCGTTTACAATTCTTAGGAAGCGAGTTAGGCATACTTTTCGTCTATATGTCATGTGAGGAATCAGTTGACGGAGTTGGTCGATGATTTTTGTGAACATTCTGTATACCGAAAAAATAGAGTTAACTATCGTCAAATTGTGATAATTGGGTAGATCGTGACCAGCTTTATCTTTTTGTTTTCGGTGATTGACCATTATGTGACATACATAAACGTGCGTACATAACCTAGAAAGATATATATATATATATATATATATATATAAGACAGAGAGGGAGAGTGCGGGAGAGAACTTACAAGTGAAGGATTTCTTTTAAGAGGTTGATTCAACAGACGCTCAGTTATCATTCAATGGCGTATACTAAAATAGTAAAACAAACATATATGATACTGTATTAAGGCCTCTAATGACATTATTGAGAATATATAAGGTTGGTTATCAACCATTTCAGGCATACGCGTTCGTATCAGAAGTAAAGGAGAAGGTCTCGAATGCTCCGTAGTATAATCGTGTTAGGTATTTGACACAAGTTTTAACATGTCCCATTTTAAATAAGTTCCGAGCTCTTTCCAATTGCCAAATGTGCATTGTACTTCTGCAATCACTTACGAGCGTTGATTGTAACAATTGATGTTATAACCGTACCACCAAATATTGTATAATATTGAACATTTAAAGTGGTATCATTTCATATCGTCTTCTTTTTTATATTCGCATGAAAAATTCCAGTTTTTTTTATATTTTTGAAATGAAATTAATAAAATATATATTTTTTAAACTATACTTTCTATTAAATTATTATGATTTTCGTTATATGTATCCGTTTACCACTTTAACATGTCGTTTTGATATTTGTGAAAAAATATGTGGCATGAAACTGTGACAATATTACTGAAAACGAGTTTGTGAAAACAAGACTGAATGTAATATGCTCTGTTGTATAATGCTTAGAGATGTTAAGAAATAACACAGCAAAAAAAAAATGGTTATGATTTNACTGTGACAATATTACTGAAAACGAGTTTGTGAAAACAAGACTGAATGTAATATGCTCTGTTGTATAATGCTTAGAGGTGTTAAGAAAGAACACAGCAAAAAAAAATGGTTATGATTCTCGCATATCTGTCCGTTGAACTGTTTGATATTCTAGATGAATATCTGTGAGAAAATATGCCGCACTTAAAATTTTTNTCGCATATCTGTCCGTTGAACTGTTTGATATTCTAGATGAATATCTGTGAGAAAATATGCCGCACTTAAAATTTTTTTTAAGTAATATTGCCACAGTTTTCTTCAACTTTTAAGTGCGGCATATTTTCTCACAGAGTGAAGACGATATGTTCAATTCATGACTGAATGTGATGTGCTCTATTGTATAATGCCTACGAATGTTAAGAGAGAACAGAAAAGAAACAAAAATTCAGCTAAGTTGTAATTAATTATTTACTGTTTACGTTATCTGTAACTTGTCTGGATCAGCATCAACAATTGCATGTATTCATGTAGCTTTCTTATTAGGACACAGATTTTGTACTTTCCTTCAGCAGATAGCCAAGTGGACATATTCTTCATCATCTGAGAAACATCTGTTACAGGAAAACAATAAACATGTAAATGCACTGTATATTTTACGCACTGATGTATGTAATGTTTGCTTGAATAAAAGTTACAAGTATTCAGTAGTTCATGCGTATAATTTATAGTTAAGGTACTGAATAAATCTCAGTTTTTATTATCCTTAAAATCACACTTGCCATAAAGCCCACACACGAGACCTCAACAGCAGCACAGCATGTTATTCGATTAAAGAGAAAACATCTTATAACCTTCATATTGCAGGAAATAGAAATAATTGTACTTCAGTAGGGATATAAGTTTATAGTGTAAAAGTATATATAGGTATTTACCAAAGTTATGAAAACCGTGACTTGGTTTTCAAGAATTATATAATTTCTCAGTTTTTTTCTCAGATTAATTTAGTATTTTACAACAAATTTTCAGAACTGTATGATTATTCAATCTTTGAATTCGATCAAGGATCTAAGTATAACACTCAAAGCACGTGCANAAATTTTCAGAACTGTATGATTATTCAATCTTTGAATTCGATCAAGGATCTAAGTATAACACTCAAAGCACGTGCAATACAGTAACAGCCAATAAAATATTATTCCACCAAGTTAATGAATTAAGTCACGTGCATATCTTTTACTTTCAGGGTACGCGATGGACAGTGTGACACATAGCATATGCTTTATACACTCAAATTATATTTAACTGAGGAAATGTCCTCAAATTTTATAATAATCAACGTAAACCATTTCGTTTACAAATGACTAAAGTCAATCGTAACAGCGACGGTAAACGGTAAGTTGGGGTTGATCTTACTAAGAAGGCTGGACGCATTTCTGCGTATTTTAGCACACTAGGGCCTCTTATTCATATTGTTTCATGTGGCAAGCACCGAAGAATAACATTTTTAAAGTTTTTGTTGTTCAGATTGACACCTTTCTTAAATTTCTCACTAATTACGTCGGGAGTAAATCCCAGCACGTCCTGATCTTATAATTTCCCCGAAAACGTTCCCAGTTTCTACGGGGTGTAGATGCGAACCATTCGAAAAGGATTCTTTTTCCGCAAGAATTACACGGTGCAAAATTATTTCATAGATAGTAATAAATCAACATATCCAAAACTTAAAGGTTAATTATTATGCTACCTAGTAACTTTTTGAATGGACGTTGTTCTAAAACTTCATTACCACGCCATTTTATATACATCTGTAACAATTTGGAATTAAATTAGGATAGAGTTTTAAATTTTAAAATTAACACAAATTCATTGTTTATCTACCCTATGACGTATTAAATGCTCTGTGTAAAAACAGAATGTGCACTCATTTAATGATGTACAGTAAATTAACGATTTATATTAACCACGGAAAATTGCTAGGTGTATAAATATCCTTGATATCTCAATTACCACAGTGCATTTAGAAATGAATCGTATATTTTGGAAGAAAATGACAGATATAGACATGTACTTGATACTCAACTACACCAATAATCGTACAACAACTTACACATGTGCTTTTATTTTACATAATAAATCGTCTCTGATTCTGTAACAGCTATTCCAAGCATGTCACCATCGCTTTTCTAATTTCTCCGTGAAACTGAAGATTCTACAAAGAAAATTATAAAAGTCTAGGAAATAAAACTTTAACCTAACACGCTGTTGTTATCAAAAATGCAAATGAAGTAAAGGCCGTTCACGATAATCTGAGCACCTTTCAAAGACCCTCTTAATATCTACTTATAGGAACAATGTGTATTGTTCTACCATTTGTAATATTAGCATTGCCATGGGCCTGATCACTTTATTCATTTGCTGGTCGAGTGAAACTATAAAATAATTTGGAAATGTAATATTTCAGAAATTTTTTATTTTTTTACAATAAAATGCATTAAAAGCAGCAAGCAAAATAATATAACTTCAATAGTCACAATTTTTTACATAACACTTTTAATTCAACGTTAAGAAATGGAACTATTTTCTATCCGGAGTTACCAACTTTACTGGGCGCATGCCAGTCACTGTGCAGGTAAAAATATNGCGTTATCAACTTTACTGGGCGCATGCCAGTCACTGTGCAGGTAAAAATATATGCAGGTAAGGGCAGTGACCTTTTTCAAAAATTGATTTTAAAAGTGCTTAATTAATCGTGAACAGCCTATAAGTGTAAAATCACTGGTCAAAGAAAATTATTGAATCGGGTAACAATGGGAACATCAGGCGTCTGTGACAGTAAACGAAAACCAAATGGAAGAAGGAGAAACAGAAGAAACGGGAATCTGTAGCAGCAAGCCACAAGACGAGAGAAAGAGAGGTGCTGTTACATGTTGTGTAATTTCAGTTAAGTCGGCAGCTTTTACTCGAAGCTTACTTTACCCTTTTAAACCCCACTTTAATTAATGGTTTCGGATGTTGCAAACAAAAAATTTTATGATGCGTGCTGTCTTGCTGTAGGCTACATGTTCGGCTATAGTTATATGAACCAATTATTACCTAGTAAGGCGGTTTGCGAATCGTTTACCCACAGGTATGGTCTGTTTTATAGAAGTAGGCGAAATTTTGACAGTCAGAGAGTGGCAATTTTGCCTATACGAAACAAACAATGTGCCATTCACTAAACCCTGTATCAACTGATGCATGAACGAACGAACGAAAATTAATATTACGTTTGCTATTTTGAGTGCACTGCCGACGCACATCAGACAAGCAGAAAATACGCGAATAAGAAAGAGTTCCTAGATTACTCAATACATTTTATTTTACGTGGTGTTTAAATTAAATGCACATTAAAACTATCCGTATTAAAATGAAACAACTTCAAACCTTGGGAGATCTTTCACGTCGTATCCCCTCTCCAATCTAGCTTTTCATACACGCTTGATATTAATTCCAAAATCCTACAGAAATATGGCAGGGTATTGTTGAATTATTTTTTCAAATAATTTGACGAAATATATTTCAAACTCGTGTCGTTTTAAGCCAGTAATAGGAGAAGAGTCAACTTTTAAAAATACGGGGATCACGAGGCAGGCCAAGTGCTGCCATCTGTTAAAAAACGCATTCGGTTGAGAGAAACACATCGGGCTCACAAGAGCACAGCGTCATGCCATGCGCGCTATCTGTCTATTTCCCGAAGTACTAACCAGTCAGATCTCCCGAAGCACTAACCAGCCAGAAAATTTAGATTTATTGTGTAAAATAACANATCAGTCAGATCTCCCGAGGCACTAACCAGCCAGAAAATTTAGATTTCTTGTGTAAAATAACAAATTTACGAATATGTACCAATGGTTTTATTTTCCCGCGAGCTCTGTGTAATTTTTAAAGTAACATGTATTTCCCTGTACAGCGATTTTTTTTAGTGGCAATTTCCTTTGCGTCGGTAATCGTTAAGTCTACGTCTATACATGCCATGTTGTTTTGCCGCCCGCTTTGTAAAGTCGTTGGTGAGTTGGCGAATGAAAGTGCATTGTCAAGCAAGTCCCCAAAATTATTTTAATTTTATTTCTTAATATATTAGCTGTAACGTACAGTGTGTGATAAAAACTACAATTACCATCTCGCAAATGTTAACCCAAATTCGCTGTCTCGGATAAATTAAAAAATAGTTGGCAAATATTTAATTTTTTGCAAAGTTATATAGGTAATGACAGCATGGAAATAAACAACATCGTCGCCATGTGGCCCATCAGCTGATGGTGGAAGGATATGTAGTCACATGTAAACAGTGGCGCTACTTTCGCAGACCTGTCAGAATCTTGCCAACTTGCATGGTACAGACCTTAAGATCATTTGTCATTGAGCTTCGCAGTGTGCAGTACACGCCAAAAACTGCGGAATATACACAATTATGAACAACACTGCGTCTAAACAGGTTAATAGCGAGGTATTGAGCTCCGTTGAGGATGCAATGGGCAAAGTAGGAGCAGCGGCGAAATGAAAACATGAATGGCCCCGAAAAGTCCCCATTTCCCCTTCCCAGAAAAAAAAAATATATATATATATATCCCCCGCCATCGGCAACGTCCACCACGTTTTCCTACATGCATGAATCCGAGTCACCTCCGCCAGGAATCGAGCCTGGTTCTCCTTGTTGGTATGTGAGAAGTGTGACAGCTATACCACCGCGGGCCCCTATTCGCAGTAGTAGGATATGTGCATAAGCTAACCACATGTCCATGAAGACTAAAGTCCATCCATGGTTACTTCCAACTTTCTCAAGTCCTGCTGAAGTTCTACTTTCAATACATTCCACCGCTTCATACAAATAAAGTTTAGACAATTACACTAGAGAACCAACGCACCGCATTCGTGCGCACTCAGTGTAATAGTATATAGCGTAAGAACTATTTATTACAAGGCGTTACCAACACACCAATTTTTTCTCTGACTTTATTCGTATTAGTTTTTAATGAACTATTGTAATTTATAGATAAAGTATATGTAAAATTTCAATTTAATAAAAAATAAGGTACTTTTATGTTAACACAACAATAGGACGATTGTGGTACATGACATATTTAAAAAGCAACCAAACACTTCATTAATGGGGTGTTTTTTTTTTTTTATGTTTTATTCAAAAAGTGTGAAGAAACCGCGAATAAACTATACAAAGATATTTCACTAAACATAGATACTCCTAAACAGTATCTGCAGACTTCGTCAAGGACCTCATTGATGTTTCAAGACATGCCAATAACAGTTCTTCTAAATTGCTGTTTCTTTTAAACAACTGAGTTTAATTTTAATTTACATTAGGATTTAATGTATACTTATTTAAACATGATTATCTCCTCTAAATGCGGTAAATGTTGTATCCTTAATTTTAATCAGCCATGTCACTTTATAATTATTTCCTTATTTAAAAAAATTGCGTTATATTTTGGCTGATGTTTGAGAAATGGTCTTAATGTTTTCTATCAACATTAATTTAATGCACTTTTAAATATTATTCTTAAACTTCCTTGTTTTTATCTCATTAATGTTAAGAATGTTTATCTCAATATATTTACCAATTTTTGGTTCATCGTCTTCCAAATGTGACCCTCATGCAATACTTCAAGGAAAAGTCACTAGAGAATAATATGCACTCTTATGGGGTAAAAGTAAATATCCCAAAATATGAATATTCTAAATTATTGGATAAAACTAATTTTAAAATTTGGCAAATCTTTTCTACAACTATCATTACATTCAATACATTTCAAAAAATATTATTAACACAAATTCTTTAGGAAATATTGGTTTTGTACTAAAATATATAATTCTTATCTAGTCGTTGCAAGTTTTATCAAATACGTTATTTAATTACATTATTTTTTTTAATTATAATTTAATTAAATAATTACAATTTGTAATTATTTAAACACAACCGAGGTGGTTGCATAGAACTGACTTCTGTTAATTTATAATTCACATTTTATGACAGAACGTAAGTTGTTAATTAGGTATTTTATTTGTGTGCAATACTGCGCTGGATAGGAAATATATAGGTAATTGATGTTACAAACAATGCAGGAATATACACACGAAAGAATTTTTGGTAGACTGAAGTATTTATTTTAATTATCGCATTCACATTTCGTAGGATTAAAGGAAATCCGTGGCAGGTTCGTTACAAGACAGCTGGTTTCAGTGTTACGTTGTGGGTTTGGTTACTGGATTATGATTGCGTGAATTAAATTTGATGGCTCCTGTTTTCCAAATAGAACTTCTTTTCGATTCAACTTAGAAACTGTGGGTATGAGTTAGGAGCAGACATGGGAGTCTGTTTCTAAGGTAACTAGGAGTGAACATAATATTTCAATTCATTAGTAATAACAGTGTCCTGACAGCCAGACTTTTGTACAAACGGTATCAATAAACACTTAAATTGCATTAATAATGTGTTTGGCTTAATTATATTAACAGATTATTCGGAGGTTTTCTTTCCGGTAAAACTTGGTTCCCGTGACAGCCAATAATGCCAGTATTTCTTGCTCTACAAAAGCACTTTTGATTTCTTTCTGCTTTTGGGATGAGCCACGGTGGTGTAGTGGTTTGACAACTCGCCTCCCACCTAGTCGAACCGGGTTCGATTTTCGGCGGGCCCGGTCCCGATGAGGTGAAGCGAGGTGAGTATGGAGCAGCGCTGGAATGCAAGGGCTGGGGAAACGGGAGATATCCGAGAAAACTCGCCGACCAGTGACATCATCTGGTACGATTCCCACATGTGAAAATCCGAGAACGACCCCGCTGGGAATCGATCCGGTTCGCCTTGGTGGGAGGCGAGTTGTCTGACCACTACACCACCATGGCCCCTCAAATAGGAAACTAATGTGTGCTCATCATTTGGGTGCCCGACTGTACAAAGATGGAGGCAGTCGCTTCTTACACATTCTTTAAGAAAGAAAAAAAGTAAACGTAAAGAAAAAAAAATTAAGGCACTTGGTGTAATGGGACATGAATATATAAGTTATTCTCGTTTTTTTGTATAAAGAAAGCGCTGGCTTTAAACACAATATTTATATGTAAAGAAAACATTTATATTAACATCCTAAACCTTCATAATTCGACTTTGACTGGAGGAGACGCCCTCTAGCCAATAACCACTAAACCCATATTAATCCTTTCATAATGAGATATTATTAACAATTTCCTTCCATGGTCGTTACGACCACAGTTAACCGTGCGAGGTGTGCTGGCTTACAAAGCTTAATTTATTAAAACGTACATTCATGCCATGATATTACCATTCCATACCGGGGTTCGATACCTATTATCTTTTCACACAAAATTCTGGCTTGCAGCCAACCACGGTACAGATTGTAACTGTCGGATCTTTAATAGCCGTTGTTCAAGTTTTGAAACACAACTAGCTCAGTTTTTCCCGGCAACAGCTTAACAATCTTATGTAAAATGTATTAATATTTTCAGTAGCACCGACGAAATGAAGTGAAAAATGTATTCCACGACGAGCATATATATAATATATGTCTGCCCTTACGTCAGAAATCACTCAAAATACGTCTCCTAAAGAAAATGTCTAAACCAAATGGCTACTGCCTTGCATTCAATACTGGTTGGTCAATAACATAACACAATTCTTTCTGGTAAGGTGTACATACTAAGAAAGAGAGAGCACATTTCTCATTGTCAACTCGGCTCTCAAGACCTCTATGTTAAGAGCCGCTCAAATATCTTCACTCGCTCACTCACTCATTGTCGACATCTGTCGTTTGAAGACACCAAGGTTTACTGCGTAATAAACAAAATATTGTTAAAAGACGACTGAGGAGCGTATCCGAGTTCATGAGGGATGGAGTCTTAATGAAAAACAAAAAAAAACCAAATTTGATTTTTAATTTATTCACTCAGCTATTATTTACAGCATTAATATATGTATCTCACTATTACACTTTTTATTACTCAGNCAAGGTTTACTGCGTAATAAACAAAATATTGTTAAAAGACGCCTGGGGAGCGTATCCGAGTTCATGAGGGATGGAGTCTTAATGAAAAACAAAAAAAAACCAAATTTTATTTTTAATTTATTCACTCAGCTATTATTTACAGCATTAATATATGTATCTCACTATTACACTTTTTATTACTCAGTGAGCGCAATATTTAATGGCAATTCTAAATCTAATTAACGTCCTTCTTAATGCCTTTGTTTGGTTATAGTCAATTAACTCATACCCATCATTAACAAACTTTCAGATTGTCTGTTGCCATCATATGATATGTCTTTCACTCGCGCATCCAGTCCAATAGTCCAGTCTGCCAGTCGCCGATGGTCGCAGATTTTCCTCCCGCTGGTCACGTCTCTCGCCGCACGTTTCGCTCGTCGTCTATCGCTAAAACTCCAGCCACTCATCCACTCATCAACCGTCGGCTCGGAGGCCCGATTCGCTTTTTCTAGCCGCTGGCCTCGACCTGGGGAGTTCGACGCACCCCGAGTCTTGCTGAGAGAAACTAGGGCAGCAAATCACCAGAATATTCTTCAGATAAACACGGAAATTCAATCAGCTGATGGTCGGCAGCGGTAGCCGCAAGAGGATTAACGCAGGGTCTCGCGCGGCGGCAAGCCTGTGTAAACTGATCTAGTTCGCCACCCGCTCTCGAGTCACATTCGTGACCTTCGCGCATTTCCGCTCTCGCAAGCAGCGATCATGTAACAATATCCTAGATTACTTTGCTACACCAATACTGCCAGCTCCCTGCACTAAAAGTCACAGTGCATATCTGCGGTGGTAGTAATGCCAGACACCTACAGATGGCGTTGCACAAAGTTGATCGGGCTGTAAATAGCTGCGTGGTGTGCTACGGTAATTATAGATTGTAAAGTGATGCGTGTGTTAACTGGAGCACAAAGCAGATATTAATTATTGGCAAACTTGTGTTAGTGAGTTTGGGCGGGCCAAATGCCACAGTGTAAATATAGTAACTTAATTTGCAAATACATCTCAGTGTACTTACTGTCACACGGACTCAACAGGTGCGGCAAAAATCCCAGTTTATGGGAAATTCTTTGGCCGAAAGACGACAACAGACAAAAACCGAGATTAAGAACTGCATCTAGAAGTCAACGTAGGTCCTTCACAAACAGTATCTGAAAGAACACACTGCAGAAAACTTCATTCCGTGAACACACGTAGCAGCGTGTCTCGAAAGATGCCTTTGCTCATTTCTTCTCACAAAATTGCCCTGTTACTTTAGGCGAAGATACGCAAAAAATAGGTCTGTTTCAAGACTAGAAACTTTTGATCTGAGCCTCTTGTCATGAACCTCGTTTCTGCCGTGTGGGTATGATGCTTGGCGTCGTATTTATAGTATAATTCAGAAAGCCTTTAATAAGGGTTGAAAGAATGTGGTTCAAGCTGTTGGTGGTCCTAACTTTTCTCTCATTTTATTCCAATGTAATATATATCGCGGTCGCAGGAACTGAATGGCATGATAAACTCTCAGGAGAGTCCACAGATCTGGAATAGCCTACAAAATCATAAGTTTTAATACCTCTGGAAAGTCTCTAGGATTTCCTGGAGCGATCAAAATATCATGAATGACATCTGCAAAATCTTATGAAGGTGATATTGCCTATATCCGGACACTCGGCAAGTCTATGCCAAATTTTATCACAGTTCTTATTTGTACTCGTGAAAAAATTGCACATTATTATGTTCTTTTCTAGCACTATTAATTCAATATATAATATTACTCTGTAACTCGTACCTTCAGTAAGTCTTCACAGGTTCATTTTATATTTCTTTTAAGGCATAGATTTATCTCGTTGTAGTATTATCTCAAACTTCTATTGGTCTAGAAAATGCATTGGTTTCAGCTCACTGGATTCGATTTTATAATTTGAAAAAATAAATGTGAGTAGAATGATTATGTATTATCTAGGACAGTGTATTTAAATGGGTGGCTGTGTGGCTGTGGCTGGGTTGGCAGTCTTCGGCTCCACCCGAACGAGCTTGGCAGCCTTCGGCCCGACTCAGGGGGTTCTCGAAAGCCCTCGACTCGGGTGTGTCGAATGTACCCGAAGGTGCTCGGCAGTTACGACCACTAACCCTTCAAGAATAAATGTATGTTTCTGGAAGCCATGTTGGTTTTACAAGCCTTGAGTATTCAAAACCACAGTAATCTGTATTTTCCAATTTAAAAAAATTATTTTTTTTGTTGTATTTATTAAATTGTACATAGATTATAGTGGAACCATGCAAAAAGTCTCTCATTAAGTTACTACATTTCCGGTCTCCTCTCTTCATGACTAAAACGTATAGAAAGTCGGAATCTGCACAGTATTAATTGTCTCGATTGTTTTGTAGGAATAGAAATATACTTAACGACCATCTGTAAAAGTAAAAGTATGTTATAATCATGGTATGGATCAGCATCTACCGACATTTTTACAGGCACTGTTGTCTATGGTTTACGAATCAATACTCTCTCAAGACCTCAATGTCAAAAACCGCCCAAATATCTTCACTCACGAACCAATAGTGCTAAGCCTTTGAGACTTGGAATGTACGTGGCCAACTCGGGTGACAAACAGTCTTATATTTCGTGCTCTCCTCAGATATCAACAATCCGATCAATCCCTATTGTCTGCAATCCTCACCAATCCTACTCCGCAATCCTCAGCAATTCTAACCAATCCTACCCCACAATCCTTAGCAATCCTCACCAATCCTACTCCGCAATCCTCACCAATCCTACCCCGCAATCCTCAACAATCCTCATCAAACAACCACAGTCCTCACCAAACTACTACAATCCTCACCAATACTCACTAATCCTCACCAATCCTCAGCAACTCTCACCAATCCTCGCCAATCCTTGATAATCATCGTCCAATCCTAGCCAATCCTTCTCCTCAATCCTCTGTGATCATCAGCATTCCTCCTCCAAAATCCTCACCAATCCTCACCAAACCTCCACAATCCTCACCAATCCTCCACAATCCGCATCAATCATCCACAATCCTTAGCAATCCTTCTCCACAATGCTCCGCAATCCTCACCAATCGTCGACAATCCTCCTTCGCAATACTCACCAATCATCAGCAATCCTCCACAATCCTCTCCAATCCTTCGATCAATCCCAATTCCACGATCATTCCTTCGATCAACCCTTAGGTTTGTCGTCTGGCCCCACTCATACATATACATAATGTCAGGTGATTCGTGGATACAGACTGCACCACACGAATCTGTGATCAAAACTAAGTAGAAAATACTCTTTGGTAAAAATTCATAAGGTCCTTAGTTTACGAGAAAAACAACATGAAGTGTCGAAAAACCGTTGTAGCAAACATGTGGTATTCCAAATAGGTAAAGGTAAGGTGATGTGGCAGTGCTGCAACTAATGTGTTGGTTGTAAGGCGCATGGCAAGAGAACGAGTCATGCTCAGTAGTGCCAAAGAGTCCATGGAGTTCACGTGCAGTGAATACTGGGACATGGCAATGGCCATGAGTGCATCCAGCTGCCAAGTTCTGTGAATACTGCATTCATCCAGCATGCGGTAAGTGCATTGCTATTGGCAGCGCAAACTTCGAACACCTGTTATGATGTTTCGATGTTTTGTATGCTGATGCTGTATGATGTGCTTTATGTGAAATAAAGCAATACGATCTATTTTAATATAATTTTTCCGATGAACTAAGGATCTTACACTTTTTTACCTAAGAATATTTTCTACATAGTTTTGATTACAGATTCTTGTGGTGCAGTCTGTATCTGCGAATTACTTGACATTCCGTATAAATTACATTAAAACACTAACTCAATCCAAATTTGTACATGCTGACAGAATTAATGTTTTGTATCCAGTCATAGCACTCTTTAAAGTTATAAGTGATAAAAGGATACATTACAAAGCAAATAAAGGAAAAAAATTATAAAATAAAATGTACATATTGTATTGTAATAACAATTTTTGAAGAAAGCAGTTTATCAGATCATGCGATATGACTCTTTACCTTCAGTTTACTAATGATTGAAGATATCTCATTAATGTGCAATAAATCTCCATCTTGTTGTAAAGCAATCAAATGTCCGAGTCTTACAACAAGTGCTTTAGGGTCTTCGGGAAATATGTAGCCGTATTCTCAGCGTCTTCTACCTTCCTCACACCACTTGTTGCAGCATACCTGTTGAAGGGATGCGTAAAAGCATCGAGAAAATCGTCGTCTTCAACACCATCGTCTTCAACACCATCGCTGTATTCATCTTCATTTTCATCAATGCTGTCTTCAATGTCATCTTCACCTCATATTTTGTACTCTATATGAAATTTACTTTTATTTGTGGTAGTCGCATGGCCATCATCAGCATTAAAAGCCGATAATCGTTTATTTTGAAGTTCATCGATTGCATGCAAAAGTTTTAAAAGGGTATATTTCGCGCGGACCGAATCTGCTGCACTCATTCCACGTTCCGCAATAACTGTCTCATCATAATCGCCCATCAAATCAGTATCCATCAATGCGACCAAAGGTATTGGTAGCAACACTTACTGGCTCCCATTAGACGAATCCTCATGGAAATTGATGTGGTTGTTCAATGTATCGCCATGCATAAACTGCACCCGACGAATATTGTATTGTTTCCTCATGCGAAAAGGACTCTTCGTAGATGTGGTTCTCTCATGTCACCAAACATTTTGATCGAAGTTGAAAACTGTATCGCAGAATCGGCACTGGCGACCATCAGGTGGTGGTGATGCAGGTCACGGCTCCATGTTCGTTATGTCAAAGGCAGGCCTTCGTATTCACAATTCTTATAAATCGATGTTATCTTCTCAATGTCTGAACATCAGCTAAGGTATCAGCGTGCATCACAGCTATATTTATACATTCTCCGATCACTCGGAGAAACAGGAAATTTTTTAAGTCCACAACAAAATTAATATTTGTTTTTAGCATTTCGGGCTTTGAACTCAGGTCCCTAAATCGTACCTAGCAGATACATATTGCTTAAAACTTTGTAACAGTTATGCATGAATACTAAACAGTGAAAAATTACCGTACGAACATCTTTAAAATGGTTTCAAAAACTCATGTTTGTTATTTTTACTCCCAGCATACAAAGTTAAGTTTGGAATTGATTAAATGGTTTCGAAAATATAGTATACTATGCTAAAATAACTAGATGGCCGCAATTTAGAAAATATTCGTCTGACATACTTGAAACATATTTGTACATATCAACTGCCGCATTACTACTTGTTGGTCAAATTTTGTAGAACTTTGTCTATTGTTTCCCGTGATATTATACAATACTTTATTTATTCATGTAGTGCTATCTTACAAAAGGCTTGCAAAATTGGTTGTTGTTAGGATTATATAATGTGTGTAATAGATACTGTCAGCGTACAAAATTTGGTTGAAATTGGTCAAACCTAAAACTTACATTTCGCCTTTATTGAAAATTACTGAAATATTTACCGAACACTGGGAAAAATTAACAGATTTTTTTTTAAAGTCCAAAAGAGAATTAATATTTTTAATATTTTCGGGTCTCGAACTCCACTATAAAATCTTTATTCTTTATTCTAAATTTGTCCACTAGCCTACGTTATAAGTTTCATACGCTAATTATTTATATGGGATTTATTCCAGATTTTTTTTTACTAAAGTGTCATTTACATGGTTCTTGCAAGTGTACGAATTCAATGTTGAACATGTACCTGGTGCGGAAAATCAGTTGACAGACCTGCTGTCACAGTTACCAGGCAACACGAAAACTGCATTTGATGATGAGGAACGGGAAGGGACGGTCCCCCATAACTAACCCCACAAGTCATGCAAGTAGTAATATGTTGTTATGCACACCTGTGCCAGCATCAATGTGATGTGACCAATCATCCTGTACCAACTTTGCCACATAGTGATCGCAACACAAACCACAGGTAACACTGCACAAACTTAGATGGTGCTATGCACACAATAGACAAATGACAGGTGGTGTATGGTCGATGGTAGAATGGAAACCATGCCACGCAGAAACAACACAGAGTAGAAACTCTATGTACCAGTGGCAAGGCATGCAGGCGTATTGAACCTTATGCATAGAAAAATCAGTTCACCGGGCACCCTGGTGCAAAGCAGACCATGTGCAATGTCTGCTTCCCTGGTCTGGTGTATCGTGCGACGTATGTGACTATGTTCGCGAATGCTTCCCATGCAATAACTTTAAAGTGCAAAGAGCAGACGGCCAACACCCAAGGATCCTTTCGAGACAGTCACTCTCGAACCCATGGGGCCCTGCCCCAAGATATATCGGTAGGGAAGCACTCTATTTCATATCCAGATGCACGGAGGACTACATGGTGCCTAGTGCATGTACACACGACATCACCAAAGTTCTGGAGGCAGAAATCTTCCCTCAACGAGGATACCCATAGATGCTGCTCTCCAACAACAGGATGCAGTTTACCTCACTGTGCACCATGGACCCATTGTGTAGTCTATAAGGACCACAGATCCCACAGTGCTGCCTCACATTGGTGTACCCCACAGCAGTGCCAACTGGCGCCACCCACCACTTACCAATGGAGCAGCCTCAGCAGGGGTGCTACAACCTGCAACCTCGTAGGACAGGCCTTTCGATCCCATGATGCTGTGCCTGATGGTTTAGCACATGAGTAGATGGCAGCACAGTGCAAGAATGATCTTCCCAGAGGATGGGATTTGACGTGAGCTCAACCTCATGTACCTCTAACGACCATTCATTGCACTGTACATCAACAGCCTTAACCAAACTCCATGCTACAATGACCATCAGCAGCTAATCCAACAATAATGGCCATACTTGAAAGCCCCATGGACTGGATGCCAGTCGTTAGGCACACGTGATAAGGCATCACACTGTGCTGTCAGGATGTAGTATGTGAGAAGGCATCACCAGGCAGAGTAGTACCTTCTATCAGGCCATTACTACAGCCGATGTCAGAGTGCTACCCGAGTGTGAGTGAGTCAAAATCACCCCTGAAATTAGAGCAGTGCATCACATGTGCAACCTCAAAGTGCATGGCATGCATCAAGTGTACGATGTCAGCACCAAGCACGAGCTTCACTTGTGGCCTTGGTCAGCCAGCCCGCATAAGTGCCAAAGTGAAACAGGGCACAAGGGTATTATATGTCTGTACTGTTTGTATGGCTTTTGTTAGCTTAATTTTTTGTAACTTAATGCAGTTTTTGTAGTGTTTTTGTTAGTTTACTTTATTACCACTCAGTGCAGCCATGAACTCAGACAGACTTGAACTGACTCACTACAACACAAGACAACCCAAAATAAATATAGTCTACTTCAGTTTTATTGTTAATCATGTAAATCGTAATGCATCTATGTTATTTTTTAGGAACCATGTTATATTTCACTAGCTAAGGGAACTTTCCCACACAGTGAATTATAAATGAAGGGTCTCGACATTAGGTTTCCACACTCTTTTATTTTGAACAATCTTGAACGTTCTTAGTGGAAGTTTCTTCGGCATCCCTACGTCCCTGCCATGG
Organism: Clitarchus hookeri; assembly: GCA_002778355.1. Lineage (NCBI taxonomy): Eukaryota > Metazoa > Arthropoda > Insecta > Phasmatodea > Phasmatidae > Clitarchus > Clitarchus hookeri. The sequence goes on along the minus strand of NQII01001144.1, from coordinate 787,188 downwards.
TCGTGGTGACGCAGGGTACACTAGTCTGAAGTGGACGTTCATGAGAGCCGGCAATTTTCACCAGCCCCTTTCAGGCCCAATAACGATTTTAACATATCATAATTTTTCCAATAGCTTCTTTTCTTGTTTCGTAATGTAACCTTAATTTAGTTAACTTCACTGGCTTGTAAGGTGAGCCACTCTTAACTCGTGCAGGTACCAGCATCCCACAAGCTTAACATCACATAATTACCTTCATGGAGATGTAAGGTACTTTTTGTACTATACTAGCTATCGGCAGGCTACAAAGCACTTATATAGAGTTGAGGAGTGGTATTTTGTAATTCTACCTGAAACAAAGTAATAAATCACGTAAAACCTCACTACATTTTTTATTTCAGCTCATGCCACGTAATAGCAAATAGGGAGCTGGACACCCCCCTCCATCCAAACTAACCTGCCCAGGGTTTTAGTGTTCATTAATGTGTGACTTACTAAGTGCAGTGTGTAATTAATGTGTGGAGAGGCTGACAGCCCCACATCTAGCTAATCTAAGTACTGTGATGGATGTAACAACAGAGTAATTGAAAAGACCTTGTGCGGGGCTCAAACCAACCACAGTTCCTCAACTAAAACATCTCAAATGTGGAGAACAAATGAATTTAGCCACTATGGGCGGTCGACGATCACCATCCACTATCACTGAGCTGCTGATTAAATATCTCTATGGAATGTATCTGTGCCAGTGAGTGTTTTCTGCCAGAGAAACACACGAGGTTGTTACACACTGCTACATCGCACTCCTATCCTTTTACCCTCGTAAGCAGTCATGTCATCAGGTTAGGAACAAAAATATTCAGTACATGTTAGAGTAACTTATATATACTCTAGTATACATTAGAGTAACCTATATATACCGAGTACTCTCACGGTGCCATTTGGTTTTGTATGTAAGTAAATGGGACAATAGTAAATTTCATTAAATTAGTTTGATTGTTTGACATCTGGGAGGTTCCAGGGATGCTGATGTGGGTTCCCACCTTACCCGCCTTACCAGGTTAAGATGAAAACTGGTGAAATTTCCCAGTGCCATAACTCAGTGATCATGAGTCAGTGAGGATCGTGCGGTTGACAGCCCATGGGTCCCTGGAGTCCTCTGTCAATCTTCGGTGCTTGGAGATGATGAACTTACCAATAATTTAACATACCCGGTGGTTTCACTCGTTATGCAGGCGAGGTTGTGGGCCACCTTGCATGCCTTACTTACACTTGTTACTTCTTCAATAGGGTGCAGCGCCCGAAGTACCCAGAGGGGTAAAGAAAATGAAACACTCGTGGCTATTCAAGACTTTACTTACTCTTGTGGTACATATGCACTTAAGCTAATATGTCAAATTGATGTGGACCCAGGTCCGTGGACTGCCAGTGACCATTGCTGTTCTAAAGGGCCTAAGCCATGGAAATTACGTGAAAGTTATGCAATGTGCGTTAAGTCCTGTTTGAGATGACAAGAAAGCAGATGTTCGTCCCCTCGACACTGATTAAGTAAAACGAATCTAGTTACATTACAGACTATTGTTATGAAAGTGAATACTGTCTAAAATGAATCTGCCGAGGGGGTCCACGTAGAGAGAAACTCATGTCCTGCCAACTGGCCCGAGTGTTGAAGTCAGACTAAAACCATGGTGTCGGCTACTACTATTGGTGGCCGAAGCCAGTGCCAAAATTCCGCTGAAAAATAATACGAACCCTCTTAAGACCAAAATAAAATGCTACACAATACAATTACATTATGCATTTCATAACGGTGACATATATGTTATTAAATAAAGATAATTACATATGTAACTGTGATGTTATGTGGGATGTCACCACACTAGAAAAATTAAATAAAAGCTTTGAAGCTATGATAGGCAGTCTGCTGAAAATAACATACATAATTACATAGCTACACAATTAAAATAATAAAAAAAAAAAAAATTAAATAACAGTTTTTGAAGCCCCATACCGTTTCCAGTAGACTTCGCCGATGAGCGAGTCCAAGTGTTCCAGCTTGGGTGGGCTGGACGAGTCCATCCCTGAAAAGGGGGTGTGGGTAGCCATGCTTGATAAAGGTTTTAAAAAAGGAATTTCATTTGTAACTACAGCATTTCTTATGCTTTTACTTGCTTTGGGCATATTCCCCAGTGTTTACACGCACTTGGGGTCACATAGCACTGATTTTTCAGCCAACAGGCCAGTCGACATCATGCAGTTGAGAAAGGCATTGATGAGGCATCTAATGGCTGTGGCATTCGAGGGGACACCATGTTGGACAGCTGGTTATTTTCCCCCAAAAGTTAATTCTTAAGGAAAATAAACCAAGACAGGTAGTCACATAGTACAAGTTGACGAGGCAGATGTGTTCCGTTCTCGCCGACCCATACTGTTGTACTGTGGACCCTACTAGTGTGGTAATATAACGAAATATGCCAACATCAAAGATGTGAGAAGGGCGTTGTTTAACATTCTGTCATAAAACTGGGTTTTTCAGAACACTGGCTTTCACAATTAATTTAGTTACATATTAATTATGAATAAAAATAGTGAATAATAGTTAAAATATAGCTTTTAGGATTTTCATGCACAGTTTTCTTAAGGGAAATAAAATAACATAAAACTTTGTTTTGATGAAGCTACATATTTATTTTAAAAACTTGATTATGAACGCCCAATGACAAACAAAGTTGTATTTGTACTGTTTGTTCTTTTAAACATCATTAATCAAATATGGACTGGATATTATGATTTTGCACCCTGGCGACAAATAATTCTCATTGCCAAACTAAACGCACTCAAGGTCATTTTGAAAATAATGAAAATCCTCTTCCGGTATATGGAAGGCGGCCACAATCACGGAAGAGACGAACTGCCAGATGAGCGACCGAAAGGAACATATTTTTAAATAATTTTACAATGTTCATAAATGTTTAAAATTACGAGTGTAATAATTGTTTATTCTATATTTCATAAGTTTTTTAAAAATTGTTTCATTACTAAAATGGAAAAAGTAAACACAAATGTAGACAAATGTAGACATTTTCATTCAAACGTTTACATTTTCAGTAACATATCATGATAATTAAATTATATGTAGTTATATTATAATATGAATATTTATAAATACCTACCATTTAGTTAAAAATATTTCAAACCAAATGGGATTGTAAGTAAATCATCTTTGGCTGAAGCACTTTAAGGTCACAAGAAAGAGTGCGAGAAAGAAGAAATAAACAGCTTTAAATTGACTTTAACCTTGCATTTGATAACAATTTACGACCCTGTCTTCTCCTACTCCACATAAGGAAGTTCTTATATGGCTCATACGGGAACGGTGTGTTCTTTTGAATAAACTAAATGTTCCTGTCCTCTTCATGTGGGTACCAGGGCATGTCGGAATTCAGGGGAATGGATAAACTTGCGAACTTGAGTGTTTTAGAGGATGTCTCGAAGCCACTACTTTCCTTTTCGGTTTTATATCCCCTATTAACCAGGGAAATTTTTCGGTATTGGAAACATACATGGGAAACTTATACTTCGTTTTCTAATACTTCATATGCACGATTATTTCCTACATATTCTCGGCAAGAATATCATAATTGTAGTTCCCACAGTTTAGTAGTTACTCCTTTTCGTCTCCTTTGAGGTCGTAATGCATCACAATCGCATTTGTATAAACTCCATATAGTCTCTAATCCTTCCTGTGTATGTGGGGCCCCTAGAGCAAATTTGACTCATGTTTTTGTTTCAGTGTTCCACTGGCGGCGATATAAGTTTGCTGTATGTTGCTCTTCGTAGGCTTCGTGTGATTTTTCCTGTCTGTTACACTTCGGTACTTTTTCATGACCCTCGGGTAGTTGGTGACGTTCTTGCTCGGTTTTACTTGCGCATGGTATTGTTATTTCATCTTAAGAGTTTGGTGTCCTCTTAGATGTCCTCGGTGACCGGCCCACTCCTTTCTTGATATCCCCTGTTCCATGGTCTTTCTTTCCCTCCATGGTTGATGGGCCTCTACCGAGAAGAGTAGTTTTTGTGATTCCGTCTGGTATTGTTCCTTCTTCGTTTTATTGTGTATATTGCCCTCATTTGTCTTTCTCTTGTTTTTGTTTCTGGCTGTGGGCTGGCCATTGGCCACATTACCACAAAAAAAAAATTACAATGAGGAAAACTGTACATATGTGTGGTGTTTCGGCTGGGGAAGTCCGAAACACGCCTTGTTGACATGTAATTAGTCGGTTGGTGGGGGTAGTTCTTAGTAAAGTTGCGTGAGTTGCTAACACTTCCTTAGGTTTTGTATCGTAGCAGAAACGTGCAGATGGATCCGAATCAAAAAACTGTTTCTTCCTCGCTTTATAAGCCTTTGGGGAATGATGGAGAGGATCGACATGAAAAGGTATTTCGAATTCTTACCTTTACCGTAATGCCACTGAAAATAGTATATTTTGTTGTCAACCGTAACGTAACGGTTATAACGTGATCTACATTGGAACATTCGTTTATTTGTAACTAAGATGTTACATTGAAACATTCGTTGGTATTTATCCAGTTAAGCGGCTTTTCTGTAAAAAAAAAAAAAAAAACCCGGAATATGGTATATTTTCACTCTAAAATGTATTCACGGTAACTTCAAGATTTTCTGAAGCCCTGCTAAAGATCTACTTTCAGGGAGCTGATTATGTATCCTTCCGCAGCATTTAAACAAAAACATTGCCATGTGACAACTGTCAAAAGTTTTGTAAACAAACAGTGCCATGTGGGAACGGTCGGTAATTATCTAGTTTAGGGGCTTTTCTGAAAAACACAATAAAAATTTAAAATTATGATATATTTATACTCTACTAATGATGCAGAACACGAATATACTAGGGGCATTAACGTCCGACTAATTTCGTAATATGTGCCCACCTAACCTAACAAAACCTAACCCCACGATGGGCGAATCACTATTTTACATTTTTAAACTAACCTAGGATTGTTGGGTTTTACACTAACCTATGATGTTAGGGTTTTAAACTAACCTAGGATAGTAGGGTTTTACACTAACCTAGGATGTTTGGGTTTTATACTAACCTAGGATGTTTGGGTTTTACACTAACCTAGGATGTTTGGGTTTTACACTAAAATACGAATGTAGGATTGCAGGGATTTAAAGGAACCGTAAAACACACCAAAAGAATGTAAATTGACTCACCTAGGTAGGGGGCTGGTATAATTCCTCTGACGTTAATAGACACAAACAAACATATTTCGCAAGTTTTTTTTAATATGTTCTACTTATTTTAACACTACGGCCGCTTCAATATCAACTAGGTAAGCTATGCTGAATTCATTAAAACAACTTTTGTTGGCATAAAACGTTTCGTTCATAAACGTAAACAAACTGTCAGAAACAGTCATCTCACAAACTTGTTCAATTTTTTAAAATATGTTGCACTTATTTTAAAGCGATGCCCCTAGTATATTCGTGTTCTGCATCATTAGTAGAGTAGAAATATATCATAATTTTAAATTTTTATTGTGTTTTTCAGAAAAGCCCCTAAACTAGATAATTACCCTTTGTTATGTTGTCAACACTTTGAAAATGTTAAGTTGCTATCAACTCAGATTTCGTGAAAGAAAACTATTTGGCGCCCAGTATCATAGAAGTGTCATATTTTATCAAAATCGTAGTTCCACAAAAGCAGCTCTTTNATCATAGAAGTGTCATATTTTATCAAAATCGTAGTTCCACAAAAGCAGCTCTTTCTAAAAGTATTTTACTTTCTCCACTTGAAATTCAGGTAATTATCAAGTTTAGTGACTTTTCTGTATAAAAAAAAACCCCCGGAAAATGGTATATTTCCACTCTACTAATGACGCAGAACACGAATATACGAGGGGCATTAACACATGACTAATTTCGTAATATGTGCCCACCTAATGTAACAGAACCTAACCCCACAATGGGTGAATCACTATTTTACATTTTTAAACTAACCTAGGGTTGTAGGGTTTTACACTAACCTAGGTTTTTAGGGTTTTACACTAACCTAGGATTTTCGGGTTTTAAACTAACCTACAAATTTAGGATTTTAGGGATTTAAAGGAACCGTAAAACACACCGGAAGAATATCAATTAACTCACCTAGTTAGGCGGCTAGTACAATTCCTCTGTCCTTGGCCAATTCAACCTTACCTCACTCGACGAAACACCATGATCTACTAAAATGCTGCATAGGGGAATATTACACACTGAAGCACTGGTTCATAGGCGAATATAACACAGAAGCACTCGTTCTTGCTTTCTCCGTTTTTAAATTCTTCAGTTTCGGACGTCACAACTCACACCGGCAAAGACACAATGGCTATTGAACTGCTTCAAAAATATACGTTAAAATCACATGTGATGCGTCATGGTGATGTAGCAATACCCACAAGTCAATAAGGTGACGGCAGGAGTCTTGGCGTCACCAAAAAAAACCGGTGGACTGCTTGTATTTTTAACTATTTTATTTAATGCATTCTACTTATTTTAACATGACGTCCTCCTGAATATTACAAGGTAATCTGCGCAGAATCCATTAATGCAACTTTTGTTGGTCTAGGAGGTTTCGTTCAGAAAAGTCACTAAACTTGATAATTACAGAAATCCATGTTTTTAATAATCTCTTGAGGAATTTTGTTCCCGTAGAAAATTAATTTAATTTTTGCAGCTGGTGATAAAGGTAATTATCCAGAGTAGCAGCTTTTCTGAAGGAACGTTCTAGACCAACAACAGTAGCATTAATGGGTTCTGCACAGCTTACCTTGTTAATATTCAGGAGGGCATAATGTTAAAATAAGGAGAACGTATTAAATAAAATAGTTAAAAGTACGAGCAGCCTGCTGCTTTATTTACGTCGGATGCCATGGTTTTTGGTGAAGTAATGCATTAGTAACGTGAACAAATGTGCATCGTGCCGTCATCTTATTGGGTGTGATCTGTAGACGTCGTCATGGAATTTTTTTGTGGAAGTTGAGAAGCCATTAGTTTCATTTGAGACGCGAGACAGTGCGGTTGTGTAGTTGCGGGCGTGAGTTGTGACGTCCGAATCCAACCATGCAAAGACTTGTGATTTAAGAATGGAGGGTGCAAGAATGAGTGTTTCTGTGCATAATATTTGCCTATGTGGCAGTTGTTACTTGGATGTTTTAGTAGATTGTGGTGTTTTGTCGATTGGGGTAAGATGCACAGCAGTTGAATGGGTCGAGGACAATGGAATTGTACCCGCCGTCTACCTAGGTGAGTTGATTCATAGACTTCCAGTGTGTTTAACTGTTACTTTAAAACCCTAAATTCCTAGATTAGACTAAAATCCTAGGTTAGTTTAAAACCCCAAAATCCGAGGTTAATTAAAAACCCTGCTATCCCAGGTTAGTTTAAAACCCAACAATTCTAGGTTAGTTTAAAAATGTAAAATAGTGATTCACTCATCGTGGGGTTAGGTTTTGTTAGGTTAGGTGGGCACATATTACGAAATTAGTCGGATGTTAATACCCTAGTATATTCGTGTTCTGCGTAATTAATAGNGTGTTCTACGTGATTAGTAGAGTGGAAATATACCACTTTTTTGGGGGGGGGGGGGGTTACAGAAAAGCAGCTACTCTGGATAATTACTGTGATAAATTTGCGGTTGTTACCACTTTTCCTTGCCTGCATTGAAATCATGAACATTGTGTCAAGTTAAACTCACATAAAAGTCATCAACAGAGACTACAGTGTGCTGGTTATGCTTGCTCGTATCTTCCTCTGAGTGGATAATGCTTCATTTGGGTCTTATTCTACTTTACTGTGAATATCTTTGTTCTTTGGAGGCAACATTTTATTTTCTTGACTGTTTTAACTAGTGAAACCTCTATTATTCGTTTTTCATGGGACCTACTGAAAAAAACTCAACATGCGGACCACTCTCCTCCTCCTTAAAATGTAAAACCTAACCTCAACTCCTATTTTGAAACTCCGTCAAATATTTACATAAAATTCACTAAATTTCTGCCAAATGTAGAAAAAGTGGCAAAAATCAAACAAAATTTATTGNATCAAATATTTACATAAAATTCACTAAATTTCTGCCAAATGTAGAAAAAGTGGCAAAAATCAAACAAAATTTATTGAAAACCGTGATTTACAATAGAAACGTGCTAAAAATTAAATAATAAGTACGTAGTTTCATAACAATAATAATACTGCATTTTATATTTTTTACTCTATTTGGAGGCAAAATTAACACAGTTTTTTGAGTTTGACATGTAAAAATCCGATTTTTTAAAATTATATTTTACTCCGCTAAAAATTTAGATGCCCGTTAAAATGTATATTTGTCTGCTAAATGTTTTTAAATTTCGCCAAGTTTTACTTTTAGTGATTTTAGTTAGTTTTTTTGTTCTGCTACCTCTGTTTCCATTCTGGCTTTTTGAAAAAAACCCTTTGTTTCCACAGGAGCAGGGGTTTCCAGGTGGCCAGCCACGAGCGTTGACATATTCGCAGCAGGCTCAGGGATTCCAGCCGCAAGCTTCAGGATTCCAGCCACAAGTTCCAGGATATCCAGCTAAGGCACCAGGATATCCGCAGCAAGCTCCAGGGTATCCGCCGCAGGCTCTGTCGTACCCAGCTCAAGCTTCAGGATTCCAGCCACAAGTTCCAGGATATCCAGCTAAGGCACCAGGATATCCGCAGCAAGCTCCAGGGTATCCGCCGCAGGCTCTGTCGTACCCAGCTCAAGTTCCAGGATATCCAGCTAAGGCACCTGGGTATCCGCAGCAAGCTCCAGGGTATTCGCCGCAGGATGCAGGTTTCCAGTCACAGGCGCCAGGATATCCGCAACAGGTCCCAGCATACAAGCCACATATACCTGGTTCCCATCCACAGTCGCGTCAGGGTCAGCTGAACGACTTTACGGAAGTGCACGTCGACCAGCCCGGGCTCCTGATCCAGCCAGGGGAAGATGACACGTTCGGCCCGTCATTTGGCAACAAGTCCATCAGGGCTGCGTTTGTGCGCAAAGTCTATACCATCCTCACACTCCAGCTCTTGGTTACCATCGGCATCATCGCCCTCTTCATTTTCCAGTAAGTATCTCAGCGTGCTGAGTTGTACCCTAATGAGACAAAAGCTCTCATTTTCCTTCTTATTGATACTCAAGACCCTCCGACGTGACTCACAAAATTGCATTCCATTGTGTTTTGATGTATAGTGCAACCCCGGTTTTTTACGCTTCTCAAGCAACCAGGAAAAAATGTTGCAGAATGCAGGTAAATGTAAAAATAGGGAATTTTATACTGGTTGTGCATTACATGGGAACAAAGAAAATAGGTGTAAGGATATAAAGAAAATTTTGATGTTTGTTTACATTTCACTTTGACACTTACACCGGTAAATATTATGATTCTATTGCAATGTTTACATAATATACTATAATATTTCTTGTTTGTTCACATTAAAAATTATGGTAGAAATCTATTCATTTTATTTTGGACTAACTGTCCCTAATTTTCTGAAATTTTAACTATATGATTGTGTTAATGTCACCAATTTTATAATTACTGTTGTTTTAGTCTATGTAATTTCTCTTGTCAGACTAGAGCTTTGCATAATGGTAATTTATGTTCCTAAGAGGTCATTAATGTTAACCGTTTGTAGGTAAGATTCCCTTATCAGGAAATTATTATTTTTTTTATTTTGTTAAGCAGAAGGAGAGCTGCCTTAAGCAAGCCCAGGGACTCTCTTTTTCCGGACATGACAGTGGTCAGTCCATTAAATTTTGTCGACTTTTGAATTTAATTCATTTTTTATTTGGACTGCCCATCGTAAAGGTAGGGCGATGGAAGATAGCCATCAAAAGTTCAGTAAATGTGTGCAGGCTTTAGAAGCAGCCTGAAAGAGCAAGATTAAATACTTCAAGAAAGAAGAGGATGCCCAAGGGACGTGGACATTACCATGGTACAACTGTGTGCTTGGGTGTGAGCAAACTATCCTTCTCCATTTTATTGGGCCTCTGAAAATCATCAAAATTATTTTAATGAAGTATTGGAACCTAGGAAATTTTAATTTTCAATTTTATTTTACCCAAAAGTCCTGTGATCGAGTCTGCTAGCCGAAATAAAAATGAAATTTTTACTCGATTCATATGTTTAAATTGAAAGGATTTACCTAACAAACATTTAGTATCAAGGATTAACTGCTCTAATCATAACTCTTAAATTTATTTAACTGAAACTGGTCTAGTAGAATTTCGGTATGAGAGAAAGACAGAGATGAATCTTTTTCTTACTGCTCTGAGAAAATTTCNGAAACTGGTCTAGTAGAATTTCGGTATGAGAGAAAGACAGAGATGAATCTTTTTCTTACTGCTCTGAGAAAATTTCCCTATATGAGTCACGTTTATAAGCGGTATAAAAGCTATTTGAAATCAGTGATTTAAGATGATTATAAATGTTCATAGGGGTTTAATGTTAATTGGTTTCTTTTTGTTCTTAGCACGGTAATAAATGTCTTATTTGGAAACAGGTACGTATNTAGGGGTTTAATGTTAATTGGTTTCTTTTTGTTCTTAGCACGGTAATAAATGTCTTATTTGGAAACAGGTACGTATGTGTGCTTTATGTAGATGTTGAATTTCAATATTCTTTAAAGGGTGTATGGCTTGCCACATATCACTATGTTCTGTCACAGCCCATATCTACATCATCAGTACAAAGAAGGTAATCTTTTATTTATTACTTACCTGTTGCATTGAATTAAAGTATTTTGTGGATTTAATGATAGGCACAAAAGGGCTTAAAATTGTGCTTCATAGTGACTATTGGCTAATTAGTCATTTCCTCTCGCGTGATTCTGAATTTCATGATGCCTACACAGACGAAGGAAGCAAGTGACCTCTTATGTATTAGGCTTCTCTTTCCAACATGTACGTATTTGCAAAACTAATAAAAATATGAAACGCAAATTACATACTTATAAAAGATTTACTTACTACACCTTTTAACTAAGTGTAAAAAAAAAAGGGGATTTGTACTATACTCATTCAGCGTGGAAACTATAAAATTGCCCTAATATGTAGATCTACAAAAAAAAAATTATACATACTTCAAGCTATGTATTTCAGAAAGGTATTTTCAAAAATTAATGTTTAGCTGTTAGAAACACTGTTGAAACATAGCTAAAACTTGGCTGTGTCTGGATTTTTTTTTTTTTTAACATGTTATGTTTTCTTTTGGTCCATTGTCTATCTGTAACATTGTGGAACTGTGAAATTGTTACCAATAACTACAAAACAACAAGATGTCATTTGGATTGGACATCTGTTTATAAACAGTAAATTTTTAATAAGCAGTAAAGATGTGTAGCATCCATGTTTACGAAATCTGCCTTTGTACAACTACAAGCAGGATTGTTTATACAAAAGCTGATTTCAGAGTGTCTAGTTAGTTATAAGCCAGCTACTATTGCAGATTATGTAGTTGTAAACTAGGATAAACAACACTGAATATTGTTAGAACTTTGCATTATACTGCTTTCTGGCCGAGTGTTCCCCTCGCAGCTGTCACGACACTCCCGTGCCCCACCCGTGGGGGGGGGGGCTTAGAGAGGGGGGAAGTTAATGACATTCTGTCTGCCCAAATCTCTTCATTCCCATCCCTTTTCACTCCATTTGTGCAGTTCTTACTGTAGCAGCTGTGTTGTGCAAGCAACGGAAGTGGTGGGTTGGACTCGACGCAAGGAGGTGAAATAAAGCATGTTTCTCTCCTTTGCCTCCTTCCGTGAAATCAGCTTGGGAGGACGAAGCAGGATGCGCCGGTAACGAGACGCATTGTTGTTCTCAAAGTAAAACATTTTGTTGGCATTTGCTGTGTTGTAACTTTCCCTTCTGAAATTTACCAAAGTTAATTTAACTACTGCTGGGGTTAAATAGTNGAAATTTACCAAAGTTAATTTAACTACTGCTGGGGAAGAGTTAAAACAAAAGGATGTGGCGGGAATAGTCCACTAGGCTACTCATTATTTGTGTTTTCCATCTCCATTTTAAAAAGTAAGACTTAAATTAAATTTACCAAAACCCCAATACAAAGAACAAGTTTTGATTTTTTTATATCGAGAATTTAAATGTTTGAGTGAAAAGAATCTTACTAGAACTCGTGAGTGTCATAATTATAAATCATTCTGAGACAGATGTGATTGTTCTTGCATTCATTTGGTTTTATGTATAACGTTTCAGGTGTCTTATGTTACTGAAATGAATCCCATTGGGTAATGGCCACAACTTCTATTTATAAAGAAATTATGAGCCAATGAGATGAAATAATTCTGTACACTAATTATACCTGTCAACTGCAGTAGAACCATCCTATATCAACCCCATTTAAAACGAGTCTCTTTATAACTCATTTTTGAGGAAGCAAATATAAATTTGGGTTAAAAAAATTTAAAATTTGAGGGAAATCTGCCAAAAAATTAATTTGTTCCACTTTCTTTTTNCCTATATCAACCCCATTTAAAACGAGTCTCTTTATAACTCATTTTTGAGGAAGCAAATATAAATTTGGGTTAAAAAAGTTTAAAATTTGAGGGAAATCTGCCGAAAAATTAATTTGTTGCACTTTCTTTTTTTTTTGTTACTGCACATTGCATTTCTTTTGATGGGTGCTGTAGGGGCCAAGTCAGCTCATAGCTAAGCCAGCTCATACCACCCTTCCGGCAGCGGGGGAATGTTTCCACAGACAATGAGACTATCCTGAGTGTTTGTCGTGTCTTGTGCTCTCCCTCGCTTGCCTTCTCACTTTGCTTGTGATATTACGACTTGAATTGCGCTTGGGTTTTGGTTACTGTTCGTTAACGACTTATTACGCTTTTAGTTTTTTTTGGACGTGCTTTCAGCAGTGTAGAAGTCAACAAATTTACTCATAAATACAACTCTGGACTTTGGAACTATGGCATATCTTCCTCCCATTGTGGCCTCCGCCAGTCCGTCGCACTTGATGAGAGTCAAATACATTCTCGCTTCCATTTTTCCATCCTCCTCTCTCCACCCTTCACATCATCCACACTCTTACTGGGTTCGTCCATTGGGGTTTATCAGACATAACATACAGACGTGACCTTCAGTGTGTTTACACTGTCAGTTGAAACCCGGGTTTCGGTAACCTGGGTCTTGGAAAGTAGTGTTTGTGTGTGGTATAAACAACAAATCTTTGTTTTGCTTGTAATTATAGCGCAATATAGTGTGCAGCGTTCAATATTACAGTTTTTGTAATTGTTTGGCGACAAGGGAGATCGCAGAAATCATTTTCTGTAGTACCATTTTATTTGGAAGGTATCTGAATCTTCAAACAAATTAATATTCCATGCTAAAATCATGTTGATTTTTAGCATACACACAATTTTTTATCCAGAATTATGGTTAATTTGATTGTTTTTAAAACCTATACAAAAATGTAGTGTCATAGGTAAATACAGACATTAGTGGGTATTCAAAAGTTTGTAAAAATACTCATTTATCATTTGTTTCAATTTTGTTATTATTTATATTGTATAAATATGTATAAATAATATTTTATACCACATATGTGGTATCATGCTTACAAGCATCACAGTTTTTTTTAAGGAAACGGCTTAGCTGAATTACAAAATGTAGCGCTTGTGCAAATATTGGATGTAATAAAAAAAATTACGACATTTAAGCCCAGAATGCTACTAGTCCATGCAAAAGGAGGGATGAATGCACGTATTTCAAAATTTAACAGCTTGTAAAACTTAACGTCTCTATGCTTTTCATTGATTACGCATGTAGAACTATGGTTTTCTGGATTGATCTTACTGTGTTGCCCATAAAACTATAGGCTGTTCAAGGTAAAGTGAGCACTTTTAAAAGCCCTCTCATTTGGAAAAATAGTCAATGAATATATTTTATTTAAGCCTTAGACATTGACTTCCTTGTGAGAAGGTACATACTATGCTTATTACTTACATGGCTATATTTATTTAAAAGGGTGGTTAAAGAATAAAGTATGTCTGAAAGGAAAAAGTGACCAGGGCCTCAAAAGTGCTCACTTTACCATGAACAGCCTATAACCATTTTATTGGTCCCGAAAAAAGATGTTTAAATGGCTATGATAAGAATGGAGTTATGTACGTAGTTAAAAATTATATTGTCGTATTACAATTTTTTAGCAGCACATTTTGGCACTCGTCTCTACGTGTGTATCCCTTTTGTGGTGCTGGTCAAGTGTTTTTTTCCATTCACCCTATTTATATTTCTTTCATAAAATTTTATGGTAATATTTTTTTTTTATAACTGTGTATACCTTTGATATAAGTGTAAGAAGTGAGCTTGTAACCACAGGAAGTTTAAAAGGAAAAGTGCGAAGTTACACAGCTCTCGCGCTGTTAGGTGAAGCATCCCCATATGCCGACGTCATGCGAACAAGCAATCGAGTTTGGCGACCAAACAGTTTCACCTTACTGCCTTACATCACGGGCTGGACTCCTAGTGACCAAGTACTATCCAACATGAAAGCATCGGATGTTCATAAAGTAACTTTTTCCTCCCCAGATAGTCAAGAGTACCAGCAAAATACATAAGGGTTTTTGTGTTTTTTTTTTTCTTTCAATTCTTAATACAGTAAAGAAGCTACATTTATGTATACCTTCGGCTTTATATTCTGAACAAAACACGAAATACTGAATGTGAAATGTTGCTTCAAGCCAGAAGCTGCACTTATTGTGCTTGGAAAACGAGTTACCTTAAAATTGTAGCAAGTAGATTACTCTATGTCAGCAAAATAACAGGTTGTATGATGGGTCATAGTTCCCAAAATGAATCTTGGAGATGACCATGAATATCTGCTGAACTGTCTCAAATTTACATTCTTTTGTGTCAAGAGCCATTGTGTTGTCCAGGCTCAGCTCTTAACATTGAATTACCTACCAGCATTTTATGCTGTTATGAACCTTTTTATATTGGTGTGGAAATAAAAGCAATTTAAACAAACTGTATGGGTGTGGTTGAAAATGATTTATAGAATATACATGTTAAAGTGATTACAAATTTTTATGTCAAGAAGTAAGGAAGGTTCATTATTTTGTTGGTGTACAGTTTTCATGTTCTGTTATTGGAAGTGAAATAATGTATGTTGCCTTTGTAATTCGAAAACAGTTGTAAATTGAAACATTGTTTATTTTATTTGTTGGAGTATTAATGACCAGTTCTCATTGCTAGTAAGGTTACTCTGTTTACCCTAGTTTATGTGCATTTCATGGCTACAACTAGAAAATGTCCAGCCCTGTAGACATTTAATAGAAATTTCAGTCATTTTCTTTATACTTATCCATTAAATTCACTGTAGAATCATGAAATAATTTTTCAGTTAATTGTCATGGTGCCCTGATGCTGTCCTAAGGATTTCAAGGGGAAATGGAATTAATGTGCATGCACTTCTTTCAGTATCAATTATAGTATTCTAACTGTCGCATATAATTTCTTGTTTCAGTGAAGGCGTCAAGTTTTACGTGACCCACAGTTTTCCAATGTACATTTCTGCATAGTAAGTATACGTCTTGTCCGTTTGAACATCTGTATATAATTGTCTTAATATGAAGTAGCTTTATATTGTGTTTGTGATACTGCAGATAGTTTCATAAAGAATCATAATTATTGAACTAAAATTTTTTAAACTACAGATTATGATTCATAAATTAAATATTAAGCACATACAAACAATTTAGAATTACAGTGGAAACTCTATCCATTGAACATGGATGGAACAAAAGTCTGTGTCCACAGAAAATTTTCTGTGGTCCTGACAAAATTCCTATATAAATAATGTTAAAGAGTCAGTTTTTGCTGAATTTAAAAACTTAATTTCTACCCCATTGATTGAACAAAAATTTCTGTAGCATCACCAAAAATTACATGCTCCTATCATTTAACAACAAGTATTAACAAAGAAAGTATAAGCATCTTGAAATACAAATGATGCTACGCATCTACTGTTTTATACTAGTCAGCGAAATGTTAAAAAAAAAGTAATTATGCAATATCTTTTTATAGATAGATTGTTAGCCAAAAACAAATTCCTGCTAAATTTTATTTGTTCAATATTG
Source organism: Clitarchus hookeri (assembly GCA_002778355.1). Classification (NCBI taxonomy): domain Eukaryota; kingdom Metazoa; phylum Arthropoda; class Insecta; order Phasmatodea; family Phasmatidae; genus Clitarchus; species Clitarchus hookeri. Next base: position 771,053 of record NQII01001144.1, on the reverse strand, counting down.
ACACAGCAATAACGAATGGCCAGACATGCGAAACTGCACTCACCATGGCATACAAAGTCGATACACAGTACATTATGTACACATGCACAACCCACATTGTGTTTGGTTACATCTCACTGCCCTGCATTTAGTCCTATTTATGTAATTTACCACTTGCGAAATAACCTGTTGTTGATTTTGTCACAATGTCGCACTTAACTCGTGCTTTGTAACAATAAATAGTAACAATAGATGTCTCAGACTACACATCGTGTATTTAAAGAGCACAAAAAAAAAACTGAAAAATGTGGAAATGCAGTACATATGTGTATTAAATATGTACTGTAGAAGTTTTGTAAGATGTTATGTTTATGGTGGCAGCCATGTTGGTAACGACCAGCAACCACAAGAAACAGGGGTGTCATATTTTTGAAATATTGATTCACGATGTGACGTTGCCAACAACACTCTCAAGTTATTCACTTGAATATTTTTTCGTGAAAATTACGAATGCATCTATGTATAAATGTAACTAATATATATGCCTGGAAAGTTAACAAAAAAGTCATTGCAAAATTAAGGAAATCCTATGCACTGCACTCTATCAAACACAATATTCAAGACATTTTTATTTCTTAGCTAGTAACTGCGACTGTTGTTAGTTGCTCTATGGATAATACTTCTGTTAAGTCAGCAGATATTTCATGTGTACGTGGTTTCAAAAGAGGTGTTTAAAATCTGTTTTTATTAAGTTTGAGTGTGTGTGTACCCGAAAAAAATTAGAGTGAATTGTTTATTTGTGTTGTTTTTTACATATAAGGTCAACACCACTTGGTTCCCTTGAGAACTTTATAACATGGTTCTACTGTATTATGAATGTTTTCTTCAATATTCCCATTTTCATTGTTTTCTTTTAGTTAAACTTGACAAATACCTAATATTGGCCTATCAATGTGTTTAACATAAAGTTTAGTGAAGTTTTTTTTTGTCGACTAATATGTCTAGTCCACATCTACAGAATGTCCGCATCTATAACATTTTTATGTCAGTCCCCTGAAATTCTATGGATAGAGGTTCCACTATATTTGATTGAGAAAATATGAATAAATCTGATTTTTTGTAGAAGCTAAATAGAAAGTATTTTAGGATTTGTAATATGTAATGTTAATGAATGTGAGGATCAGTATGACTGTTTGGAATACTGTAATAACATGTTATAACTGACAAAATTATTTTGGGAAAAAAACTACTTTACATACTACATATATAGAGACCTGAAAATGGTGGTGNGATTTTTTGTGGAAGCTAAATAGAAAGTATTTTAGGATTTGTAATATGTAATGTTAATGAATGTGAGGATCAGTATAACTGTTTGGAATACTGTAATAACATCTTATAACTGACAAAATTATTTTGGGAAAAAAACTACTTTACATACTACATATATAGAGACCTGAAAATGGTGGTGTTATTTTGTTTGAAAAGCTGTGTTATTTTTACTGAAAAGTAGTGTCACTTTTTGCTGAAAGGCAGTGTTGCTTTTTTTTTTTTTTTTTTTTAGGAAAACAATTCCGATTTTGCAAAAAAAAAACACCCATAAAACTATACAAAAAACCAGGCATTTATTTATTGTAAAATTGATTGAAAGTTAAAGATCATTCACCAGTAATATAAAGCTTCATGTAACATTGTCATTTTTTTTCTGTTGTGTGTTGACCACACATGAACCAATAATTCAGATCATGAAAATTGTTATAAAACAGGTAAAGTGCCACACAGTAGGCATAAAAACAACTCTACGGAGGGAAATATATAGCAATGTATTTAAAGAGGTGTTGGGAAATAAACTCCTAATTTTATCCCTTCAAATTTTGTATTCTGTATGATGCAAGAAGTCACATTGCACTGACAGAGTTGCACTGTTTTCTCATTTTGTGATGAGATTAACGTAGAAACACTTCTGTATGAGCAGTTTATTAACAGAGTAAAGTTGCCGGTAATTATCTAGTTTAGGGGCTTTTCTGAAAAACACAATAAAAATTTAAAATTATGATATATTTCTACTCTACTAATCACGTAGAACACGAAGAGGCATTAACGTCCGACTAATTTCGTAATATGTTCCCACCTAACCCCACAATGGGCGAATCACTATTTTACATTTTTAAACNGAATGTTTCCACAGACAATGAGACTATCCTGAGTGTTTGTCGTGTCTTGTGCTCTCCCTCGCTTGCCTTCTCACTTAGCTTGTGTTATTACGACTTGGACTGCTCTTGGGTTTTGGTTACTGTTCGTTAACGACTTATTACGCTCTTAGTTTTTTTGGTCATGCTTTCAGCAGTGTAGAAGTCAACAAATTGACTCACAAATACAACTCTGGACTGTGGAACTATGGCATGTCTTCCTCCCATTGTGGCCTCCGCCAGTCCGTCGCACTTGATGAGAGTCAAATACATTCTCGCTTCCATTTTTCCATCCTCCTCCCTCCACCCTCCACATCATCCACACTCTTACTGGGCTAGTCCATTGGGGTTTATCAGACATAACATACAGACGTGACCTTCAGTGTGTTTACACTGTCAGTTGAAACCCGGGTTNGTCCATTGGGGTTTATCAGACATAACATACAGACGTGACCTTCAGTGTGTTTACACTGTCAGTTGAAACCCGGGTTTCGGTAACCTGGGTCTTGGAAAGTAGTGTTTGTGTGTGGTATAAACAACAAATCTTTGTTTTGCTTGTAATTATAGCNCGGTAACCTGGGTCTTGGAAAGTAGTGTTTGTGTGTGGTATAAACAACAAATCTTTGTTTTGCTTGTAATTATAGCACAATATAGTGTGCAGCGTTGAATATTACAGTTTTTGTAATTGTTTGGCGACACAAGGGAGATCGCAGAAATAATTTTCTGTAGTACCATTTTATTTGGAAGGTATCTGAATCTTCAAACAAATTAGTATTCCATGCTAACATCATGTTGATTTTTAGCATACACACAATTTTTTATCCAGAATTATGATTAATTTGATTGTTTTTAAAACCTATACAAAAATGTGGTGTCATAGGTAAATACAGACCTTAGTGGATATTCAAAAGTTTGTAAAAATACACATTTATCATTTGTTTCAATTTTGTTATTTATATTATATAAATATGTACAAATAATATTTTATACCACATATGTGGTATCCTGCTTACAAGCATCACAGTTTTTTTTAAGGAAACGGCTTAGCTCAATTACAAAATGTAGCTCTTGTACAGATATTGGATGTAATAAAAAAAATTACGACATTTAAGCCCAGAATGCTACTAGTCCATGGAAAAGGAGGGATGAATGCACGTATTTCAAAATTTAACAGCTTGTAAAACTTAACGTCTCTATGCTTTTCATTGATCACGCATGTAGAACTATAGTTTTCTGGATTGATCTTACTGTGTTGCCCATAAAACTATAGGCTGTTCAAGGTAAAGTGAGCACTTTTAAAAGCCCTCTCATTTGGAAAAATAGTCAATGAATATATTTTATTTAAGCCGTAGACATTGACTTCCGAGTGAGAAGGAATATACACACTATGCTTATTACTTACATGGCTATATTTATTTAAAAGGGTGGTCAAAGAATAAAGTATGTCTGAAAGGAAGAAGTGACCAGGGCCTCAAAAGTGCTCACTTTACCATGAACAGCCTATAACCATTTTATTGGTCCCGAAAAAAGATGTTTAAATGGCTATTTGTACTTGAATTATATGATAAGAATGGAGTTATGTACTTAGTTAAAAATTATATTGTCCTATTACAATTTTTTAGCAGCACATTTTGGCACTCGTCTCTACGTGTGTATCCCTTTTGTGGTGCTGGTCAAGTGTTTTTTTCCATTCACCCTATTTATATTTCTTTCATAAAATTTTATGGTAATATTTTTTTTTTATAACTGTGTATACCTTTGATATAAGTGTAAGAAGTGAGCTTGTAACCACAGGAAGTTTAAAAGGAAAAGTGCGAAGTTACACAGCTCTCGCGCTGTTAGGTGAAGCATCCCCATATGCCGACGTCATGCGAACAAGCAATCGAGTTTGGCGACCAAACAGTTTCACCTTACTGCCTTACATCACGGGCTGGACTCCTAGTGACCAAGTACTATCCAACATGAAAGCATCGGATGTTCATAAAGTAACTTTTTCCTCCCCAGATAGTCAAGAGTACCAGCAAAATACATAAGGGTTTTTGTGTTTTTTTTTTCCTTTCAATTCTTAACACAGTAAAGAAGCTACATTTATGTATACCTTCGGCTTTATATTCTGAACAAAACAGGAAATACTGGATGTAAAATGTTGCTTCAAGCCAGAAGCTGCACTTATTGTGCTTGGAAAACGAGTTACCTTAAAATTGTAGCAAGTAGATTNAAATGTTGCTTCAAGCCAGAAGCTGCACTTATTGTGCTTGGAAAACGAGTTACCTTAAAATTGTAGCAAGTAGATTACTCTATGTCAGCAAAATAACAGGTTGTATGATGGGTCATAGTTCCCAAAATGAATCTTGGAGATGACCATGAATATCTGCTGAACTGTCTCAAATTTACATTCTTTTGTGTCAAGAGCCATTGTGTTGTCCAGGCTCAGCTCTTAACATTGAATTACCTACCAGCATTTTATGCTGTTATGAACCTTTTTATATTGGTGTGGAAATAAAAGCAATTTAAACAAACTGTATGGGTGTGGTTGAAAATGATTTATAGAATATACATGTTAAAGTGATTACAAATTTTTATGTCAAGAAGTAAGGAAGGTTCATTATTTTGTTGGTGTACAGTTTTCATGTTCTGTTATTGGAAGTGAAATAATGTATGTTGCCTTTGTAATTNGGTTCATTATTTTGTTGGTGTACAGTTTTCATGTTCTGTTATTGGAAGTGAAATAATGTATGTTGCCTTTGTAATTTGAAAACAGTTGTAAATTGAAACATTGTTTACTTTATTTATTTGAGTATTAATGACCAGTTCTCATTGCTAGTAAGGTTACTCTGTTTACCCTAGTTTATGTGCATTTCATGGCTACAACTAGAAAATGTCCAGCCCTGTAGACATTTAATAGAAATTTCAGTCATTTTCTTTATACTTATCCATTAAATTCACTGTAGAATCATGAAATAATTTTTCAGTTAATTGTCATGGTGCCCTGATGCTGTCCTAAGGATTTCAAGGGGAAATGGAATTAATGTGCATGCACTTCTTTCAGTATCAATTATAGTATTCTAACTGTCGCATATAATTTCTTGTTTCAGTGAAGGCGTCAAGTTTTACGTGACCCACAGCTTTCCAATGTACATTTCTGCATAGTAAGTATACGTCTTGTCCGTTTGAACATCTGTATATAATTGTCTTAATATGAAGTAGCTTTATATTGTGTTTGTGATACTGCAGATAGTTTCATAAAGAATTGTAATTGTTGAACTAAAATTTTTTAAACTACAGATTATGATTCATAAATATTAAGCACATACAAACAATTTAGAATTACAGTGGAAACTCTATCCATTGAACATGGATGGATCAAAAGTCTGCGTCCACAGAAAATTTTCTGTGGTCCTGACAAAATTCCAATATAAATAATGTTAGTCAGTTTTTGCTGAATTTCAAAATTTAATTTTTACCCCATTGATTGAACAAAAATTTCTGTAGCATCGCCGAAAATTACATGCTCCTATCATTTAACAACTAAGTATTAACAAAGAAAATATAAGCATCTACTGTTTTATTCTAGTCAGCAAAATGTTAAAAAAAGTAATTATGTAATAACATCTTTTTATAGATAGATTGTTAGCCAAAAACAAATTCCTGCTAAATTTTATTTGTTCAATATTGACACAGCAATAACGAATGGCCAGACATGCGAAACTGCACTCACCATGGCATTCAAAGTCAATACACAGTACATTATGTACACATGGTGTTGGGTGTAACACAAACCAATGTAGAGTGACGGGACGTAAATCTCCTATTTATGTAATTTACCACTTGTGAAATAACCTGTTGTGGATTTTGTCACAATGTCACACTTAACTCGTGCTTTGTAACAATAAATAGTAACAATAGATGTCTCAGACTACACATCGTGTATTTAAAGAGCANACACTTAACTCGTGCTTTGTAACAATAAATAGTAACAATAGATGTCTCAGACTACACATCGTGTATTTAAAGAGCATAAAATACAAAAAACAAAAACAAAAAAAAAATGTGGAAATACAGTACATATGTGTGTTAAATATGTACTGTAGAAGTTTTGTAAGACCTTCAGCAAGCAGTTGCAATGTTTATAGTGGCAGCCATGTTGGTAACGACCAGCAGCCACAAGAAACAGGGGTGTCATATTTTTGAAGTATTGATTCACAATGCGACGTTGCCATCAACACTCTCAAGTTATTCACTTGAATATTTTTTCATGAAAATTACGAATGCATCTATGTATAAATGTAACTAATATATATGCCTGGAAAGTTAACAAAAAAGTCATTGCTTTTAATTCCTTTAGGATACGTGACGTGAGATAGTTTGTGTTATTTCAAGACATTTTTATTTCTTAGCTGGTAACTGCGACTGTTGTTAGTTGCTCTATGGATAATACTTCTGTTAAGTCAGCAGATATTTCATGTGTACGTGGTTTCAAAAGAGGTGTTTAAAATCTGTTTTTATTAAGTTTGAGTGTGTGTGTACCCGAAAAAAATTAGAGTGAATTGTTTATTTGTGTTGTTTTTTACATATAAGGTCAACACCACTTGGTTCCCTTGAGAACTTTATAACATGGTTCTACTGTATTATGAATGTTTTCTTCAATATTCCCATTTTCATTGTTTTCTTTTAGTTAAACTTGACAAATACCTAATATTGGCCTATCAATGTGTTTAACATAAAGTTTAGTGAAGTTTTTTTTTGTCGACTAATATGTCTAGTCCACATCTACAGAATGTCCGCATCTATAACATTTTTATGTCAGTCCCCTGAAATTCTATGGATAGAGGTTCCACTATATTTGATTGAGAAAATATGAATAAATCTGATTTTTTGTGGAAGCTAAATAGAAAGTATTTTAGGATTTGTAATATGTAATGTTAATGAATGTGAGGATCAGTATGACTGTTTGGAATACTGTAATAACATGTTATAACTGACAAAATTATTTTGGGAAAAAAACTACTTTACATACTACATATATAGAGACCTGAAAATGGTGGTGTTATTTTGTTTGAAAAGCTGTGTTATTTTTACTGAAAAGTAGTGTCACTTTTTGCTGAAAGGCAGTGTTGCTTTTTTTTTTTTTTTTTTTTAGGAAAACAATTCCGATTTTGCAAAAAAAAAACACCCATAAAACTATACAAAAAACCAGGCATTTATTTATTGTAAAATTGATTGAAAGTTAAAGATCATTCACCAGTAATATAAAGCTTCATGTAACATTGTCATTTTTTTTCTGTTGTGTGTTGACCACACATGAACCAATAATTCAGATCATGAAAATTGTTATAAAACAGGTAAAGTGCCACACAGTAGGCATAAAAACAACTCTACGGAGGGAAATATATAGCAATGTATTTAAAGAGGTGTTGGGAAATAAACTCCTAATTTTATCCCTTCAAATTTTGTATTCTGTATGATGCAAGAAGTCACATTGCACTGACAGAGNAGAAACAGTCATCTCACAAACTTGTTCAATTTTTTAAAATATGTTGCACTTATTTTAAAGCGATGCCCCTAGTATATTCGTGTTCTGCATCATTAGTAGAGTAGAAATATATCATAATTTTAAATTTTTATTGTGTTTTTCAGAAAAGCCCCTAAACTAGATAATTACCAAGTTGCCTAATATAAACACTTAAAGTACACAAATATGTGACGGAAAGTAAATATTTGTGTTTGCGCCCATAGTAATTAAATCACTAACAATATCAGCATAGTAGCTCCGTTCGTGCATTCAAATTGCAAAAGTGCATAAAATTCCTGTAAGAAAGATCTGTGTGGTATAAAAACTATACTAATCTGTGAAAATGCTATTTGATTTTGAACAATTTGTGAACTGTAACTTGAAATGTGAAAAATCGTCATTTTCACATTTTACGCTGGAATTCGCGTTATTTTTATAGTTATCGTTATTGCAACATTCTTAGGTTGCTATATATGTAATATGCAAAAGTTTGTATTATGCATCGTTCAACATTTTTCTCTGAAAGCCATACAATTAGAAAATATTAGTTGCAAGTGTAGTCATAATTCAGTGTGACTTGAATTTCTGATTTCATCAGCTTTAAAACGGACACCAACACTGGAAGAAAACTGTTTGACGATCAAAGTAAACACACCTGAAATCCCAGAAGGGATAAGTTACTAACATTGTATTTATTAATACTCAGTTTATTTATTCATGATGTTTCATAATTTATTGTTGTGCTAATGTTATGTCACTTACTTTTGTTTTAACAGTGCGGTTTTCTTGACGACGTACATTACGCTGACGTGTTGCACTGGAATCCGCAGGCAGCATCCGTACAATTTAATTCTTCTTGTAGTTTTCGTAAGTACTCTCTTGATAGTATTATTTGCGTCTGTCCAGTTTATAAAGCATTCAAATGAAGAAAGTCTCTTAATTCCTATGATTAAATATTACTGAATTATTAAATTTTTCTTAAATTCTACATTGAACACAGTAAGAAAAAAAACTGTTGTAAATTTAGTACGATGCAAAGAAGAGATTGTGCATCAATAACTACTACAGTGAAACACTGTTAAGAAGTTCCCACCTAAGAAGTTCTCCTGCTTAATAAGTTGAATAATTGTGCACCTTGTATATCTGCACATGTGTAATTTGACTCTTTATAAAGTTTTCTTGGTTAATAAGCATTATTTTTTCAGTCCCTTCAGAAATGTTGTTAACAGAGTGTTACTGTATCTATCGCCGTCATGGCCAGTGGAATAGTTTGTNTTTTCAGTCCCTTCAGAAATGTTGTTAACAGAGTGTTACTGTATCTATCGCCGTCATGGCCAGTGGAATAGTTTGTAACCCAGTGTATGTGCTGTCTGACCTCTAGTCACATTACTATCCTGTGTGCATAAACGTACATTAGAACCCTACTAAAATGGCCCCTTAACTGTTTCCAGAAATGTTGGTGTGTCATGTTGGTTGCTATAGATACCGGTACATACATTTGGAAAATTTTGGACAGATTTTGACCNGGAAATGTTGGTGTGTCATGTTGGTTGCTATAGATACCGGTACATACATTTGGAAAATTTTGGACAGATTTTGACCCAACCCCAACCTCTATAGTCCAAATGTGCAATTTGTTTTGCATGAAGTCCATGCTGAATCGTCTCTAGCACGAAAATAACACATTTTTTATGTTAAATACAATTTTATTTTAATAAGCAGACATTTTATGAAAAAGATGATAGCCTAGAGGCATACATGTGTTTATCCTCTCCTTGTCGCTCAAAATTAAGGTTTTTATGTAAAAAAAACAATTGAACATGTATTTAAAATGCTTGATAAAAACTGCGCACTGCTCAAAGCTTTTAACATTTTGCAAAACAAGGGGAGGCTAAGTACACGTATCTAGGTTATTGATGCATGACACTTATTTGACATAGGTATAAACATGACTTCGCCTCATCTGTACGTATACCCACGTTACTCCAGACGGGGTTTGAACTCCGAAACAACTTACTACATCCGCCTACAAGTACGCCACTAGTTTGGGTGGCACCTACGGACATGTCAGCCAAGATTGTTGGCCCTTATGTCAGACGTCACGCCACCCCCTCACGTGTGATTGAGGCTAGCCAAGCAAAGCACCTAAGCTCGCACAACCCAGGCAACCCAGCATTACAGAGGTGCATAGTTCGGTCACGGTCTGAGGGATTGTGCTAGAGAGCAAAACTTCACCCAGGAGGAGGATCTAGCCGCCCACACCCTCCGCACCATAGACGAGCCCACAGGCAGGTAGAATATATGGCCGTGCACCGCCGAGGAACTTCAGTTGTTCTCCAGTTGTAATTCTGAGTTCATCTCCAGCAGCTCGCTCAATCACCTCGTGAACTGGGACTCTCTGCTGACCCCAACGTCTTCACAACCTACCAGAAGCTCCTCAAGACCTGCACCAGCAACCCCCGAAGAAGTTTTAGAACCCCTTGAACAGCCTACCCTTCTGGTAACGGCAACTGTATTACCCTTCTGGTAGTGGCCCTAGAAGTCCCTTCTGGACAATGTCATTGAGATAGTTAGGGACAGTTGTTGTTATAGCTACCTAGCTGCATCTGCTCTTGTTCAGGTTAGACCCAGGTCCCCTTCACCTGGTTTACGTAGTTTACTTCCGTTCAGTTTCTGATTAGTTAGGAGGTAGTACGGGCCACTGTGTCTATTTCTCATGGAATAAACATGTTTTCTCTCTAAACTCTCAGTGCTAATCCTAGGATGACTGTGATTTTATCCTCTGTAGAAGTCAGCCCACCAGGGTAAAGAAGGAGACTGCATCATTGACAACCAATTACTGAACCTAGAGTAGGACTGTGGGCTCCCTTAACTGGGCGCACGTAAGTTGTAAAAGAAACCCAGTCGACGGCCACCTGTACTATGCACCTGGTGCGCAGTAAGGCAGAGCTACAACCACTAGCAACATAATCCAAGGGCTGTCAGTCAGCTAGTCCAGCTGATTCACTCCATCCACCGTGCTGAACTGACGCAGGAAGGAGTGATAGATTGGTTCTGGACGACTGCCAACCTTTGGACATACACCCAACATCATCGTCGGACATCCAGGCTAAACCCACCACGCTGAATTGTCGCTGGTTGGAGTAATCGGGTACGACTCTGGTCGGCTCGGCCTCGGCTTTGTTCTACACCTAGCTAGGAAACATAGTCGTCTGCCCTCCTCTCACGAGGTTGATATTTGTACCTACCTGTATGTAGAGACAGGTATTTTCGGTAAAAATATTTGCATGGCTTTGTCACTTTTCAGAACATTATTTCGGTATGTTTTTTGCTACTTTACTTAGAGAAAAGAAAACAATAGTTAAATCTTTAGCAACACTTGAAATAACACATCAAAAATAAAAAGTAGACAAAATTACATTATCATATTTCAAAACACAAAATATTACAAAAATTAGGACACTTTTAACATAAACTCAGAGACATTGCCAAAGTTAACATTATTTCAATGTATTCAGGAATCGGGTTTGTCCTTCGGTCAGACATAATGTTGTTGTACGTTGAAAATAACCTTTCGAAATCAACATTGTTTACTGGTATCCACAATGACTTGATAGCAGCATCTACAAAACTACCAAGCTGAGACTTAAATGATAGCAGAATTGCAATAGTGTCAACATCTTTCCCTGCTTTGCACATACTAGGAGCCTGTTCCCCTAATACAAAATATGGTACAATTAGTTCAGTTTTTGCAAGGACCTTAAGTATTGGAGTTTTTTTTTACTAAAACACAAACGTCATTATTTTCTACAGTACATTTCATTATGTTTCTAGGGTCAAACATTTGCCCAGGGAAGAAAAGAAATCTTTTGAACTGTCAGATTCTATTAGCCGGTTCAGTTTATGCATACTTTTTTCACCTACGGACTGAAACAAACATGTCAGTTGTGCCTGACTTTGTTTTGGCAGTTAGGCAAGTGCAGCAGAAGTTTTTTCAAAAAAGAACCCATCTTTAAGCAAGATGAAGCTCTTGGACAAGTCACTAAAATTTGAATTGAGTCTGTGTGCCAGAGGAATCTTCCTGCATTCTAATGTTAGTAATAAGTTGCAGCAGTGTACACAGTGTTCAACAAGCATTGCGGCATGACAATGGATTTGATTGACTTCACACAAAGTTAAAGCCTTGAAATAAGTTACAGCAACACTTTCTTCTGCAACAAATTCAACAAGGTCATGTAAAAACTTGCACAAATATTCTACACTCTTGAACCGAGAGTTCCACCTGGTGATAACAGGCATGGGGAAAAGTTTTGCTTTGCCACTTTCATTCACATGCTTTTCTGCCAAGAACTGTATGTAGGCATGCTTTCTTTTTAGTGTGTTCATAAATAAGTGTGGTTTGGATGACACAGTTGTTCAAATCACTAAATTCCACAGCCCAGATATTTCCCACCAAGTTCAGTTTGTGAGCCCAGCACTGTGTATGAACCAAAAATATTCAGACACCAAAATTCTGATGGCACTGATGCTCTTCTCCATGTATCTTGCCAAATCTGATGTTATTGAAACTATGTTCTCATAATGAATCCCTAACTTCTGAACCATGCCTACAGTTGCTTGTGAGCATTCGGTAGCATTTGCATAAATTTTCACACCCCCAACAAAAAGTTTTTGAACTGACTCATCCCCACAGCCATGCACTCTTATAAGAACTACGAACACACACTGTCCCTTCCTAACTGTCGTTTAATCACAGAAGATTGAAAAACTTTGATCTTTAACAGCTTCTTTCAACCTCTGTTCCTCCTCGCAAATAACCTCTGGAACATAGCCTTTGTTTATCCTACACACGAAAGGCAAGTCTCTAGCACCTAACAAAGAAAAGTAGTTAACAATGGATAATTTAAATTTTTCATTAAATTTTTGCAATTATGTAAATCTAACTATGTTCTACTGCAAAGAGATTAACTTTTCTGTGCTTATGAAATTGTTTAAATAATCAGTGCATTGAAATAGTCCTACAATAATTCATAAAGACTTAAAGAGAATTTACACCATTTAAATTATGTAAACTTTTGTGTCTGCATTATGGTACCATTTACAAAAATGCATTTTAGTAAAAGTGTTGCAAAACAGAGTATGAAACAATTTTTAAATTTGGCTAATGAAATACAAATATCTAATGGCTCCAGTACCTAACCTAAAAACAAGTAGTTAATTACCGCATTTAAATTTGGCTATGATAAATCACTATCGCTCAAACTTTCTTTTACAACTGCTGTAAAAAAATCACGCCTCTTAGCTGCATAATATTTTACAAGTAGGTAACAAACTTTTTTTAAGTAATGTTTGGTTTATCTGCTTACAAATTCACAAAATGGTTCAAACATTCCACAAAAATAAATACTAGTAGTTTCTATTTACCTTTGATTTACTTGTTCATCCATTGACAAAGTTTCGGGTTATACAATTTTTCAATTTGAATATTTGCTTTCTTGAATACCAGAGTTGTCGACATAACAAATTCACTCTTGTCAAGTTTTGCCTTTTTGCTGTAGACATCCCTTATTCCAAAGAAACTTGCCTTTTTGCACCGGATTGTAAACTCTCCTTTTTTTTAAGCGAGGCACTGTTTTTTTGATGTGTTTCATACATGTGTCCTTCTTTTGCCACTCTATTCTGACATTGCAGTATTTGCACATAAGAATTTTTTTCACATTGTCGAAGACATAGAATCCTTCACTCCAAACACTGCCTCCCTGTCGAAAACCGTCACAACCATTTAAAAATAACTTTTTGCAATAGTGCGAAACGTCCGACTGTCTACCACCACGCCATTTTAACATCTGTAGCAATTTAGATCAATACTGTGGCTCTTGCCATCGATTTATGGGAATTTGTCTAAAGTCGCTAACAATTAATTGTAAATAGACTACAATTATCAATTCATCGAAATACGAGCATTTAGGTATTTTTTTGTAATTTTTCTATTTTTATTTCCTGATTTTACTAAGCAATTAATTATTTTGCGATTTCAAGTGTATATATATTAATTTCACAAAAAGTTTGCGAGTTCCCGCCTTGCGAAAAACATGTGTGTCTACCTGTATGTCATACATCCAAAGGAGTTGTACGAAGTGGCAAGAAAGGAAGGCAGCTGCGGCCTCCAAAGCCAATGGTAGCTGTAACCCAGCCGCAACTGCACTTTGCAGAATAACTCCCCGGGAACGAGCTCAAGCCGCCCGCTTGCTGGAGAGGCCTCACCTCCCAGCTCCCTCCCACTCTTAACCCCCGATCATGACTGCCGGCCGACCACACCCGATTGTCACTGACTTCCGTCAGGAACAACCCATTCCACTAGGGATTACGAATCCCTGGTTCCAGTGTGGCTGGACCAGCAGCCCTCCTCTGGCTCACCGCAGCACCACCGTCGCCCCAGGTCAGGGCACTTGTTAACCCCAGCAGTAGCAGCTGGGTCAGCAGCCGCCCGAGACCACCTCCAGCACAGGTAAACGCGTGGCTGTGTGCCACCCAGTACGCAGGACTGCTAAGCCCACGTTTGACAGTGTACCGTGCCATAAAGCCACGCGCCCTGTATTATATATCGGCCGGGGCCCGGTCAGCTGTTAATAAGGCCAGCCAGTGGAATTACCCGTGTGTCTGTCTGACACGTCAAAACCTTGTCCGACTGCGACGTCGCCATCAGCCACCCGACGTCACGCTTCAGTATCATCTTTTGTCAGAAAATATATGCCTGTTAAAATAAATTTATATTTAAAATGTTTTATTTTCACACTAGAGATGATTGAACATCGACTTACTTGGTGAAACCTTGGGCTGCTTGAAGTTTTTGGACTAAAAAATTTTGTGTCAGATGGTTTCAAAGCTGATTCAAACTAACAATTGGCGCTTAGCCGGTTGGTGCATAATGCCGTAAAATTATAATAGTGCTTGATGCAATAGTAAGAGATTTTTTTACTGCCCTGGCATGATTGGTTTTATGGTTAACTGAAGACATATTCAGCATTTAATAAAATTTGTGACCTTAACTGTGGGTATTTTTGACATATGGACTGGCTTGTTGCTAGTTGAGGTGGCACCGATATAGGAAAAGTAGTTCCATTTTGAGCATTGTACTAAAATGGAATTTTTAAATCTGGTGACGTACTATTTTTTTAAGTTTCCATTTTGCTCACATAAGAGTAAATGTTGGCACATAGGAAACACAATTAAATTCATAAGGGATCCGCCTGACTGACACATGAAATATTTTGCAGAGGTTTGGTAGAAATAATTGTTATTCGAACACAGTTGGATAATTTGTTGTGGTGTTTACATATGAAAAGCAATTAAGTAACATTTTGTGTCCAAAGACAAGTTTGAAGTACTCATTTCAACTCCAAGGATAAATATTTTGGCCATAGATATAGCTAAAACGGGTAGTATATTCAGAATCTGTATGAGCTGTTAAATTTTTTATACAATTACAGAAAGTTTAAAGTTGTCTTTAGACATGCATTATACTTTTATATTTATTAGCATGCCATATAAATATAGGGTCACATCTTAAGTCACATTCATGTGGAGTTCACCGACGGAAAGACTGCACTTCAGTTGAGTGCCTTGCGAGTAGAGGCATTGATGCAAGTGGTGGCCTGAGAACTCTCGCACTTTGAGGCTTGAATGCTGACAATAGCCGCAGGCAGGTGGAAAAACCTTAACAGTTTAACGTAATACATGCATAATAATCGGACCAAAGGCAGTATTGGTTACATGTTGCAGAAGGATACCAATTGGACAGAAAGGAACTAGATNGCTTGAATGCTGACAATAGCCGCAGGCAGGTGGAAAAACCTTAACAGTTTAACGTAATACATGCATAATAATCGGACTGATGGCAGTATTGGTTACTTGTGGCAGAAGGATACCAATTGGACAGAAAGGAAGTAGAANCCAATTGGACAGAAAGGAACTAGATCCTAAGCAGGACTTAAGTGCTCAGTTTATGGCAGACAGCATGTACACGAGTTAATCTGTTTTTCCCAGACACTGTCTATGGCCTACATGGCTGGCGTGATATCAGCGTTCTACGACGTGGCTGTCGTCTTTATGGCAATGGGAATCACTGGTGCAGTGTGCCTCGGAATCTCCTTTTTCGCAATCCAGACGAAGGTGAGTGACAACTTGTACAATGTTTTCTGTCCAGCAAATTGCAGGTATAGTCAGGAAATGGCAATGAACTTTGTACAGTAGTTCCTAAACTTTGTGTTCTTGGAATTTGCAATTTTTTTATGAAAGCGTCTTTCATATTAAAAAATATGTATCAGTGTTGTCTATTTGCAGTATCTTCACACTTTTTGATTCAAACCTTTGTAAAATTGCACCATGTGTGACATGTTTGATTATTTGCTAGATATGTAATGTATTGCAAGTGTTTTCTCTTTCTGGTAACATAAAAGTGTTATTTTTGGTTAAATTGCACTGTTACTCATATTTCATGTTGACAGCAGTTATAAAAACCATGACAGAATTGTAGACAGTATAACCCTGTTACAACATTTCTCAAGGGCCCCAAGAAATGTCAGCATTATATAAACAAGAACTTCATTATAAAAGGGTGATTTTGTATTGTAAAATGTGTTTGTGAACCAATAAGCAGGAAAATGTTATAACAGGGTTACACTGTAGTAGAATCCTGTTATAGCGAGCACGGTAACTGCAAAACATGGTTATAACAAGATCCTTTATGAGGAACTGTCAAAAAATCACAAAAATATTCCATGAAAAAATTGTGATTTTGTGAGTAGAAACATGTATGGCGAGATCGTGTGAAGCGGGCTTGCGGCGACATTCACGACCATGTGAAGTGTGCTTTTGTTATCTGTTTGCCGTAGCTTCACCTCCCTTGCTTCCCCATACCCATCCTGCCACTGTCCTGTGCCACATTCTTCAGCTTTGGCTTTGCCGTCTCTCCTCCCTCACTGGCCGCCCAAGCACGTTTCTCTAAAAATATAATTCTGCCCTTTCTTCCTTCCCCCCTGTAATGCAGGTAATCGTGTTGTGCATTTCCGTAGTCATTCACTGTCATTGTGCCTTCAATTGTGTTTGGTTTTATTCAACTTGGATTTTATGCTTTGATCCCACGTGAACTCCGTATGAATAAATGTAGCACGTGCTGGTGATATGTTCATGTGTAATGAAAGCGCCAGGCTCCAACCAACACAGTCCTTTGTTTCTTTCCACGCTGCATCCCTGCAAGTTCAATCGTCTATCAACTACACACACATCTGTATGGGCATGCGTGTTGACTTTACTGTCACAGCAAGCACTGGCTTCAAGGTCAAGGTATGCCATCGTGCCACTGTAATTGTTCTACAGCTACAAAAATTATGCATTTATTAGAATAAACCAAGACCTTGAATAAACTACACACCCCTTATTATTAAGAGCATAAACAAAAATTACTTTCTAATTTTATTTTTAATTTATGATTAAAATATTAATTTTTTCAACGGACAGACGTTTTCCGAATAAAATGATACCGCAGAAGGGTAAACATGATCTCGCCTTGTCACCAAAAGAAGCACAAAAGGGATGAGGCAGGGTGGCGACCTTCCTGGAAAACAGGGATAACATGGAAAAGTCAGGGGATTTTTTATTCAGCTGGGAGAAGTAAGGGAATTTTGTGAATTGTCAGGGAATAAATAAATGTAATTTAAGTGTCCGTGGCTGCAATTAAGTTATCTTAAATATGGTAGGATATCTATTTGTTACACTTCATCAGCAATTGTATTGCAGATCCTAATTTTTATCTACTTTGAAAAATAAATATGAACCTAATACCAAACAACGCCATCGTGCAACTACGAGGAAGGAGGCCTATTTTTGCAGTTGAATTGGTATTAAACTATTCACAATTGTTCACAACAAAATGTTTACTTCACCCCGTGATTGTTCATCTCATCAAAACTTGCTGTTACCAAGCTTTGTAACCGTCCATCTGACTAAGGTTGCCAAACGCAAACAACTGTAAACTGTGGGCCGTGCATTCACAACGTGTTGGTGCCAAACCATCTCGTTGCTACCAAATCAAAACTTGAAAATATGTCAGTGCTACCTTTGCTTTGGTTTCAAGTTTTTATAATTTATATTTTGCATTTTGTAAGGTTGCAGTTGGAACACTGCGACATTCAACTGTTAAGACGACTGAATACAGATGAATATGAAATCGTAGTTTTAATGCTAAAATCTCGGGATTCTTAAAATAAACTGCACAGAAACGTTAAACGCACATTTTCAGTGCTAAAATAGTTTTGAAAAACATTTGGGATGAAAAACTGTCGTAAAACAAAAAGTATGTAATGAATAAAATATGCCTTTAATGAATATTTTTAGGAATGTCAAACTCGATTCCGTGATACCTGCTATTCTTGAAGAATTGTATAATCGAGAATTGGAAGACAAAGAATCGAAGCATTAATAAACCAATTACTACAAATACATAACCTATCACCTCTCAAAAAATGGTTTAAAATTACTTGATTTATGCCAGTAATTGAACCACTCGTGGAAAATTATTTTGTGCATGAAAATATGAGATGCGGAAACAATCTGAAAATAAAACCACTGCCCGTGTTCAAATTCACCATTTAGTATTTAGTAGCTTCAGTTCGGGAGCGATTTGGTAGTTTTGTATTTTAGCAAGTTTCATTACAACATACAAAAAAAAAAGCTAAATACTAAATCAAATACCCAGTACTCAAGTACATATCATTTTGTCAACTAATTGAGGTTACGTGACCTTTTAGTAAACTAAAAGTGCCAGCTCAAACACTGCCTCGCCTTTTGCGTGACCTATACTCGTCTCACTCAAATAAAAAAGAATGTTTTAAAAACCTACCACACAGCTTGCCGTTAATGTTTCCAGATAGTAAAATTGCTGAGAAAATAAAATTACAGCATGATAAGCAGGGTTACTAAATTTTGTATGGTCTGAGTCCATATTTCAAAACTGAGCTTTCGCAAGTACTTGCAGACTGTGAGCAAGTTACCTGAGGATTTGATGAATCGTTAAATAAAGTAACAGATAAACAAGAAATGGATATTAATGTTAGGTTGTGGGACCCAGTTACAGGCGAAGTGACAACTAGGTACCTTACGTCAGTATTTCTGGGCCACACCACTGCTCATGACTTGAGCTGTGTTTGGCCTTTCCTTAAGAAACTGATCCAGGTATTGATGTACGGCCTGAATGTTACCGTAATTTCAACTAGACACGGGCAGTTGTGGTTTGCACACATTGCATTGTGCATGTAAGGCTGGAATTACAGACACATGCTGGAATCTTGCCAAGTTCTTACTACGAACCTTGTATAATTTGTTTAAGTTGTCCCCAGCACGTTTTGAGCAGATTATACAGTTTGCAGTTCCAGTACTCTGTTTCCTCTCAAATTTTGTTCTGTTCGGTGGTTAGAGAACCAGGTTGTGGGTCAGAGGGCAATTGATATGCTACCTACCCTCATAATCTATGTGAAAACAGTTAAGATAGAAAAGAAAGCTAACCTGTCAACCAGTTTCACGATTGTTGAAAAATGTGTTAATGATCCTCTGTTGGGTGCTAAACTTGCCTTTTAGCTTCAGACCTGGAACCATTCCGTAGAGAAATCCAAAGTGGTGCACCAGTGGCCCCCTTTTCTGCATTATGCATTGTCCTCAACTTGCAGGAATCTTTTGGACAGATTTGTGAAGTATGATATCCTGGACAAGGTATCACTCCCTTCTCTGGACATAAGTCTTGAATGTGAAAGAAGAGAAGATAGGACATGGCTACTCATAGTGCAATTAGGAGATGCAGGGAGGATAGTACTTCTAAAGTCGCACACCTTGACATAACTGCCTTCCGTAAAGAATGTCAGATCTGTTTGCAAACGGTAACCAAAAAGATTTTTGAAAAGTCACCCCTAAAATTTAGGTTGACCAAAGCAGTGTCCTGTTTTGATCCATCTGTGGCTGCTGAGACAACTGTGGCATCCAAATGCTTAGAATTGCTTTTGTCTGTATTAGTTGACCGCAAGCTTATTGATGGGATGAGTGCAGACAGAGAGACACCTCTGCACGCGTCCTGGTGCAACAAATTTGTTAAAAAAATTTTCACTTAATGATAATTTGATCTCTTCTGGCTAAGTTGGTGTGATGATAATACAAAAAATTTGTGCAAGGTCCTAAAGCTAATCATGTCACATGGCAACAGCAGTGTCGAACAAGGTTTTTCAGTAAATTCAGAGTGCAAAGTGGAAAACTTGAGAGAGGATTCACTGGTTGCACGGCGGATGGTGTATGATGCTGTCAAAGCAGCAGGAGCGAACAACATTACAACCACAAAGAAAATGATACACGCTGTAAGAATTGCTGGCTCGCGATCAAAGGAGGTTGCTGAACAGCACCGCAAGGAAATGTTGGAGAAAGATGGTTTGGCAGCAAGAAAGAAAGGCAAGTGATGATTTGAAGGTGTTGAAAGAAAAGAAAGCTAGGCTTTTACTTGATGCACAGAGAGAGGCAGAATTTATTGAAATGGAAATAACAGGCCTTACGAAACTGGCTTCTTAAATTGGTGATGTGAGTGTGTGTGTGTTTTGTTCAGAACTAAAACCACCTTAGGCTTAGATAAAGACAGCATTGTGGCACAAATCTATCTATATTTGGTGAGTTAACCCTTCTTTATTATTTGTATTAGAGTTAGGGTTTATTTGGCATTGTTAATTATATGTTGTCTCAAATTTGGTCTGTTGCCTACATTTGAACATTGAATTAAAATGCGGTTTAGAATTTGCATGTCTACAGATTTTTTTCTTTTTACTACTGACCAGTTAATACAGTTAAAAAAAATCTATCTAGATTTGACTTTTTCACTGCATCACAACTATAAAAGAATGCTTATTTTCTAACTGTAGGGAACTCAAAAGATTTAGCTGTTAATAATAAATAGTTAATGTGAAACAATACAAACATATTTAGTTTGGAAAGGGAAAAAAATAATTTGGGTCTGGAAAACAGGAAAAAGTTAGAGAATTTTTTTTTCACAATGCAGTAGCCACCCTGTGAGGGGAAGGAGGAGTAGCAATCCTCACANTTTCTTTTTACTACTGACCAGTTAATACAGTTAAAAAAAATCTATCTAGATTTGACTTTTTCACTGCATCACAACTACAAAAGAATGCTTATTTTCTAACTGTAGGGAACTCAAAAGATTTAGCTGTTAATAATAGTTAATGTGAAACAATACAAACATATTTAGTTTGGAAAGGGAAAAAAATAATTTGGGTCTGGAAAACAGGAAAAAGTTAGAGAATTTTTTTTTCACAATGCAGTAGCCACCCTGTGAGGGGAAGGAGGAGTAGCAATCCTCATGGCCCGGTTGCCGGTATCTTTGGCTCCAATCTTGTGGTTATTGCGGCCGTTGTCGCCTGTGAAGGTGGTGCATGAANAGCCCGGTTGCCGGTATCTTTGGCTCCAATCTTGTGGTTATTGCGGCCGTTGTCGCCTGTGAAGGTGGTGCATGAAGGCCGGTCAAGGGCGACACGCACCTACACGCCGGAAAACCCACTCCAGTCACCTAGGCCTCAGTTTTAACAGATTTTTGCCAATTTTTTTTGTTTGTTTTTCATACTGTGGCATACCAATTAAAGATAGTGACACAACTACTCTTGCATTTTATCGCTGTGGCTTAACGAATGTCTTTTTAATAGATTTTCATCAAGTTTTCTTGAATTTTTTGCTGGTTTTGAGTAAGCCTNCTGTGGCTTAACGAATGTCTTTTTAATAGATTTTCATCAAGTTTTCTTGAATTTTTTGCTGGTTTTGAGTAAGCCTCGCACCATGCATTTACAACAATCATTTTACGAAAAATTGCACACAGTTTATTCAAATAAATACTAGTGATTTGTGGCAATATTTCACAACTAAATTGAGTGTCAAACACAAATATGTAGTGTAAAATCGTCATATGTTAAGCAAAAAATGTCATCGCTCTCTTTATGCTAGTAATTTATCTCCTTAATAATTTGCACACTTTTATAAACTTGGGAATTATTATAATCGCAACAAGTCTTGGTAACTTACAAACATGTTACTTTATTTTACTATCAGACAGAGAAACACAATGTCAAAATTATGTTATCCCAGAGTCTGGTCAGGTCGGGTTTTTTTTGTAACTTTTGATGCAGTCCGTAATTATATCTGCCCATGGTGGGTATGATTTTAATCACAAAGATATGTTCAAATAGAGTTTACAGGTTTTGTTAACTGAAAACTTATAATTTTCCCACCTCAAGCTGTTTTTAAGCAAGAGTTGTTAGCTATGGTTATTTTTCTTACCCCACTTTTAAACATTTTAAGTTTTAACGCATTGTGTAGAGGGTGGAAAATGGTATTTATGCATGACATTTATAGCTTTTAAATTTTTACTTGTAGCATGTATATAGCATTTATTACCAATTAAAAAATTTTTACGTACACTAATTATGATACGAAAAAAAAATTGAACTTAACAACTAAAACATTTATTAGTTAGTTATAAAGACAAACATTGACATAGCCACAAAACTGTTTAAGTCTTTTCATCAGTCAGTTACGAAAATGAACATTATTGACATAGCAACACAGCTCCTAAAGTTTTTTCCTTCACATTGAATTAAAAGCCAGCAATAGAATCGAAAGACAGCGTTGAACAAATGTCTACAGTTTCCTCACTCATTTTGGTTTGTCCCATTTTCACGTAAACACAATGGGAACAGTTGCTGTAGCCATTAAAGTACAACCACTTTGTCCAAAATTTGCGTATATGTTGATAAACACAGCGTGTTTATCTACCAATGGTCAACGATCAATATATACAGAACCATAGTAATGCACGTTCTACTTTGATTGCTCCGCTAAGAAAATATACCGTGGCCATATATTTTTTGTCTCATATTGTTTGTAGATGTTACCACTGGCAAAAGCAGTGTTGGCTGCAGTTATGGATGACGTAATAAGTTACTGCAATATGGTGCAGTCTGTTGTTTTTATGCAGTAAATTAAATTTGAGACTTTTTCGTGCCAATTTGCTAGAAAATGTGATTTTTGTGTTTAATCGCAGGTAAATAACTTACCACATTTATTCACTGCAATATCATTATGATTTTTCACCTTCTCTAGCAATAGTAATTGTACCTACCCTTGGTAGGGGAACGGGGTGATGGTATTATTTTAATCACAAATATATCTTGGGATAATGTTTCCAGGTTTCATTCATTAAAGATTTATCATTTTCCAGTAAATAGCTGTTATTTGGTTTGAAGCGGTCGTGTGATGCTGGGGCAGCTGGGTAATCGATTGCGGGACAATGCTGTGGCGGCCGAGTAATCAATTGCTGGCTGAGCGGCTAAACGTATGAGACGAGGTCAGGTTTTCTGTTAATTTTGACGCAATTAGTGATCGTATCTGTACTTGTTGGGTATCATTGTCAAAAACGCATGCCTACCTGCCTAAATAAACTAACATTTCATTAATATAACCGGTTATTTTCCCATTATATAGGCTTAAACACAATTTTTATTCACTTGTAGGGCGATTTTTGGGGTTTGGGGTTCAAAATCAGTCCAATTTGGTTATAGCGATGATCGAACCCTGAACCATGACTCCTCGCTATAATGGGACTCTACTATACTTCAAAAATTGTGGTTGTTAGAAATATGCACATGTATCTTGCCGAATGACTAATGAGGGAGAGTACAACACAAACTAAACTTACCGTGATGCCATCTTGAATGCCACTGACATCCTTGTGTTTGGGTAGGGACTACTTGCAGCGTAAGTAACCATTCGCGCACTAGCACGCAATGTCCATGTGGCTGCACACAGCAGTTTATACATACAAATACAAAACATACGATCAATTGATGGATGGATCTTGCATCTGTGTTACTGCCTTTAAGGCATGGTTGAGACAGTACATTTTTGCGACTATATTTTTGTCATTTGCGTTTTTGATGCAGTAATATCTTTGTTTTTTTTTTTTTGTACCTGTTAACATGCACTGATGTTTTATTTTCCAGTGGGACGTCACTGGATATGGTCTTTACTTGTTTGTGGCTTCGTGGATTATTTTGATCTTTGGCATAATCTCCATTTTCGTTGCCATCTATGTGGGAAGTATGATCATGAACCTGATCTACTCTGGATTGGTTGCCCTACTGTTTTCTATGGTAAGCAAGCACAGGTCCCATCACTTTCTGTCTATTATTTTGTGATGCCTATTGCATCCCAGACTTTTGACTTTGCAAGTTAAGGGGAATTACTAGTAAAATTTCTTAATGCTACAAGGTCACATCTGGCGATAAGAAAGCATTGCAACAGCCCTCCTAAGACTGTGATGTGTGTTTGCAGGAAGCTGAATTCCTCGCAAATTTGATTTGTAATGGTAGGATATTATTACATTGCATGTAAGCTAAATGATTTAACTGCAGATGTCACTTCATGCTTTTCTTATTTTCCTTAAGGAAATTATTTAAGAAAGGCCTAAAAATGCCCTTCTTTAACCATTTTCACTTTTTTTTTCTCTTTGTCTTTTGATAGGATTACAGTAAAATGTGGCGGTTGTAGATAAGTGTTTTTTCTTTCCTGCAAAGTAGTCATATTCCCAGAATATATATTTAATGAGATTTCTTGCATGATTTTACGGACAATTTAATATTTTGTTGACCATGCATACATTTGGTTATTGAAAATCAAATGTGATGGTTGAAAAGTATGCTGTTCATTATTACTCTGTTTACGATATTCTTCTGCAAAACAGTGTTTGAAGCTGTATTAACAGTGTTGTATCTTTCCTGCAACAGATTACGGTATTAAAACCACGTAATAGTCGCCACTTAAAATTCTGAGAAATCAGAACACACACACAGCTTGTTTATGATATTTTCCATCGCAGTCACAATGCTTCCTTATAGCAAGATGTGACCTTGAAGCATTTTATATTATTTACTGGGAATACCCCTCAACAATTGCTGGTAAGAGATTATTTTTTTTGTTGTGTTGGCAGTACCTAGTGTATGACACACAGCAGATAGTGGGCGGGCGTAAGATTGAGCTGTCCCCGGAAGAATACATCTACGGAGCATTGCAGTTGTACGTCGACATCATGGAGATATTCCTGGCGATCCTGCGCCTCGTCGGCCGCAAGTAATTCCAGCCGAGCATGTTGTGCAGCTTTCGACTGGTCACAGAATGTGAGCAGTCGTAAGCATGAGAGTTTTTTGTATGTGTAAGGGATGGACCAATTCTTGCATTTTTTTAGTTTCTGTACGTCATCCCGTTATACATGTGTTTTTGCACTGTTCAGTTCTTCAGTCTACTTTGATTTAGTTCAGAGTAGAAGTACGTTATTTCAGTAATTCATATTTTATTTATGCAAACACAATAATTCATATATATTTATAGTCGAGTGTGCAAAGTATTTTAACCACCAGGCACGTAAAAAGAATGCTGTATATGGATTATACATTATAAAAATTTTATTTAAGTAATGTTATTTAACATGTTTAAAACATCTGCAGTAACTATTGTAACTAGGACTGTCTTAGATAACAGTGTTAAAAATTGGAATTGTTGGGTAATAGCTTAGATTTGTTAATTCAAATTCCTATAGGAATAATTGCAGACATGAAAGAATTTGTTTTGTAGACTTGTCCCAGCAGTAGTATTTACGTACTCTGAAGTTCGATACCTCAACATAAATGGTGCTTCCAAAACACACTACAGAATTTCTTGAATTTAGGTACAATAGGTTTTCAAAGTACTGAGAATATGTTAAAAGTTTCAAGTACAAGAAATAGTACCATCACCAGGCAGTCTCCTTTAGTGCAGAAAGTTAATTGTGTATCAATTATACTTCGTAATTTTATGGGGAGTAAAAAATTTGCAATAATTGTGCCCATCATAACAAGAAATTAAAAGGTGTACCATCACCTTCATTATAAGTGGGAGTATAATTCCAACAAAAGTATTACTATTTTTATTATTGTATGCATACATAAGTTTTTCAAAACTATGAGATTTAAAAAAAGGCATTTCATTGCATTTTTTTACTGTGTTGTAAATAATTTGTGTGTTTGTTTACTATTAACAGTATCATAAGTAAGACTTTCGGAATTTAAGGTTTCTCTATATCAAATATTTTGTAGGTAGACCTCTGTGTTTACTGACTGATGTTTTGTTTCTTGCCTTGTACCTATGTCGTAAGCTGTAGGATTTCGTAATGTTATTCATGCCTTTTTTTTAAATGTATTAATTACTTTTTTTACATTCGTTTGTATGTTTTTTAAAAGAATGTCACAAACTATGTATTAACTTGATATTCTTAACATTTCTTTTGATACTCTCTTCGGATGTATTGTGTTGAATGTAGTTAAATAGTTTTGTGTACTCAGTACTGCATTACATATTCAATCAGATATTGCATTTTGGTTGCTACTTAATGGTTCGGTTAAATTTCTGTTTTATGTATGTATACTTTTTAGTTTTGTAGGGGAAAAAAAGAATTGTAGCATTCTCTGTGAATATGTGTTACAGTGTATAAAAAACATGTTTCTGTATTGTGATATGTCAGTGCATATTTTCTAAAGTAGCAGAACTGTTTGGTGGGATATGTGGTTGCAAGGTTACAGAAAGTGCCATGTTAATGTTGTTTTGCATGAAGTCCTTTCACCGTCTCTTTAGAATTTTCAGTACAGGTCTTGCTGCTATATGCAGTAATTTTTCATGTTTCCTTAATAACTTTTCTTTTAGTGTAGTTATTAACATATCCTTACAGCAACATCTCATATTACAAGTTATTGCATGTATTTGCTCCTAATTTTTGTTTGTTTGGTAGTTTTATAAAGGTCAAAACTTTTCTATATTCAGAATTTTATATTATGTTTCGACCTAGTGGTACATTAGTGCTTAAGATGTTATGTCGGTACTGTTGGGTAAGTTAAATACAGTAGCTCCTCTGTAGTCAGTTTTAAATCAAAATATTTTTCTTATAAATAAAAGAATATGATGCCGTGGATAAGACTTCGCCTTAACTCTACTGTAGTAACAGTCACAGAAATGTTGCTAAAGTTATTAAAATGCCTGTAGTTGTTCAGACTTTGTCATTCATGCATTATACACAAGCAATTTCAAACAAACAATAAAGTTTGTTGGAACGAAATTGGTTCAGTGGTTCTCATTTTGCTGTAACATAATCTGAACACCAGCTGCAGCATTAGCACACTAATTCTACTGTGCACTGCCGTGCTCAACTATGTATAACACAGCAGCACTGAACAGTTCATGACCTTGAGATAACGCTTATCTTATCTCTTGTTTACTGACTGCATTGCTTCTCTTGTCAGTTGCATCATTCGTGCAAGAGTGGTGTAACTCTCATTCACTGTTGAGATTACGCTCAGAACGTGAGTGCTGCTGTTACCATTTGAAGCATTTTGCTTGCTGTTTCTGGAAATTCCTTTTCTCAGCTACTTGCTAATAAGCTTTTTGAAAAGCTGCCAAAATTGCATGCTAATAACAAGCTTTTTGAAAATCTATCAAAAATGGAGGGAAAAAATTACTGCACCTGACCAGAAGAAACAAATTTTTCAAGGCCTTGAAACAACTTACCATCAACAAAAAAAGGCTATATTTTGAAAAAGAGGTGCAAATTGGCTGTGGGTGTAAGATAATATTGTATGCACAAACTGAAAATTGTAGAATTAAATTGTAATTTTTCTCTGCAAATGTATTTTGCAGAAACACCTCAAAACATGAAGAACTAAGTAATGAGTAATTTTTGTTGTTTGTCGCTGAACATCTCTGCATGTCTTATCCACTGTATCATGTGGGCTGATGCAAAAAGAGAACAAAAATACCGTAATTTACAAGAAAAGAGGTGCATGTCGTGTAACAAAAGAAAAATTGTGTGAATTCCTCTTTCTACTAGTACCGTATTTACTCATGTGTAGCGCGTCCTTTTCCCCCCCAAAATAAAGGGAAAAAATTCTGGGGTGTGGACTATACATAAAAAAAAAATTAAGGAAGGAGTGGTAGTCTTAAACTGTCCTGAGATGTTTAGAGGAAAGTGTAACGTAACAGTCATCACATTTCTCGCTCTTACATCACTCCTCACCCTTCTCTCTCTTTCAGCGCCTCCTTCAGTTTGCCCCTCTATCCCTCCCCTTTTTTTTTTGGCTTATCCATATCCCTGTTCCAACTGCTTCTCTGCAATGCTTACGCAATACATGGGCAATAAACGTGTAACGATGAATGCCGGAAGTTCGCGTGCTTCTTACACTGAGAGGTTTAAGCTGTCAGTCATAAAATATGCTGAAGAAAATGGAACTAGTGCTGAGGCTTGGCAATTTGGTGTGGCTGAAAGTAACGTCCATGGCGGCGGAAGCAACAAGAAAAGTTAATTTTGACATCTCGTGATTGGCAATCATTTCGTAGCGAAAAATGCTCAACATCCCGAGTTGGAAAGAGAAATGCTGTAATATGTTAATGAAAGACGTAGTGGTGGTTTTGCAGTGACGATGGAAATGATAGCACGTGAAGTAGCATGTGTACACGAATTGCCAAACGGTAGATTCCGTGCTAGCGTAGGGTGGTGCGCGAGATTTCTGCGGCGACACGGTCTCACAATACGCAGACGGACGACACCGGCTCAGCGTCTACCTGTCGAGTACGAAGACAAGATAATTTCTTTTCGTCGATTTGTGACGAATCTTGGAAAGGAGAACAATTGATCAAAAACCAATATTCAGGGACTTCCCGATGGCAACAATTGTTGCAGAAAAAGGTGCTAAATCAGTCCCTATCAGAACAACGGGCTGTGAGAAGTAAAGATGCACACGCATGCTGGCTATCACAGCAGACGGGCAGAAATTACCCCCATATGTTGTACTCAAAAAGAAAAGCATGCCAAAGGAAAAAATACTCCCTGGGGTAATTGTCAGTGTACAAGAAAAGCGGTGGATGGAATAGAAACTGATTTTAGATTGGATTGACACTGATTGGGATCGCTGACCCGGGGCTCTTCGTAAACGCAGGAGTTTGTTGGTTTGGGACAGCTTTAGAGCCCACCTAACGGAGAGGGTGAAAGGAAAGTTGTAAGGTCTGTATACTGACATTGGGACTATTCCAGGTGGCCTAACTTCAGTTCTCCAACCTCTCAATATGTCTGTAAATATGTCTTGCAAAGGTGAATCTTGCAAACAGTATTCCGATTGGATGTGCGGTGGTGATTATTAGTCATGGACGAAGGTCGGTTCTTAAATGCGAAGCGAAGCTTGCAGCATGCAAAGGAATTTCTAAGAAAAATTGAAGTCCGAGGATTTAAACATATACATATTAATTTATAGTAGCCTACAGTTTTCAAGTACTGTTACTGCCAAAAAAATGTATGCCTACTAGACACTGAGCAATGGAATAAAACATATCCTGTACTGCTGGAAAACTGAAATATCAAAATCTACACGAAAGTAATTATTATACATTTAGATACCTACAAACTTCATAAAAACTACCATGCTCCAAATATCCAGTCCCATTTGGCACCACCACCGCACAGTGATATCAGCAGGTGGCTATCAAC
Organism: Clitarchus hookeri; assembly: GCA_002778355.1. Lineage (NCBI taxonomy): Eukaryota > Metazoa > Arthropoda > Insecta > Phasmatodea > Phasmatidae > Clitarchus > Clitarchus hookeri. Next base: position 741,724 of record NQII01001144.1, on the reverse strand, counting down.
GTTTGGCTTCTTCCATTTCCTCCTACAAGGACCCTTGTCAATATCAGGCTAGATAGTAAACTTGCTGGATGGTGGTGGCATTAGGGCCTCAGAGAAAGAGAATTGAGCCACTTTCACTGCTTACAAGTAAAGAGGTCAGTTCTTCCAAAAAGCTGTATCAGCTGTGGTACGTATGTCATCCCAACTCCCGCACGTGATAAATGTGTTAACTGTTATGACATCGCTGCACATGTCAAAATTAGAAAGGCAAAGAAACATTAAGTTTTTGAGACAGAAAATCCACACTGTAAATGTTATGGTTGGCCACCCTCCTATTAAACAGCCTTCCACTGGTGTGTGTGACTCGATATCTTGTTCGCCTAACAAAAAAAAGAAAGGGAGAAAGAAAGAAACCTAGGAAAGTGCACGGCTGTAACATTCACTCCCTCCCTTTGCTGGCCGACTGACCATCCACGATGTCAAGCTGGTAGATTATTTCAACAGGGTGGAGCTTGGGATAAAATCTACAAACTTTGTATGAAAAACAGTGTAAGTTGAGTATCTTTTCCCAGAGTGCTTCATTCCACGGGAAAACTTTCAAAAGGCCGGCACAGCTCTACAACCACTCAAACGGGAATGTAAATTATTTGCAATTTTCGCATAAGATATTTGAAGTTCGAATACGAATAATTCGTAAATTACTATTTGTAACTATTTGAACATCCGCACACCCTTATTAATGATACTGGCTGCTGGTTTTGGGTAAGAAAAACACTTGGTGAAAATTTTTGACTTTTCACTAGAAGATTTTGTATTTAAAGATTAAGTTGAAGGTACAAAAGTCTTCGATTCGACTTTGAAAATGCGAAGCTTCGCACACTCCTAGTGATGATGAATGCACACCGAGGGGGAAGTTCTCGAGTGGATACTAACTGCCTGGCGAATGGTGAAACCGGAAATTGTAACCTGCAGCTTCAAGAAGTATGGCATATCCAATGAAATTGATTGTACAGAAGATGGCGAGTTATGGAATGCTCCTGAAACTGAAACTACCGACGAAGAGGAATTGGAGCAGCAGGAGTCGTCCTCCGAGAGTGACAGTGATAACTGAAATTTTTTTTTTCCCCACCACCTGTAATGTGATTGTGATCCATTGTTTCTATCATGTTGTTTATGAAGAAAAGCTTTTATAGATGTTGTTGTGCATTGTTACGAAGTATTATAATTATTTTTTAACCATCTTCACAAAAGTATTTTTTTACCTCCCAGGTTTTGAGTGCAGTAAAATATGTCCAATTCAATACTAAATATGGTTTCCAGTAGCTGTGACTATTTTTTTTTATTGGTATTTAAAATCAGTGATAAAAAGTTTATTTGAAATAATTATAACATATCTTGCAAGTAAATATTTATCTTAACAGTGATAATGCATTATTGGTGTTTAATTAGTACATGCTGTTTGTAGAATTTCACTTTGTGTCCTTAAAAAAGTTAACAATCAGTAATGTAACCTGAACGGCACGCAGAAACTACATGACTGTGTTCAATTCTCGTATCAAGGTTACATGTATGTCGCAGCCACCAGTCCGCTGTCCACGGAAGTCACATGCATCCTGTCTCGCCGCAAAGCAGAGCTTCCACATGTTTACGTTTCCTCTCTCCGCCCTTTTCCAGTCATGTTGCCGATCGATAAATTCCTCTAGGCCTTCTTTGTTTCAGTGTAAAGCAGAGGATAGCCAACCACGGTCGGGGAGGGGAACAGGCGACGAGTTTTTTTTTTTAGAGTTGGCACATTCCAGCACATAAAAGCACATCACTGCCTAAAGGAAGCAGGCCGCCCACTGCAGTCGTTGACGTTCCGTAGGTTGCCATTAGTGTACAGCACTCCACAATGTTTTTGGCTCTTAGCACCACGAGTTATTTGATTAAATATTTTCCAAACATATCACAATCACCACACATTAATGTAAAAAAAAGAATAATTTGTTACATACTTAATAACAAGATGTCACAAATTGTTAGTGCAATTTTATTTTAAAAAAATTCCTGGTACGTGTTGCAAAAATCATGGTGTGCATTATACAAGAGTAAATATGGTAATAAGGTTAGCTTTACCAAAGTATGAAAAATGTTGGTTTAATCTTGCAGTGCACTTTATCAAGTACAAAGAAAGGTGCTGACTTGTCTCAATTACTCACTTTCATTTGTCCTGCACACGAGAGTAAGTTCCTAAAAAAATTACGTACTTTTGAAACTTGCATAGCAGGTATATGTATGTTTGTGCCTGTGATAAAACAAGATGTTAAAACCTACAAATATGTGCTTGCACCTGTTGTATGTTTGATATGTATAAGTGTTTTGTGTGTTTCCACACCCTCTGTTGGCAGCCACCAGTCTGTGGTGTGTGTGTTCAGCTTGGGTCGGAACACAGTCGGTGGAAAAGGTCGTCGTTCGAAAGACCCCACACACTAATAACTTGTAGCCGTTTGATTTCCTGTNTCGCACACTCCTAGTGATGATGAATGCACACCGAGGGGGAAGTTCTCGAGTGGATACTAACTGCCTGGCGAATGGTGAAACCGGAAATTGTAACCTGCAGCTTCAAGAAGTATGGCATATCCAATAAAATTGATGGTACAGAAGATGGCAAGTTATGGAATGCTCCTGAAACTGAAACTACCGACGAAGAGGAATTGGAGCAGCAGGAGTCATCCTCCGAGTGTGACAGTGATAACTGAAATTTTTTTTTTTTTCCACCACCAGTAATGTGATTGTGATCCATTGTTTCTATCATGTTGTTTATGAAGAAAAGCTTTTATAGATATTGTTGTGCGTTGTTACGAAGTATTGTAATTATTTTTAACCATTTTCACAAAAGTATTTTTTTACCTTCCATGTTTTGAGTGCAGTAAAATATGTCAAACTCAATACGAAATATTGTTTCCAGTAGCTGTGACTATTTTGTTATTGGTATTTAAAATCAGTGATAAAAAGTTTATTTGAAATAATTATAACATATCTTGCAAGTAAATATTTATCTTAACAGTGATAATGCATTATTGGTGTTTAATTAGTACATGCTGTTTGTAGAATTTCACTTTGTGTCCTTAAAAAAGTTAACAATCAGTAATGTAACCTGAACGGCACGCAGAAACTACGTGACTGTGTTCAATTCTCGTATCAAGGTTACATGTATGTCGCGGCCACCAGTCCACTGTCCACGGCAGTCACATGCATCCTGTCTCGCCGCAAAGCAGAGCTTCCACATGTTTACGTTTCCTCTCTCCGCCCTTTTCCAGTCATGTTGCCGATCAATAAATTCCTCTAGGCCTTCTTTGTTTCAGTGTAAAGCAGAGGATACCCAACCACGGTCGGGGAGGGGAACAGGCGACGAGTTTTTTTTAGAGTTGGCACATTCCAGAATGACAAAAAAAAGCACATCACTGCCTAAAGGAAGCAGGCCGCCCACCGCAGTTGTTGACGTTCTTTTAACGACCGTAGGTTGCCATTAGTGTACAGCACTCCACGATGTTTTTGGCTTTTAGCACCACGAGTTATTTGATTAAATATTTTCCAAACATATCACAATCACCACACATTAATGTAAGAAAAGAATAATTTGTTATATACTTAATAACAAGGTGTCTCAAATTGTTGGTGCAATTTTATTAAAAAAATAATAATTTTATTAAAAAAATTTCTGGCACTTGTTGCAAAAATCATGGTGCGCACTATACAAGAGTAAATACGGTAATAAGGTTAACTTTACCAAAGTATGAAAAATGTTGGTTTAATCTTGCAGTGCACTTTATCAAGTACAAAAAAAGGTGCTGACTTGTCTTAATTACTCATTTTCATTTGTCCTGCACACGAGAGTAAGTTCCTAAAAAAAAATTACGTACTTTTGAAACTTGCATAGCAGGTATATGTATGTTTGTGCCTGTGATAAAACAAGATGTTAAAACCTACAAATATGTGCTTGCACCTGTTGTATGTTTGATATGTATAAGTGTTTTGTGTGTTCCCATACCCTCTGTTGGCAGCCACCAGTCTGTGGTGTGTGTGTTCAGCTTGGGTCAGAACACAGTCGGTGGAAAAGGTCGTCGTTCGAAAGACCCCACACACTAATAACTTGTAGCCGTTTGATTTCCTGTNGGAACACAGTCGGTGGAAAAGGTCGTCGTTCGAAAGACCCCACACACTAATAACTTGTAGCCGTTTGATTTCCTGTCCTGGCTTTCACACCTGTTGCAAATTGTAAGATATGCAATGTCACTTGCAAATATGAAATGCGACTCCACTTAAGCAAAATTGTATAAGTGATTGCATCTTATTCAGTGTTGTCTTTTACACCACCCATGATCTTGGTGGAGAAGTAACAATGTACAATGAAATATATTGAAGCTTCAAAAAAACCATTTACAGTTAACTCTCGATTCTAAGACTTTCCATGGTTTGCAGGAGAAGGGTTATTATTTCTAAGGGGTTGTTATTGAATACAGAAATGTAGTATAGTGTGTAATGTAACTGGAAACAATACAGTTGCGGTGGATGTAGGCAATGTGTTACTAGCTTATCTTCAGAACAATGTGCGAATGTGTGATGGATTGTTTCTGCAGATAGGTTCAAGTACATATTATTAAGCATGTATGTTAATATTATTGTATACTTTTATAAAAGTAGTTGACATGTATGTGGTTTTTTGATACGAGAACTAACAGGGTGCGTGATGCATATGAGTAGTGCCTTTATAAGTGCGTGTACAATGTCTCGGATAACTTCTTGTTTCAACAACCGTTTGAAGATAATGTTATCTTAAGTGAAACTGTTTTTATAAGAGTTGCAGTTTGTTGTTGCCTAATTTATAATCAAAATGCATAAGGGATTAGTGCTTTTACCTTGTGGAAATCATGCCAGTGTTAATGTGCCTTGATTTTATCTTTGCCCATACTTTGTTGTACTATTTCATGTTTTGTAGCTTAGAGAATTTTACATTGTTGTATCCGATTTAATCAATAAACTGACGCATAATGCGTATTTCAGACCTTTTTTTTTTTTTGACGTGACAACGTCTTATAATTCGATAGAGCCGGCTGCACGCACGAAAAAACATGACTCATGCGGCGTTACCTCGCTCTGAGGCGTTCCATGTAAGGCTTGAAGTGCAAGCGAGAGCGCGGAACGAGCGAAAAAACATTCATCAAATTCATGAAAGACATGTTTAATGTCGATTGTGCATCAGACGTTAATAACTCAACAACACTAGGAGGCACCACCATCGATTTGACTTTTTCAAGACACATTAAACTCGAAACACTCCCTTTCATTTCCTACTTTTCCTATCATCGTCCTATTCTCAACAGAATAACACAGATTGTAAGAAATTAAATATTACACATGTTTAAAAGTTGTAAAACAATTGCTCAACGCACATTTATACTTGTAAAAACTATTAAATTGTAAAGAAAAAATTGACATAATTGTATTTATGCGTACAAATAAATCTCACTTGATCAATTTCATTGTGATTTCCAATTACCTCCTTCTCTATATACATACAAATCTATTAAACAAATGAAATTAAAATTTTCTTTTGAAAAATGCTACCATTCCATCAGTATTTTCTTAAGACGTTGTCACGTTCAACTATCGTCAGTAAACCGACTTTACAGACAACCAATTTTTTTTGTCGACTTCAAGATATGGACCAGACTGGCTGCCTCCAAGGCCAGGTGACAACCCCTCCTCAGAATACGTGAGATGACAAGAGGACTGCCCTGCAGTAACAAAGGATAGTCACACCATTGCCCTTGCATATCAAAGTCCATTAGTAACAAAGCAGGCCGGCAATGCAAGTCATTTGCCCCTAAGCGAGTGGCGGATACCACCTGCGCACCAGCAAACCTACTCTACCACTAGCCACCTCGAGAGAATACATCAGGGTTGCTCCAGATCCGAACCGAGAGGGGGATAGCGGTGTAAGATACACTGCCAGCAGAAATGTCAGTTCAAGTAAATCACTTTAGCACAAGTCATGCTTAAACGAGCTACCATTGGCCAATCTTCTCAAGGACATTGTACAAGAACGCCAAGTAACCAACACTGATGTCTTCAACGTCCACTGCGGCCTCGAAGAGTCTTTGCTTCTGGACTAACAAACTTCAGTTAGGCTTCAGTTGTTTTCATGGCTATGTAGTTGTTGCGCTTCAAGCCAACAGGCCGCTTCACCTGTCTTGCCCCACTAACATTTCCGTAGGATGCCTGTAGTGTGTTAAGACTTAGGACGTACGTTTTATTCTGGAAAGAGTGAAATACGTAATTAAATCTAACCACTGCTTATCCTTGTCTAGAGTGAACTGTATACCTCACCCATCTTGGTGGCATCCTGCAAGGGAGCAGCAGGGGACCGCTGTGTCTCACAACCAGCTTTCCAATTGTAGAGGTGGACTGCAATCCGCCTCTAACCAGTACCATACGTACGTCATACAAATTTAATTTCTTCAGGCCACCCATACCGTGGACTGCAATGTCTGGCGTGTACAGTACAGACTCTTACTAGAAAGATGCACAACAAAGCGTCAAGGCCACTCCAGTCAGCTAACTCGCACTACTAGCTATAGGGTACCGTTGCCTACCGCTTCAGTGAGGGGGTGAACTGTAGCACCCATGCTGTTCACATGCAGATGATGAAGCCGGTAGTGCGATAAGAGAGCTACCATCCTTGCTGATGATTATTCCCCTGGAAATACGCCTGCAGATGCCTGACTACCAGTGAACTAGCAGAAGCCGCCTGCAACCTTTTGGGGCCTCACTCCACAGCCCCCTCACTAGGATCCCCTGAGTTGCCAGCCCTGTGGTCAACTACCTTCGCCTAGAACTGCCTCTACTCCTGGGAGTAGAACCCAAGTCCTCTGCCAAACACCACTCTTACTGCGGGATGCTGCCTCGACTAACCTGCACCCCTTGATACCTGACCCGAGGACCCAAACCAGCTCTACAGGACCAGAGCCCTCAACTGCCCCAGGTGAGGAGTTCCAGAGGTAAGCCAGCGATCACCTTACCCCCAGCCACCCACAGGCCTCACCTCGCACAGCCCGACGGCCTACCCGGCCAACACTATTTAAGGGCCCACAAAAAGTCGGGCATCAAGATACTGCAGATGCCACCCCACTAGAAGTCACAGCCAAGTCATGTGTTCTCAAACTTACGTACTGAAGACCTAGAGACGACACGCTGTCTCCTCTACCCAAGCCGTCGCGTGTCATAAGTTTACTTCTAAATGGTAATGGTAACATTGGACTTATTGCATAAGGAGTCTCAAAAAGCGTGTTTAACAATTTTTTTAATTTCCTCGCTTAATAATTTTGCACTTAGCCCATAAGCATACACAGTCGAATCACATTATGACCACCTGCTAGTATCCAGAGTAACGGCCATCCACAGCACGGACAGCAGCTACACGAGCTGGCATTGACTCAGTCAGATGCTAATAGGTTCCATGGGCATTTGGAGCCATGCTGTCTGCGGTGCGTCACACAACTGTTGAAGGGTGTGGTGGAAGAGACAGGCGGCGATCGAGGTGGTCCCACAGATGTTCAATTGGATTGAGATCAGGGTTGTTTGAGGGCTAGGGAAGAACTTTGAAGGCTTGATCATACCCTTCCAGCCACATGTGGACACTTCTAGATGTGTGGCAAGACACATTATCACGCTAGAAGATCCCATCCTCCAGAGGAAAGACAATCATCATGTACGGGTGGATTCATAGCCAATTCGATCAAGAGTGCCTTCCACACAGATGATGATGTGACATAGAGAATACCACGAGGACGTTCCCCAGACCATAACACTGCCCCCACAGCCGTGTATTCGTCCAGCAATGGATGTTTCTAAAATGCAGTCCCCCTTAACCCAAAAGCCGATGATCATACCTTTTTGCAACTCTATTAAATTGCTTCCCTTACCCATGGACAGCCAGCTTGTCGGCCACATATACAGTTGAACCTCATTGATACAACCCTGAAGGGAACATCATTTTGGCCCTTTGTACAAGCAAAAAAAAAAAAATATATATATATTAATATTTTAACATCACATCTCAAGAATTAGCTGATAAAAGTAACAATTTTGCAGAAGATTTTTTACTTGTATAACACTTTTCGGAGAACAGTACACATTTTATCTTTACTACTATTAGTAAATTTTAATATCTGAATACAAATCTTTAAGAATACTTGTATTGTTTCCAGCATGGACTTCGTGGCAAATAACATACTCTTTAAGTTTAAACCTGTAGCTTAAAAACAGAGTCAAATTTGGTTTGCATTGTTCTTTTTTTGTAGGCATTACTAACAACTGTACAGAGTTCATCAAATTCCAGAAGTGTTTCCCTATCAACATCAATGTTTGCACAATGAATGTAATGCACAATCATTATCTTCTCTATTGTCATCTTCAGTTTCTTCAACAGTCCTAGCACTCGACTGAACGTCAACACACATCACTTCTTCCACAACAGGTGCTGCAGATGTTGCTGAATCATCATTATTATCATCATGATCATGTTCCTGAAGATAATCCGTTCCTTCCATATTACCATCAGTGTCTTCCTCACCGGTCTGTTCTTCTTTGGCACCAGTACCAGCTTTTCTGAAGCAGTTGGCTATTATAGACGATGTGACTTCATCCCAAGCCATATGTACCTTCCGCATAGCATTCAAAACGTCCCATAGTTGGTTTCCTTCTTCAGTTCCAGGTGACGAATTAATTAAGGTGTGAGACTAGTTCTTCACACACTGGATGATACCTTGATCAAGAGGTCGTAGAAAACTTGTGGTGTTGGCTGGCAGATAGAGCAATGTCACTTGTAACCCAAGGCCAAAAGCAGAATGTGCTGCACATCTGTCCAAAATAAGTAAAATCTTTCTGTTTTTGCAGGTCATGTGTTGTTCCAATTTCATTAACCATTTCTGAAATATTTTCACTGTCACCCAAGCACAGGAATTTGCTTCATAATCACAGGGTAGGTTAACAATATTCTTGAAACTTCTGAGTTTCTGAAACTTGCCTACAACAAGGGGACATAATTTCTCACCACCACTTAGGTTACAGCACAGTAATGCAGTAACACGTTCCTTGCTGCGTTTACCTCCATGGCACTTCTCACCTTTCACAGCCAATGTTTTATTTGGCAGCAGGTTGTAAAAAACTCCAGTTTTGTCCATGTGAAAATATTATCTGGAGTGAACTGATTAAGTATTGGCTGCACAGACTTTAGCCAATCCTGAGTCCTATCCACGTCGACGGCTGCCGACTCGCCACACACAAATTTTGCAATAAGGTTGTTTCGTTCTTTAAACTGCTGCAGCCAACCATTGCTAAATTTGAAATCAGGAGTCCCTAACCTCAAAGCCAGGTAATCTGCCTTTTGCTGGATTGAAGGACCAGAAATAGGTATGTTTGCTGCACACATTTCATGACACCACTGAAGCAGATTGGTTTCCATGTCCCCATGTTTATGTCCACGCAGTCGTTTTCTTGCTGAGAGTGCAGAGGCATTGTCACGAGCAAGTTCAACTTTGCTACGATTTTTTAAAATTGTAGATAATGACGATTGTTGAATACCAAATTCTCGTGCAACCTCTGCCTTTGTCCACTTCACTGATTATTTTAAGCTTCGTTAGTAACGTAAGGTCATTACGTTTACGTTTTGCAGCCATCACTAAACTTCAAAAACCAACTTGCACAATCAAAAATTTTTAAACAGGAACTTTAAAACAACTTTGCACATGTTACCAATGAAAACTATTCTTCGTCAATTGTTTTTTTCTTTTGCAGCCGTGGCCTTGGCATATCCACACAGCGAGAGAAACCAAACATTTATTTTGTAATGCGCTAANTTTTTTCTTTTGCAGCCGTGGCCTTGGCATATCCACACAGCGAGAGAAACCAAACATTTATTTTGTAATGCGCTAAAATATAGAAAGTGCGCCACTCAAAGATAAAAACAAAAGTACAAACATCTTTTTGTGTGTGTATCAAAAAAATAAAAACCCTGTAGTGCACAGCACATCAGAAAATAAATGTGTCAGTCTTGTAATTTTTCCACTGCACTTGGTGTTCACAAGATGGCAGCAACTTGCAGGTTACGAACTTCAATGTTATTAGTTTGGCATATAAATATTTTCACTGCCAGGATAGTGTTAGTCCCACGTGTGTGCAGAATTTTNTTATTAGTTTGGCATATAAATATTTTCACTGCCAGGATAGTGTTAGTCCCACGTGTGTGCAGAATTTTATCAATTTCAAATAAAACAATTTTAATAAATACAATTTTAAACTAATACAGTAAACGTAAATTGAAATATTGCGGTAAATGAAAGAATTCAATCTTGGCGACCTCAGAGCACCTCGTGGCAGTAGAGGTATCTATCGCTAGTATCGAGTTCCACATTTCCTGTTGTGCTACAAAGTATGTATATCTTTGGCCAGTTGTTTATTTGTGTTTTAGCGTTTTACATTGAGGTGTTATAAATATTGCATATTAGCTGTGTTTGTTTTCATTAAGCCATGGAATTTGTATAAACAATTTGCTAACATGTGGAATTACTGTCCTGCGGGACTAAAATCACTTTGTATTACATATTAACCGTATTTTGTATTAAGGCAATAGTTTAACATTATAAATCCTATATTGATTCATGGGACCGCAAAAACACTTTGCTCAAACGTGAATTTTGTATTAAACGGGGATGTATTAATGAAGTTTGACTACCTGCTTCACCAACCCACATCATGGGCTACGTGATGCAGATGGCACTTGTAGCAGGTGGTCATAATAATGTGATTTGACTGTGTATAGCTACAGGCTATTTTGTACATTTCTGTTTGGATATTTACTTGGTCTGAAACCTTCTCGTTCAGGTTCCTTCAGCATCTTCTCAGTGGCATCCGACCAGCTGACCTTTTTCCATGCGCCAATTGAGCTAGCACATTGTAAGCCATGACAGGTTTCTCTGGTTTTACCTAAATCTGTATACTCTTGACATAGTGGCCCGGGGAAATTCCAGTGTCTGCACGATGGCAGAGATGGAATGACCTACACAATGATCAAATGAGTTGAGATCTCGTTTATTCCCCATTCTGTGCTACTAATACTCAAATACAGTATGAATAACATCAACACTTTACATTTCGAATAAGATCAAATAGAAGCGCAGATCAGCTTGAGACTACCATTCAAATGGTTCAGGCAACTGTAATGCATGTTTATTTTCAGTGTTTGTTGTAGAACACCCCTACATTGCCCTTATTTAAAGAGACCGACTTTCTACAACTCGTTTTTGAGGCACTGTGAAAAAAATTGTAAAATTTGAGAAATCCACTGAAAAATAAATTTGTTGCCCTTTTTTCGGTCACTACACATTGCCTTTCTCTTGGAGAGTAGTTTGTGTGAGGCCAGCTCATATCTAAAAACGGATACCACCCCTCTTAAGCCAACAGTGCTATTGACTCTGCGCACCCTCCACACCTCGGGCAGCTGTATTTGTCCGGCCATAGTGCCCCCCCCNGAATACCGTTTGTTGATGACTTATTACTAGAGACCCGTTAATTTCGCGGATTCATCTGAGGACAAGTTAAACTGCATATCTGTGTGCTGTGCGTGCGTGTGTGTGTGTGTGCGCGCGCGCGCGTGCACGCTTCCATTGGTCCACAGTTTGTTAAACATGCCACGGAACGACTTGATAACTGCACAAGAAATTTTCATAACAGACTTCCAGTTTCTTTCCCATTCGCCCTCTAAAAGTGCTTCCATAAATACAAATAGTGATGATTTAATAGAGAAAAATTCCAGACGATCACAAATTATTTTGTATCAAACATTATAATTGTATTTTGTGGCCAATCTGTTTCCGTGCGCTTAATAGCATTCAGCAACCAAAGAGAGTACCCACAAAATAATGTTGCATGGTAAATTTTTGCTATAATAATTTACTGCAGCTGTCATCAGTTTTAGTGCGGATCCACTATTTTATATGTATATTTTATTAACTTATAATAATTAAATTCAATATTTAAAAAAATTTTATTCTTGTTTATTTTATATAGAATCTATCAAAATAATGAGTAAAGTGAAACTGTCACATCCATTTTCATTTGTACAGTAATACTAAAGTCATAATAAATCCTTCATTAAAGTTTATAAAAGGGTTGCACCTTACTAGGAAGCAGGCTTCAGTTACCATTTTGAGGACGAAAACAACTACAGAAACAGCACAAAGTTTCAACATTTAAAACTATTCCATCAAGATACTTACCATGTACTAACATAGTTACAGATCCGAGCAGTTGGAACTTCTATACTATTTACATATTTACAGTGTTTCAACATTTCTCCTGTTACTGCTTGTGCCATGCTCGTACGGGAAGAAACAGTAAATATAATTTAAGGATACAACTTGGCCATTAGGCTACCCATAATATATAAAAAAAAAAGGCAGGGGCTTCAGTACTCACTGTCTAGTACTTGTCAACAAGTGCACACACAAAGGACAGCACATTTTTCATTCTGTTGTACAATCTGTTGTACAATGTGTCATCCTTCGTGTGTATACCCGTCGACAAGTACTAGACTAAGTGCACTTGAGCTTCTGTCCTTTTTTTATACATTATCAAATAATTTAAAGACATTCCTAACTGGCAACCACAAAGATCACTTGATTCTTGCAGTTGTTTTGAGATGAAGGTTGCTAGCACCCATCGAGCAGATACGATTGAGCAAGTAAGGAGACAAGTCCTTTAGAATACATTCTTGAAACAATGGTGCACACGGCAATGACGTTACTACTTCGGAAGCTCTTCTGTCTACAGCTCTTCGAAGAATGCCACTCGAGATTTCGTTGAACCACTTTTAACCTGAAACAACATGCAGAAAAGGTTAATTCTGTCACTGCACCTGCATCAGACAACCCATTCACTTGTTGCACAGGAAGCATAGTAAAGTTGTTGTAAACTCGTCATAGCAAGGATACAGTAAAAAGTAGTAAAGCACGAGATTTAATTTAGTTACCTAATTTTCTAGAATCATAGGAATATTACAAAACAATTTCTTTGAAATGAGACAAGATAAATCCTACCTGCAGAAGAACTAAGTCTTAAGACTTCAATTTTAAAAATCTATAAATGAGCTATATAATAAATTACTAGAAGAATTTCTTTATTAATGCGCTAATTGCATTATAAATCATTTTTAGGTCGTTGAAAGTTATATTTCAAAAACATAAAGGTAGATTTCTCTAATTGTTTTTTCTGTTAGTACAAGACACTTTTAGTGATTTTATAATTGTGTATAAATTGTTTGCATTAGTCTCTTCGTGAAACTATATGCCCTTGCCAGTGCATTGTGACTGTTGTTCCAGGTGTCAGACAGAATACAAAAGCTTAAGTAAGAAAATGTGAAATTGTTTTCAATGTTGTCTGTTGATAAAGGTAACTAGTGGTTTTGTCTTGGAAACGTGGCTGTATATTTCTCTGAGAGTTAGGTATTTTTTGCAAGGAAATAACAATTGTTAAAAAACACAGCTTTTCAATAGGAATAACACTGCAAATTTGACGTTTTATGATTAAATTACATTTCTCAAATTATGTATGTATTTATTAAGAGCACATGACAAATTGTAACAATTCTCATGCAGAAACCTGCATTTTTGTAGCAAGGAAATAACAGCTATTTTTTGACAAAAATAACACCAACTTATCAAAAACATAACACACATTTTTGAAGAAAAAAAAACCACCTACTTTTTAAAGTTTTTACTAATGATATAATAGCCCAGTATAACACTATTTATTTACAATGAATGGCTGCTAAAATGTTTGTACATGAAAATAATCTTTTAATATAACTAAAATAAAATTTTGCAATGTACCAGAAAAATTAAAATGTAAATGTATGTTTAATTATTTTCCTTATTTCTCCGAACTAAAAGGATTGTTGTTAATTATAAACACAAAGAGTTATTTCATCATCAACTGCTATTACTATCATCACAAAGGTGCTGCACATCTCCCATGCAAAATGATTCCTTTTAAGTATACAGGAGCAGATCCAGGCTTCCAATTTGT
>NQII01001144.1:701667-718720 GCA_002778355.1 Clitarchus hookeri | reverse complement strand
GGGGGGGGGGGGATAGATTAGGGGAAAGGAGGAGGAGATAAGGGGAACAGGGAGGACAAGAAGGTGGGAAAGGTGTAACATTTCAGTTGAATCAGATATGCATAAATTACTTCAGTAATAATATTTACGTGGAAATTAGTAAATCAAAATTCTTTTCACCCATTTTATTTTCTCATTCATCTTCTCATCCAACAAATTCAATAAATAATTCACTCTTCTTCTCAAACAAATTCAATCATGTACATCTTCTCTACACAAAATAAATAAATATTAACCTTTTTTCATTATTATTTATGAAACTCTAAAAATTTGTTGCATAAATTGTAGTGATTACCTCAAATTATTACGTTAATTTTATCTTCTTTATCACACACGCGTACATCATTGGCAGTGGTGTTATTCTTTCTGTTAACGAAAATTGGGTTCAATTTTACTTTTTCCTTACTTATGTTGTCACCTGTCCTGTAATTGGCTGTCGTCTGACCACGCCAAATCTCTCCGCCAATCAGCAATGGTGAGACAAGAGACAATCAGTATATTTTCCTTCATACATTTGTTTAATAAACATTCAATACTTCCTACCATCTAGAAACAAATGAAATATACAGAGGAACCACGTAATTGCGAGTATGGCCTACAGTGCCACGTCCGCTATTGCGATAGTTTTTCAATGCATCGTCATTTGCCTTGTAATTTGAAAGGTACTTAATTTCGTTTATAACGCAAATCTGTTAATGAAGCCTTTTGCTATAGCGATATAAAGCCTGGTATATTTATCAAGCAAGGAGGACATTGGCTCACCGTTCCTTCTCAATCTCGAGGGACAGCTGCTCCATGTCGCCATTGGTCAGCAGATCATAGGATGTGAGGTCGGCAGGCAATGGCTCTGCATCCACCTGCAGGGAGCAGAGGTCGGCATGCAGCTCCGAGGGCAGCACCTGGCCTCCGGGGTAGAAGTTTGGCACTGGCTGCGATCAACACCACACACCCAGCTCATCACATTCTCATACTCCTACTTAAAATTACACATTTCAATACATACATCCATATCTTACAAATAATAATAGGTAATTTTGTTTTTCTTTAATCAATTTTTATATTGCAACTTTAAGCATATTATGGAAATATTCACGTTAACAAAGACATTATATATAAATTCATTTTACTTCCCAGCAATATCCAAACATTAAGTAGAATTATTAAATGTTCACAAAAATGTGTCGTGTCATAGCTATTCCACAGGTGTTTAATATGACTTAAGATTAAAAAACCACAACAGCATATCACACAAAATATCCTTCAATGCAGTAAGCGAAGCACTTGTGGCACTGCAGTCATGCGAACTATGTATGGTGTCTTTCTTTCGTACAGCAGCAAGTATTATCTCACGTATGGCATCTCTGATATGAGCACATTCTTTTACATACGGCACAAAGATGATAATGTTTTTGAATGTGAATAAATGACTGTGTGACTAGCATACCAAATACTGTAAAAATTGGTGGAGCTGAGTAAAATATGAATTGGCAATGCTCTTCTAAAACCATAATACGTACATCTGTTGCAAACATAACACTGAAAAATAGTAAAGTAGAGGTGTAAAATTGTGATGACCTTTTAAATGTAGGTGCACTCACAATATGCAACTATACAGTGGCCATGATAGAGGCAAGGTGGTCCTTCCCTAGTCTATGCTTACAGTGGGCTGGCATAAACCAACCATCAGGGTTAGTCATGCATGTGTCCTGTAGTACTGATGAACCTGTCTACGCATCGCATACATATAGTGGACTAGGTAGGCTTTCATAGCCCCTTCCTTTACTCTCCATTCTAGAAAGAACACTGCTCAATTACAGCAGAACACCTCCTTTTTAACACCTCTGCTGATTTTGCTGTTACCTAAATTTTACATCCTACTTTAGTCTTGTTTCATGTTTTTTAGGGCTGGGCCGATACCAATACTCTAGTATTGGCTGATATCAGCAGTATCGGTATCGGTAGCATCAGTAAAATATATTGCCATACTTAGCGCCGATACTACAGTATTTATTTTCTATTTCTCAGTGTATTCACTTACTTTACACCCACTCATTCACTGTATTTTTACTGCGATATCTATACCAATTTTCTCCCAATTCTGTTTCTTATTCCGTGAAGTTTTCCCGATAATTAGTTGCGAATTTAAAATACAGGATGGTAATACAGCCTTTGCAGCTACTTGAGATATTGAAAATAATGTAGGCCTACGCACCACAAATTTTGCATCGCTGCAAAGTTAAATATTCCAACACTTGACATGTTTTTCTTCAAGCACAATTGAGTCAAATATTTATTTATTTCCATCAATTTATTGATTTTCAACATGACTATTAGTTTGTTATAAACAGTGCAGCACACTATTTTTTTTCCCACGCAACTATTTGCAGTCTCTATTCCGGTGCCAAGCCAAAGCAAAAAATACCGACCACAGCAAAACATATAGCTTTAAAATTATACATTAATTTTTAATAATGTAAAATCTAAAGTTAATTTGTTTACTATTAACATTTATTTAACTAAAAACAAGTGTGGCCANAATTTTTAATAATGTAAAATCTAAAGTTAATTTGTTTACTATTAACATTTATTTAACTAAAAACAAGTGTGGCCACGACTCTTTTCTTCACATTTGTTTGCAATATGGTGTGTGGCGCAGTTCGATTCTACTGTTACCAACATTTTCATAGCAGTTGTGCACCTTAACTAAGTTTTCTGCATGCTCTGAATCTGCTTGCTTAAGTTAAATACAAAATATANTTCATAGCAGTTGTGCACCTTAACTAAGTTTTCTGCATGCTCTGAATCTGCTTGCTTAAGTTAAATACAAAATATAATACACACAGAGAATGTATGTAAATGTACTGAAATAATAAATGCTGCAAAGCACATGATGGTGTGTGTGTATGTGTGAGAGAGAGAGAGAGACGGAGAAAGAGGTAGAAAAAGCGCATAAGAGTTCACACGCATGCACAGTGAGTGTGTTATTAGCTTTCTGCCAAGTGCACACAGATGACTTCCTTTTGGTTATGTTAATGTAATTCAGACGTTTTCCAGAAATTATATTATGCAGGCATATTAATTTAGTGTCGATAACTATTTCATTCAGTAAGTACTCTGTTGAAGAAATTTTTAGTTTTGTTAGTAGAAATGGCCCTGCAATGTAAAACTGAACGTCTCAATGCGTCAAACATCATGTGATTTCAAGAATATTGTGCATTTCCCAAAACAATATAATTTTTAAAAAAATACTGTAAACNGCGTCAAACATCATGTGATTTCAAGAATATTGTGCATTTCCCAAAACAATATAATTTTTAAAAAAATACTGTAAACATTAAGGTAAGTTGTACTTATATGTACATTATTCTTTTTACAAATTTTTCAGTGTTACGTTTTTAAATTTTGAATTTGTTGCGGTTAGCGGTGTTTGTTTATTATACCACGGAATGTAAACAAAAAAAATCGAGTGCCGCACCTTGGAAGTTAAATACGTGTATTAACACAGATATTGGGTGTTATTTATAACTCTGAAGATATCACAAAAACAAAAAATTAGCCTACATATCCCAATTAATTAATTATGCATGACTATTTTTATACTAATGGTTGATTAAACATTTTAGGCTGAAAACTTCTGAGTTCACTCAAAGGAAAATTTTTTTTAAGTCGAAGCCAAAGTTGAAGGAACAAAACTTTGATTCAATTTTGAAAATGCAAAGCTCTGCATGTTCCGGACGGCAACTGGACGTAGTAATCGAAAGACGGTTTGTTATGTGGTGTTGAGCTCATGATGCTTTTGGCATAGCTTTTNGACGTAGTAATCGAAAGACGGTTTGTTATGTGGTGTTGAGCTCATGATGCTTTTGGCATAGCTTTTTGCTTGATCACGCCCAAAGTCTGCCATTTTTCATAAGTAATGCATTGTACTTAGGCGCTCACTTGTGAATGCAAAGATTTTGTGAGAANTTGCTTGATCACGCCCAAAGTCTGCCATTTTTCATAAGTAATGCATTGTACTTAGGCGCTCACTTGTGAATGCAAAGATTTTGTGAGAAACACTTAGCCTGTTACCAGTTCGAATCACGAAAATACACCTACTATTAACATAAATATTTTTGTATTATCAGCACAGTGTTGTTATATGTTTACATGTTGTATGCTGGACGAGATATTGATTTAGTTTCTTGCAAAGATATTGATTTAGAGTTTTTTATGTTTTTGTGATAGTTAAACCGTTTCAATGGCAGGGAAGAAAAGTGATGTTTGGAAGTATTTCGTTATACAATCAAATAAAGATACCAAGGCAACATGCTCTTTCTGCCAGGCAAAAATTTCCTGTGGTGGTACTAACACACAAGGATTTACTACGTCAAACATGAAAAAACATTTAGATTCAGTTCACAGCAGGGACATGAAAATTATGAACTTGGAGAAAGAACCACGCACTTGTTTTGAACATGCTCAGACTTGTGTACCTGGCACCAGTGGTAATGTAAGTGGTGCTAGCAAACCTTCATGTGCTATTAATTCATCCATGAGCAGTGAGGATTGTAGTTTACTTTCCTCCCAATCATCCTCTACCATGACCATACTGATTTACAGTCAGAGTAAACCGAAATTTCACAATCTCAATGACATGTTTGTGAAACAAACACCACTGTCAACCTGCAGTTCAAAGCACATACAAATCACAGAGCTCATTGGGAAAATGATATGTTGTGACATGCTTCCCATCAGGATCGTTGAAAGTGAGGAATTTAATAACCTTATTTCATTTTTGGAACCAAGATATAAAATACCAGGCCGAACAACATTCTCCAGCACTGTAATTCTCGAGCTGTACCAAAGGGTGCAGAGTAGAGTTAAGGGGGGTTTTATTGGTGTGGAGCATGTTAGTTTGACTTCTGATTTGTGCTCCACACATGCTTGTGATGATTTTATTTCACTCACTGCTCACTTTGTGGACAACAATTTTGAACATTGATTCTTGTGCTTAGAAGTTCTGCCATTTTCATTAGCAAAACACACTGCAGATAGCATAGCGACAATACTGAAAGAATCCATGGAATTATGGGAATTAAATTGCAAAGTTCATGCTGTTGTCACAGATAATGCTGGAAATATGATAAATGGTGTTGCTCAAGCAAATTATCATGTTCCCTGCACTGCTCACACATTACAGCTAGTCCTCAAAGAAACTTTCTTCAGTCAACGAAATATTTCAGATATCTGTACAAAAGCCAGACGAATAGTAGCACATTTCAAACACTCAATCAGTTCATCCAAACTACTGAAAAATTTCCAGAAAAATCACAACATGCCTGTTTATCGTCTCATTCAAGACAAACCCACACATTGGAACACTATCTACATCATGGTGGAAGGTCTGACAGAGCAACGGCGTGCAATTACATGGCTCACCCCAGAAATACACATCCACACTGAGTTGACATCAAGCGAATGGTCTCTTTTGGAACATGCAGTGAATACGCTTTAAGAGTTTCTATATAGTAACCCTTAATATCAGCAATGAAAATTTAACAGTTGCTGAAGTCATCCCAACAGCAAATGGCCTTAAATCAGAATTAAATACTCTGACTGAACAGCAGCATTCAAGATTGAAAGGTGTTCAGAGGGACATGATACATTCATTGTGCTCTCGTTTCAGAAGCATTGTGACTAACAATGTGTTTGCGATTGCAACATTATTGGATCCCAGGTTTAAGAAAACTGTATGTGCAGAACCTCATGCATGTGCTTCTGCAACCCAACACTCAACTGAAGAGATTAGAGGATCCCAATGTAAACCACCTGCAAATACTTCCTGTGGCATATCTACAGATGAGGAACATGACTCCAAAAAATTGAAAGGGATGCTTTCAATCTACTCTAATATTATTAATAAAACTAGCATACCATCTACTTACAGATGTCCAGAAGCTGAAGTTGAAATGTATCTCGCAGAGCCACCTATTCCTATATATTCCAACCCATTACAATACTGGAAGACATCACCACATACTAGGTTGCGCAAAGCAGCACAGAAATATCTGTCCTCACCAGATGGGTCTGTGGCATCAAGAGAGACTATTCAGTTAAGCTGGCTTGATATCTTCCAAGAAAAGGAATTCCTTGAACCCTGAGAAGCTACGTCAGCTGGTCTACTTCAATAAAAATATTTTCATCTTGAAATCTTGCAAATAAGGGATGATATACTTTTTGGAGTGCACACAATAATTTTTACTTTTCGTAGTATAAAGCTGTTAAAACTTCTTTTAATTTAATTAGCTTGTGACATAACTTTTTTTTTATAGATTAGTGATTAAAACTGTGTTGTGTTTTACAGTAGTGTAATGACTGGAAGAACCTTTTTAAGTGTTCTTAGATGCAAATAATATTTTTTAATTATAAATCATGAAAGCATTCAAATATTCTTGTATCACATAAAAATCACCTCTAATGTAGGTATCGGCATTGAAAATCAGCAGTATCGGCTGACAAGAATCGGTATCTGTGTAGTCGGCAAAAAGTAGTATTGGCCCAGCCCTAATGTTTTTAATGTAAAAAATTTCCCCCTTTTGAAAATTTCCTGCATTTTGCAACAATTTTTCCTGGCCCCTTAAGTGTAAAGTAAAAAAGGAGTTTCATTGTAGTTGGTGGGTTGGTGGTTGTGTTTCTCATGTTCAACAACTAGGATCTTGTGGCTAATTTTACGGCTGAAGCAGTTTACATAGCTGTGTCTTGTGGACAGATACGCAATTGGCGTGAAAAGGAAACTAGGCAAGACTTTCAAAAGTGTTCAATTATCCGATCAACAGCGATGATCAACATCAACGGTTGTACACTGCTACAAATAATTGAGATGTGAAGTGACACACTGTCACTGGGTTGTCCCGATGTCACTGCTCACCGAGATGTTGCCGTACGCGGGACGAGACAGGAACTCAAGCAACTTCTCCTTCGCCTGCTTCTCCGCCAGTCGAGCTCGGATCAGTTCGTCCTTCAGCCGCTCCGCCTCTGCCGCTCTTCGCTCTGACTCGTCCACCAGTCTCTTCGTCAACACTTCCGCCTCATGCGTCTTCCGCTCCAAGTAAACTTTCTCTTCTTCATTCTGCGAAGTAAACAATAATAATAATAAATAGTACTATTCAACGCAATGTAAGTACTGTGTGTGCATTTAAATCAACTTTAACAATTTTGTTTTTAGAGTTCGTGTAAATGATACTGCCTTTGCTGACTACAAATCATACCAAAGAAATCCATGCACAATAAAAAAACTTAACATTTTTACTACCAAGTTTTTTCCTACACATGTCCGGTTATGTTTTTGTCTCGTATATTTAACTTGTGTTCTGAACTGAACTAAAGGATGGTTCAGATTTGGGTTTTTGTCATCAATCAATATTTTCTTTCACATTATTTCTCCCGCTCTTTTTTTTTTTGTTAAATTTATTTTTTGTTCTATTAATTTGTCTGGCAGTATTTGAGAATTGGATTAATCATGTTCAGATTTTATATTCTTTTTAATCTGTTTGAAACATACTGATTTTCTTTAATCTGGACTGTTTTTGCATTGTAATTTTGACTGAAAATAAATTCTTCTTTTGTTATTTAGTGTTGTCTTGGTCCTATTTTGTGGTTTGAATAGGCAATTGCCAAAGACCAATAATATTATCAACATAATGTTATCTATAGATTAACTATGTACAATGCTTAGAAGGAACAATGCCCTACAATACACAGCAACACAATTTTTTCCTTTCTGATGGTCACTAGGAGTGGCTCATGTATATCTGCTGCCATCACTTACAATCTGAATCAAATTTTCTGGAGTGGACACTCCCGCCCAAACTACTGTACTTTTCCTGGTGATGTCACAATTCCATTTTTCTCAATATTCTTGATTCTGATATTGATACTTTCTTTGATTTTCAATTCCACAGAGAGTCATAAAATCAAAGCTCTTGCTCTGATGTTATTTGTAAGACTGTTACCAAAATAATTTCACTAGTACAGACGGAATGCTGAAATTTCTATCTGCAAAAGCCTAACTGGTATAAAGGGTAAAACACGACTCTGCAATTTAGGAATGCATCAGTTACCACTTTTAATCAATACCTGCATTAGCACCTTACCTTCATCGCTCCAAGTCGCAAGCGAGCAATTTCTTGCTCTGCCTCGCTTGCTTTTTGACTTAGGAGCATCGCTTCTTCCTCTGCCACCCGTGACTTTTCCGCTAACAGCTCGGCAGTTTCTTCCGAGCGGCGCTGCAACACAACCTGTCCGTTACATGGCTGACGACAGCGCAAGATGCAATACGTAATACAGTAGAGAAACCTGACATGGAAAACTCTTACATCCTAAAGCAGCAACACACATATTTATATATAGAATTTATTTTACCTTCCTAACAGCAGAAGATTAGATGAGTATACGCAACTGTCATGTTACATATAAATATTACACATTACAAAACTGTAAAATTTAATATCTTTGTGAACACAGATACAACAAATAAACAAAATGAATATTAACTAATAAACATATTTTTTAAAAATAATTTCAAACTTTGTGGGAGGTTACCAATGAGAGAAAGTCATAACGAGTTCAATCATCCAATCCAATCTTACCTCTCTGCAGCAAATAAGCATCTGATAAATTCATGGTACACCAACTTAAATCTAACATCAGCACTTATGCAAACAGTCTGCATAAACTGTACAATGCAGTTAAATTGTTTCAGTTTTCAGATACAAAATCAAATAGATTTTCTTAACCAGTCCATGCCAAAAGTGGTTTATTTTCATTTACTACCTCACACTAATGTTTCACTTTCATTCACAGAATAAAAAGCAAGAAACTTGCAAACATTATACACTTGTAGACAAACAACAAACAGCTGTCAAACCAACATGATTGAATTTTTCTTTCTTATTAGGAAGTCTTACTAACTTAAAATGGAAAATACATTAGTAACATTTCATTTTTTAAATAAGTTTTCCTTTGTGAACTTAAAAAGCAATGCAAAATATAGTTCCATTTCACAGAAGAAAAAAAAAAAAAAGTTTGGGTTTTATTCATTTGGTAAAAATATGAATTTGTTCCACAATCATTCCAAACGAAAAGGAACAAAATAAGGTCATGTTCATATGAATTACGAATGCATTCTTTCTGAGCTCTGGTAAATACCAACAAAACGCCTCATAATTATCCAATGCATAATACGCTGAGATACCACTGTGTACATCTCAGCATATTCCTCATTCGTCCAGATATATAAACTCACCAAAGCCTCGTTGGCTAACCTAATTTCCTCTTGGTAATGCATGAGCCTTTGCTCCATAGCTGCCCGTTCCCTCTCAGCTGCCTCTCGTAGCTGCTTCTCTCGCGCTAGTTTGTTCCTCTCTATTTGCCGCCTGCAAACCACCAATCAAGCACTAAACTAGGTAACTTCAATCAACCCAAACTCCCAAACTATATCGTCATGCTTTCGCAAAATGTAAAAAGATCACACAAATATCAAACTTAACTCTAGAATACACCTGCCGTACATTGATGACTATCAGGTAGGTTCAGAACAATTCAACAAAACTCACAGAGTTGCGGTGTTGAGGCACAGTCTAGCAGAGTGCATAGCTCTCAGGAAACCTGTGTAACATTCACCCTCCCTGGTGGACAATGAGGAGATGCTGACGAAACAACCTGCACGCTACGACTTACATTAGCAGAAATGAGGTGGACTGCAGCCGCTCAGGGATGTGGTGTCAAACCTGGTAGCTAGTGTTCTGATGGGGACAAGCACTTGACCACACTGATAAGTCATCTTCCTAGAGTCACCTTTGCTGTTTAGCCACTTCACCGTACAGAGGAGATGGCTGATGTACACACCTCAAAAATGTTTTGCACCACGAGGATTTCTAAGTTATTAGGATGCTTATAGCCCAAGAGAAAGTACAAGATGAAAATACATACTCTGCACAGAATACCACGCCTGACTTGACGACAAAAAACAAAGAATACAAAACTGTCACAGCATCAAAACTACAGGTGGCACAAAACTTTTTGAAATGTGTAGCTGGTCATTGAATAGTCTCCTGGTTATGACAGCATTTGACACCTCCCAGCTGTAACCCTGCTTCTGTTAAGTCTTGGTCTTCTCAGGTGGGGAGTGGTATTGAGTCACAGTTCGATACTTACTAACTTCCCTTGGCCTGGGGTGAGAAGTGGGCCTCCCACTGTACAATGCAGCATTAAATTACATGCTCCCAATCCCTTCTCTTGCACTTGGAGCATTGGACGATGAAAAAGAACTGGTGATGTAGCGTGGTGTGACAGGAGTGATAAGGAAAAATATGCAGCACCCAGGCCACATGACAGTACAAAAAAATAGTTAATCATACATGTTCTCTGTTGCTGGCAACTTATGGGGTCCCCAATTACAGCATACTGACCGTCACACCACGGACATAAGCATTCAGAACCATGCATGGGCCCTTCAACTGCACTGCCACCCGAAAAGTTTGGACCCTACTGGGGAGGGACCACTGTCTACATTGGATAACAAATGGGGACTCGAAGCAGCATACTCATTACCTGCAGTAGTAGTGATAAGTCACGATGAATAACAAGGTCCTATATAAGAGAGATGGATTTCCATTACCACTTTGAGAGCCATGGGTTCAAGAAAAACCCTTTATTGGTGCAAGTCACAAACCAGACAAAGGTTTGAGTCTACTGTCCCTAGCAATTCCACTTGACATCCATAGACTAGTTTTACAGGCTCAAGGCACGATTAATCTGTGGTTTTGAGAAGAGACTATTAACCACCACTGAGGCTTAAAAGCCACAAATGAGGCAAAAGCTAACAACTAGACCTCCGCATATGCCAATCATTACAACTATCAGTTTTATTTAGGCAAGAAATGTGTTTGCTGAAAGTTGTAAAAAAACAAAAATTTTGATGAATATTTGGGTGTTTAATGAATGTTCATTTAGTGCACCAGCAAAGAAAATTTTTGTCTGTAAATCACCTTGTTGAGTTCATAACATGTTTGGTTTCCATTTTTATTTCACGAGAAGAAAAAGTTGCTTTTACACAACCCCTAATTGCCTTGTATTCCTTTAGAGGGCCAGGTTCGAACTGGGATGGAAAAAGGGGAAGAGAAGGTTGCTAGAGACAGAGTGCCCTATGGCTCATCTGCTGTTCATTACAGTCGTGCAGGGTAGACGAATGTCAGTATGAAACCACTCTCTTTGACCATACAGTTGACCACTTGGCATGCAGCCAATCCTGATCTGAATCCCAACTCTCACTTGCCACCAACATGGCACTTGCTCAAGCTGCTGTAGTGGGGAGACCAGGGGTGATCATTATTCGCAGACTGTGATAAACGAATAACCACAATTTTATATGATTTTTTGATAAATTAGTTTTGATAGCAAATTTTGCCTTTGAATACTTAACGAATACTGTGTAATCAGATTTCAGTCATAATTTGTATGGATTTTGTCTACTGTAAGTGACCATGAAATAGAACCATGGGNGGGGGGGGGGAAATAAACTACACCACTAGAGAGCAAAAATTTCCCTACTAATATTATAACCCAGCAAAACCAACATTGAAAGGGTTAATACAAAGTCATTTATAGTCGACTCCCTATCTACCATTTTTCAGGAGAGAGTCAGTAGATGATGGTTCTGACATGTACATCAATAAAATACAATTACTGACCTTATAATACTTCATTTTGAGTACAAAAAGAGCTGTACATTATCTGTGAATAAAGTTTAGCTAACAAACACAATAAAAATGGGATGAGAAAAACTATTACTGTAAGTAATACATTAAAAAACATTCCACAACAACTCATTTAAATAAAGAATATATAATCTCAAAATACAGTATATAATTAATTGTAATCCACACCAAATGCAAGCTGACCTAAAAATTTTAAACAGTCTGAAAAAGAAAATAAAATTGAATGCAAGTCAAATTTTGAATGTCCCGCGTGCACATGATCAGCTGAGAGCGCGTGGAGAGATTATCGATCGGGCAGTGTGTTCACGCTCCCTGCGGGCGAGAAGACTAAGAGGAAGCGGCGAGAGGGGTGAAAGAATGTACCCCCTCACCTATAGTTGGTGACACTTTGCACGCATGGCAAGTGTCTGTCTGTTAAAGTAATTAATTACATCTTACTGCAAAAAAACTGTAATTTTGGGACAGAAATAAATAAATAATCCAATTGAAATTTATTTGTTCACTCTTTAATAATAAATCATTCAAAACCATGTTGCCTGATCTTCCCTGTCGTGAGTCACGCTGCACTCGAGCTCGGTGCTTACCCATTATTAGGCAACAAAAGGTGTCGATTAGGCGCTTATAGAATATCAGTTTTTTCAAAAGATGTGTGTCTAATGAAATAAATTAATATAAATACTCCGATTTCTCCACAGGAAGTTACTGAAAATGAACTTTACGCTTTGCAATACAAGTTGCTTGATGTTCAAACAATTTTTGGCAACAAGTGGAGGTCAAGTATATGCTTCTATGCATATAATTTTATTCGCAAAGATGCTGTCCATTGAGTTAAATTAATATTTTGTTTTAAATAATGATTTTACGCCAGATACAATGAAACACCATCCTTTATGGCAAAAAACAACCTTAAATCACAAAATAAAATTTCTTTGCAAATAATAATTCCTTGTACAAATATATTGTGTGACATTTTCAGGTGAAACCATTTGCTTTGAAATACTAGTGATGGCAAGTGCAACTATTTTGAGCGACGACGAATCTTGATAAAATATCTACGATCGTCAGGCGCACTTTACTTGCACTACAGCCAGGCGTGAAAGGGGTACCGTTGTAAGAAGATGCACTTTTTCTTTTGCTTGGCAACAACTTCCCCTCTCACAGGCATGTAATCACTACCCCTTTTGTCAGGTGTGTAAGGGGAGGTAGCAAGCCAGACTCGCACGCCGCACCCTCACACCACGACGCAGACATGTTGGGAAGACAGACAGGACAACGTACTGCAGGACAGTGATAAACGGCGGCGCGCGTGACATATTTCACGCTTAAAAACTATCATTGCAGGAACTCTTACGTGATGGCATCGAAATATGATTGATGCAACATCTGATAAACGACACAAGCGGTAAGCTTTATCATTATTTATATAGATGTTTTGCCAGGACCACTGAAAAGTAACTGTGGATATGGTTTATCGGTACATGCGTTTACAGTACAATGAGAGTAGACTGTACTTACAATCAATTGTGTTCCAGTAACCAGGATAAATGGAATCCTGCCTCCCAATGTACAGTTTTTCTTTGATTTCCTTTCAGTTCTTGTTACTTTGATATAATTCTTTTGTTAATTTTTAATGATTAGGTTATTCATAACCAGCCGAACTCACCTTGACTTTTCTTCCTTCGCCTGAGCCTTCATCTGCTGCACTTCCATGGAGTCTGGCTTCCTCCGCCGCATGAAGAGGTCGTGATTGCCAATACACAAGTCCAGTATCTGTCAAATACACACAAGTACTCGAGTACGTTTCACTGAAAAACCCATCACTGAACACAAATTCAACACTTCAGTACACTAAAACCTGCTACATATAAAGCTGTTCTGTATGCCTTTGGTAAACCATGTTCCATCGTAACACTGTGCATATCTCACTTTAGTCCATTCACTGTTACTTCCAACTTTTCTGAAGCCCTACTTAAGTTCTACTTCCCGGATTTTCCTCCACCTGATACAAACACGGCTTAACCGAGTCTAGAAATTTACACCAAAAGGACAGTGCACAGCATTCGTACGCCTTCAGTATAATAACATTTTGCATAAGAATTATTTCTTACAAAGCATTGCCGAAACTCCTACCTCCTATTTTCTGTTTTATTCATATTAATGATAAATTAAATGTTATATTTTATATAATAAAATTAATAAAAGTTCAATTTAATTAAAAACAGGTATTTTTGTGTTAACATGAGTATCAAACTCTTGTGATATATGACATATTAATAACTGAGCTCGTCATACATGGGGTGATTTTTCAAAAGTTTGACACGTGACGTCAGGAGACTGAAGATGACATCACTGTCGGACAAGGTTTAAATGTGTCTGTAAGAGACACAGGCTGTATAACTGGATTGACTTTATTGGTTGCTAACCAGTCCCCGGCCGGAATATAAGATGAAGCACGTGGCTTGACGGCATGGCACAAAGTCTGGTGTAAGCTTAACGGTCCTTCACATTACTAGTTTGCACACAGCCATTGGTTACCCTGTATTGGGCGTGGCTCAGGGTAGCTCCGGACTCGGCCGGTGTTGCTGGCTGGAATTCGTGCCCAGTCCTTGGGCTAAGGTGGAGCTGCGGCTGGCATCCGCAGAGACCAGCAGCAGCCATCCGCTGCTGGTCTCGCTGGGTCTGGGAGCTGGGAGGAGAAGCCTATCCAGTTGGCAGGTGGCTTGAGCTCGTTCCCATGGGGTTAGACTGCAGAGGGCAGTTGGCACTGGGTTGCAGTTCACGCTAGGTTCAGAGGCAGTAGCTGCGCTATAAGCTCTCTACTTTGCACCACTCCTATGGGTGTATGGCGTAGAGATAGGAACTAAGGTCTGCCACGCTACGCTAAGGAAGAGCAGGCGACGAAGATACCTAACTAGGTGTAAATCCAGTCGAAGCCAAGCCAACCACAGTCAGACTCTATTACTCCAACCAGTGAAGTACAACGCAGCGGTTGGTGCGGTGGGTTACTTCGGATGTCCGACAGCGATGTGGGTGTGGCCCAATATGGGTCAGTCCTCCAGAACCAGTCTTATCACTCCTTTTGACGAAAATAACAACACGGAGGATGGAGTGAATTGGCTGGGCTGGCTGACTAGTCGCCTTGTGGATTAAGCTTCTAGTGGCTGTGGCTGTACTGTACTTGTGCAACAGGTACCTTGCCGTACCTGATCCACAGTCTGGGTGGTCGTCTAATGTGTGTGCGAGACGTACGTGCACCTGGTCAAGGGAGCCCACAGTCCTACTCTAGGTTCAGCAAAGAGGGTTTCAATGATGCGGTCTCCTGCTTTTCCTTGGTGGGCCAACGTCTACTTGGGATTACAGTCACCCTAGAAATGAATACTTGGAGGTTAGGTAAGATCATGTGTTTATTCCTGTGAGCAATAGACACGGTGGCCCGTACTAACTCCTAACTGACAATGAACTGCAAGGGAAGTAAATTACGGTAATACTATATGAAGGGGACCTGGGTCTAAACTAGACAAGAGAAGATGCGGCTAAGTAGCTATAATACTAACTGACCCTAACCAACTCTAATGCTGTTGTCTACAAGGGACATATGGTGTCACTACCAGAGTGGTGGTGAGTGTTAAGGGGCTGAAGACTTCTTCGGGGGTTGAAGGTATGGAAAATGTCTTTAAGGTAGATGTGATCCTTTGACCCACCCCTAACACGTATATGTCAAAATATACAATTTTGTGCATAAGTCCTTGTTCAATCGTCTATAGCTATAGCGCAAAAAAAGAAAAGTTTTTAATTACGTATATGTTTATTTTACTAAAGAGATATCTTTTGAAACAAATTATACTCATGAGGCATAAACTTAGCCTCCTTTTGTCATCCCAAAATGTTAAAAATTTCGAACAGCGCATGGCGTTACGAGCACTGTAAGTTTATGTTTAATAATTTCTGCCATAAAATCAACACATTTTGCGCAAGGAATATTAATTTAATTCAGTAGTCAGATGTATCCAGAATAAAATGATACCACAGAAGGGCATCTGCAATCTTCCTTGCTGCTAAAAAATTACAAAAACTATAACACTGGATATTGCATACTTTTTTACACCATATTGACAAATGAAACTGAAGCTAAACCTAGCATTTTACATGAAACTTGAATTAAAAATCCTCAGTTTCGAGATACGGCGAAACTACACCTGGCTGCATTTATACAGAACACCAACCCTACTTTCAGAAACCTAGAATAAGGAAACTCTGGTTTCAACTACAGTAGAACCCATTTATAAGGTTCCTGTTTAAAGGGTTTTCCCGCCTATAATGCACGATTTTTCTAGTCCAGAATGTTTTTCCATAAGAACAATAACAAACATTCCCAGAAATAAGGTTTTCATTTTCCCGCGAATAATGCACATTGTGAAGGAAGCACACTGGGAAAGGAAAACTTCAATGGAAAAGATGCTCAACTTACACTGCTTTTCAGACAAAGTTGTAGTTTTTATCCCAAGCTCCACCCTGTTGAGATAATCTACCAGCTTGACATTGATGAGGGTCAGTCAGCCTGCAAAGTGGAGGAGTGAATGTTTTTACAGCTGCCTGGGGCAGGTAGGCATGTCTGGAGCTGCAGCTGTGGTTTTGCTGCCCAGAGGTTGTCGCCTCTCCCCCTCCTCTTCATGGCAGTGGCCCATGGTGCCCTGTTCCAGGTAGATGTCCCAGCCCACTTTCCTTGTCTTTTCTCCCTCCCCCCTGACCATTTACGCTTTGTTAGGCTAACAAGACTCATGCCTTACACACACCAGTGGAAGGTTGTTTAATAGGAGGGTGACAGACCCAAACATAACACAAATACAGTGTGGATTTTCTGTCTCGAAAAATTAATGTTTCTGTGGCTTTCTAATTTTGACATGTGTAACAATGTCATAAATTATCACGAGCCCGGCAGGGGGGGAGGGGGGAGTCGGGCAGCTGTATGTACCACACCACAGCTGATAGTCTTTTTGGAAGAACTTCACACTTTCTTTGTTAGCAGTAATCCTTCAGCTCCGATTGTTCTTCGAAATTCCTTTGCATAATGCAAGCTTCGCTTCGACTTCGCTTCACATTTAAAAAACGACCTTCGCACATGCCCAGTTAATATTTATGTAGTGAAAATTAATTCATCCTTGAAACAGTTCTAGTGAAAAATTAAAATGAGTGCCTCTAAGAAAAAACAAACATTTTCATTAGCTGAAAAGTTAATCTTAATCAAGCACGTGGAC